>JAVJIX010000145.1:1802500-2322500 GCA_036785185.1 Paratrypauchen microcephalus | reverse complement strand
GGCTGGACTGGAGGGACAACTGTAATGCTGTGTACAAGAAGAGTATGAGCAGACACTGGACAAACTGCTCTCCATCACAGACACTCCTGCTCACCCACTGCACCAGACCATAGAGGGACAGAGGAGCTCATTCTCCAACAGGCTCCTACAGCTCCACTCAAACAGTGAGAGATACAGGACGACATTCATACCATACTCCATACAACTGTACAACAACTCACCCTTATGTAACAGATAATACTCCCTACAACTGTACAACAACTCACCTTATGTAACAGATAATACTCCCTACAACTGTACAACAACTCACCTTATGTAACAGATAATACTCCCTACAACTGTACAACAACTCACCTTATGTAACAGATAATACTCCCTACAACTGTACAACAACTCACCTTATGTAACAGATAATACTCCCTACAACTGTACAACTCACCTTATGTAACAGATAATACTCCCTACAACTGTACAACAACTCACCTTATGTAACAGATAATACTCCCTACAACTGTACAACTCACCTTATGTAACAGATAATACTCCCTACAACTGTACAACAACTCACCTTATGTAACAGATAACCTTATGTCATGTCAATCAGCATATTATTGCACTGCCTTTCTTGTCTCTTGTATATAGCTGTGATTTTATATTTTATTTTATATTTATTACTTATTTTTCTATTTAATTTCGACTTGTACACATACTTTTATTATTTTTATTTTTACAATTATGTCTCATTTGACATCGGTCTCTTGCTATCTTTTTTTGCTTTTGCCATCTTTGTTACCCTCTGTTATATATTATATTTGATGAGTGAGCTACTGTATTCAAATAATTTCCCTTGTGCATCAATAAAGTTTGTCTAAGTCTAAGAAATGTATCAGTGATTGCGGGTAGAAGTATGAAGTGAGGGAGAGAGCGTGTTGTAATTGGGTGTCATCGGGCTATACTTATCGGGGTTAATAATCGTTGTGGCGATGGGGAGTGGGAGAGTGTCAGAGGAATCTATCAGCATGTTTAATGGAGAGAGTGAATGAAAAATGCATGGGATTGGCCGGATGAGGGGACGGATTCCTAACGTATGGGAAAAGATGGATGAAAAGGGGTGGTCAGTGGGAGTTTCGGTTGTAGACTTTGGAATGACCTTCATAAAGAATACAATACAGAAAAAACAAACTTAATATTCATACTAAGGGTGCAGATATCACAATGATCATTAAAAACACAATTTTAAACAATTTAATGTATTTTTTATCACACAATGATAGTATATTGTCATGTGGTATATTTATTTATTTTTATTTATTTTCTTGTGACAATAGGATATGTAACCGACCGCAGCAAAACAGGACACAAGTCATCCCGGAGGCGTTTTGAGTTATTCACAGATTCTGAAAGTGTAGATTCTAATGATGCCACATGGAAACCTGAGAACATTTGAAGAATTTGTGGCCATTTGAAAGCAGCACATTCTGAAGACAACAATCTGAGAAATTCCACATTAAAGTTCCTCTTGTCCAGGCCTTCAGAACTCATTTGCATGACATTAAGCTAAGCCCTCCCCCATCAATGACTATCACTGTGGTGTGGTGTTTACATTCAGGAAAGGTCAGAATTAGAAGCTGCTTTAGTCTTGGTTTAGTCCTGTTTTAGTCCTGTTTTAGTCCTGTTTTAGTCCTGTTTTAGTCCTGCTTTAGTCCTGCTTTAGTCCTGCTTCAGTCCTGGTTCAGTCCTGGTTCAGTCCTGGTTCAGTCCTGGTTCAGTCCTGGTTCAGTCCTGGTTCAGTCCTGCTTTAGTCCTGCTTTAGTCCTGCTTTAGTCCTGCTTTAGTCCTGGTTTAGTCCTGTTTTAGTCCTGGTTTAGTCCTGTTTTAGTCCTGGTTTAGTCCTGATTCACACACACAAAAACAATTACTAAAAACTCGATTATCTGGGTTTCACTAATGCAGAGTTGTGGCCTATTTCCGCATGTTCAGTCACATATATATAATAGGGAATCAATGACTTATAAACTATGATCCAGAAAAAATGTGTGCTTTCAAAAGTTGCTTCTAGGCCTAGAAATAAATGTTAACTCTGCTCAGTTGTTTGGCAAAGCTGTCAGTTTGGACATTTTTACCTTGCAAACATGCTGTGGTTATATAAGAATAGATTTCTGCCTCCACATTTGATGAATCATTTGGTGCAACCTATCTCCAGATCTAGAGCCATGCCTGGTCAGGATTATTTTACCTTCTGTATGGTGGATATAGTAGATGTGGTAGATGGCCGGAGGAAGTGCCCAGAGAAACCCACCCAGTCACGAGCAGAACATGCAAACTCGGCACAAAAGACCAGACACCTCCTGGAACCTTCCTGCGGTGGAAAATCCTAATACAGTAATTAGTGAGATGTGGTTACCCCAGAATGACAGATGTGACACTGCCAAACTGCACCTCTGACCCCCTCAAACACATCATATACATAGGCCAGATGGATGAAGTGGCTTGCACAAGGACACAACAACAGTCTGCACTACTCCCATTAAGATCAAACCACCAGCCATTACGTTAGTGGGGTAATGTTCTAACCCAGGCATGGGCAAACTAAGGCCCGGGGGCCATTAGCTTCTTAATCTGGCCCGCCGAACTTGAAGAAATTATATTAATAAACCTTATTAATGTTTTAATTTCCCTGCAATTCTGGCATTTTCCAATAGCTGGCGCACTACATACACTGACCTTTGTTGAGGTGCGGCGTTTTGCTTCACGTTTGTGCTTTACTCTTTAACCCCTCAGCCTCCTGTAAAGACGAGCGGAGCTAAGAAAAGAAAAAAGGACAGAGAATGTCGAGTGTTTAATAAGGAGTGGACAAGTTAATATTTTTTCACCGAATACTTATCAGCTGCTGTATGCCTGATATAAGAGACTGTAGCGGTTTTTAAAGAATATAATATCAGCCGTCACTTTGCCACAAAACATGCTAACTATGCTAACAAGCAGACAACGAAAGAACGAAAGAACCTGAAGGAGAACAGAACTTTCAGTGCTTTAAAATAGTAACTGTTAGTGTTAAAAAAGCTGTATTTTCTTAATAAAATGTTCTGTGTTTTAAGAGTCATTTCAATAAATAGCTAAAGACCGTGGAACTTGAAAGATGGACATTTTGTTGTGATGCTTTTTTAAATTTTTACTTGAAATAAAGCACATGTTTTCTACATATCCCATGTTATTTTTAGTGGTTTTACCAAAACACTAAATCCACCTGCTCCTGGTCCGGCCCTTCTGTCAAATTTTAGAACCCTTTGTGGCCCACGAGTCAAAACGTTTGCCACCCCTGGTCTAACCGCTGCTGTATGGGTCAAATACAGAGTGCAAATTTCCCTATGGGGAGAACACCTTGAAATTAGTGATCCTTAAAATGACTGCCACATTAAAACCAGTCTTTCTCCGGTTAGCAGAAATCTCGCACTAAAATGACATGACAGAAAACCACATTTTATCCTGACATTCCATTAGACCTGTCACGTCACAGAGCTTCTGAACCTAATTAATAAGGTTATGAATATGACCAACGTAATGAACTGTGAGAGCCAAATGGCCAGGACACAATGCATAATATATGGATTCATCTAGTCAGAGGAAACCGCAGCGAATCAAAGGGTAATTGACTTTTCAAGGTGCTGAGTTTAGCTTGAAGACGTCACATGAACGTGCCTGTAGATATGGAGTTTCATTTCAAAGAACAGTTAAGAATAGACTGAAATCCATCTGCCTTTCCTCTGCTTTCTGTTGTGTAGCTACAGGCTAACAATTTGATACACAAGCGCCTGTCTTTGTAAGGGTGACGTATGTTTTGATTACATTTGACCGTTTCTTTCTCATAAAAGTCTCAGGTGTCTGAAATCGGGTTATCTGATCTGGATCTGTGGCCAGGGGAATTCTTTTTGGTTGATGCGGAGTCCTTTATGCAGGTATCATTAAGGGAAAGGCCAATTGTCCGTTAGCGTAAACAGTTGGTTCTTAAGTTCCATCGTCAATATCGAGTGTGCGCTGTCCTCATTATGAGCAGGTTTATATCTCAAAGGGTGAGTAACAGAAATAAAGAAGAAGAGTATTATTCACAGATTAATGTTTGAAGCTCCAGGCCAAAGTTCTCAATAGGTGGTTGTATTTCTTGAGAATTTGACATTTAACGGTGCACTATGTCATGTTTCAGGTAGAGAATCTACAGTATAGCAAGTGCTTGGGTCGGTGGAGATGTTTTAGAGATCAGGGTCCATATTGTGAAGACATATTGTGCCGTGTAATTAGACTTAGACAAACTTTATTGATCCACAAGGGAAATTATTTGGACACAGTAGCTCACTCATCACCAGAGGTGGAAAAAGTACTGAAAAATTGTAATTAAGTAAAAGTATCTTTACTTTGCTTAAATCCTACTCAAGTAAAAGTAGAAGTACCCATCTGAAAATGTACTAGAGTAAAAGTAAAAAAAATACTTAATTTCAAATGTAATTTGAGTAAAAGTTACTTAGTTACTTTCAATTATTTGATGCAAAAAGGACGAGTCATAAATCAAATCCAGCACAAACTCTATAACGTGCATATCCAAACACACAGCTCATAACTGAGCTCAGGAACATTGTGCTCTTAGTTCTGTGTTCCACAACACACACCAGGCCAGTCACAATCTGTTGGGAGGTATGTATATATGTATGTATATACATGGAGGTCATATGGTCCATATATGGTCCAACACACAACACTACAACAAGCTGACCAGAAATGTCAAAATAAAACACAGAGGACACACCAAAGGAATAAAATACACAAAATATGAAATAACAGCCAAAAAAAACAAAGTGCCATGTCCCACACACTATTTGGCTCCAGCACTAGACCTGCAAAGCTCTTGTTCAGATTGAGCAGGAGTTGATTTTCAAACTTTGTAGCACTAAGCCAGTGTTCTGTGGTGAACACTTGGCTGCTAGAATATCACAAGCTAGTACTAGTAAAACTAGCAAATTATCTAAAAAAAAGACTTATGATGCTAAAGCTTTTAGCATCATAACATCCATTTTGTTTAGCACTAACATGCAAAGCTTGCATTCTCAACCAATCCATAGTTAACTATGGACTACTAGCCTACCACTGTTCACTCGAAACTTGTTCAGGCCCTGAACTTACTATCCCATAAATTACTATGATTCATTCAGTGACCAATCACAAAATGACGTCCTGCATTATTATTTCTGACTGCCCTGGGGTGATTCATTTCCCTTACACTCGGCCACACTTGAAACGTTAGTTATCAGGACGATTGGCCTAATTAGGCTAACATGAAGACAGATTGTGCTTAACAGCGTAAACTAGGTGTTAACCAAACAATACATACCGCTTGGGTATAAGAGGCAAAACATATTTGTAGTATACTTACCGCCACATGCTTTCACAGGTTCGATGTTGAGGTCTTGTAAGCTGAAAGCTCTGTTCAGCAGGGCAGACACATTTTACATTGCATGATGATGATGTTGTTGCCTATTTTGCGTTTAAACGCGAATAATTCCTCGAGGTTTGGCCAAGGGCTTCTATCCTGTCCAGAATCAATGGAATTGCCGCACGGAAACTGTGCAATGCATTCCCGGTAGATTTTTTCTCCCGCATTTTTTTTTCTCCATCAATATTATTTTACTCAGTAACGTGGGCGGCTTCCAATGTAGCGAAGTAAAATTACTTGGCGTAAAATGTACTTGAGTAAAAGTAAAATTACCCATTTCAAAAGTACTCGTTACTTTCCACCCCTGCTCATCACAATATAATGTAATAACAAAGAGTAAAAAATAAATGGTAATAATAAATTCTAAATAAGTAGAAATAAGATAGCAAGAGACAGGTGTCAAATAAGACATAATTATATACAGTAAATAAATATATATGTACAAGTCAAAATAACAGAAAAATAAGTACTAAAATATCAAATCACAGCTGGGTCATTCCAGAATTGGAGGACATTTTACATCCCACCCATCAAATATTAAATAATCCACATACAAAATACTAAAACATACAGTTTCTGAGTGAATTTACTTGTCCTGAGACCAAATCTAAAAAAACTAAGAAAAGAATGCTTTAAAATAGTTTTTAAAATACCAAATAAGTCTGGAATACCCCCAAAATGCCATTTTCCTCTTGTCCCGCCCCTCTAATGGCCAAATTGAATCTCAAATAAAACAGTTAAAATTGAATTGAAATTTCTTGTTTTTTTCTATAATTTGTTTCATTGCCATCTCTTGTAACTGTGGGAACATTTGTTTTAATAGACATAATATTTCAAATAATAATTATTATTCATGGAACATGTGTCCCACAACCTGCACCAACCCTGTTACCAGAACATTTTTAGTCTGGTAGAAGAAGAAGAAAACAGAACCACATGATCCCCTGGACTTGACTTCATCAAACAGTTTTCCAAAAGAATGGGCAGAGCAAAGGTTTATCTTCTCTTCTATTTTTCATATTTTTATAACATTGTTAGTCTTGATTGAATGTCTCACTCTGCCTCATGCAACCCTGTTATGCAAATGATCAGAATAAGACAATTATGATTATTTTTTTCCTTTACGTATTTGCATAAATAAGTTTTTCCTCTTGATTAGTAATAACAGCTAGCTAAACAGCTAGCTTCTATTCCTGAGATAAAGCTAACATTAGCGTGATTTTGCAACCCTGTTACCTGCAACCCTGTTACTGCGATTAGAGGAAATAAATAAATAAACCATATAAATCATATAATAAACATTTTACCATTGACCGTCAGCTGAGCTAATCAAGCATGTGATAGTTTATTACAGATTATTGATGAATATGTAGCAGAAAATCAGAAAAGTGAAGGTTTATTTTTCAAGAATTTTAAAGCCAAAATGTCCTCCAATTCTGGAATGACCCAGCTATATACAAGAGACAAGAAAGGCAGTGCAATGATATGATGATTGACAGGACGTAATGTTATCATTACATAAGGTGAGTTGTTGTACAGTTGTATGGAGTATGGTATGAATGTCGTCCTGTATCTCTCACTGTTTGAGTGGAGCTGTAGGAGCCTGTTGGAGAATGAGCTCCTCTGTCCCTCTATGGTCTGGTGCAGTGGGTGAGCAGGAGTGTCCATGATGGAGAGCAGTTTGTCCAGTGTCCTCCTGTCCCTCACTGTGACACGGATCAGCTTGTTAATTCGCGCAATGTCCCTTTTACTGGTGTTGCTCCCCCAGCAGACCACAGGGCGCTGGACACCACAGACTGGTAGAAGATCTCCACTAACTTGCTGCACACACTGACCTGAGCTTTCTCAGGAAGTAGAGTCTGCTCATGCTCTTCTTGTACACAGCATTACAGTTGTCCCTCCCGTCCAGCCTGTTGTTCACATGGATGCCAAGGTACTTGTAGCAGTCCACTATTTCCACGTCATGACCCTGGATGGTAATGGGCTCCACTGGTGTCCTCTTTCTTCTGAAGTCAACCACCAGTTCCTTGGTCTGGTCAGCATTCAGGAGCAGACGATTTGCCTGGGACCACTCCACAAAATTTGCAATCAGTGTCCTGTACTCCAGCTCCTGTCCATCTCTGATACACCCAACCACTGCAGAGTCATCAGAGAAATTCTGCAGATAGCAGGACCTGGAGCTGTACTGGAAATCAATTCCTCTATGACACCTGTGAATCATTCTGTTGTTATCAGTATGTCTCAACATTTACATAAACCACTTAATAAAAAAATAAGTCCGCTGATTTCTGTGTTGGAATATTGTATTAGAGCTGATTCCTGCCTGGCACTTTACGGTACATCTCTGTAAACATCAAAACAACAAAACACCGCTCTGCAGGACCATGCTGTTGGTATGGATAGTTGTTACTATTGTTAGAATAGTAGCAACTGACCACCACCGACACTCACGCACATACCGCATTCAGACTCGGCAATGCGGTTAAAGTGTCTTGCCTAAGGACCCAACAGCAGTTTTGCTACTGGTGCCCCACTGTGGCACCTGGTATCGTCCTCAGTCCCCCATCCAAGTACCGGTATGGGCAGAAAACATTAGCAAGTAGCATTTTTAATTTTGCATTTGTTAAAAAAATGGCTAGGTGATATTGCCAAAACCTACGCGTAACACAGATTAAGAAAATAAAATTGGAAAGCGAAGTACGCAGCAGTGGGCGGTGAAAACGGGGGCAATGATGCCTCGAATACAGGAGAATATAGAACTCAAACATGCATGAATCACTCTATATACAACATTGCGTGGGTAAATGAGGAAGGACGACATTTATAATATGGTCGAAAGCTCTGAAAAAAGTTTTTACATGAGTTCCTGAATGGTTTTGCAAGTAAAATAATTGTGCGTTGAGAATATTTAAAGTTATTATCCAAGGCTGTGTTCTAATTATTTTGTATTAATTACAATTCTGACAAGAATATGTGAATTTGATCCAAGGACAACCTTCTGACGTCCCATACAAAAACCTTCTGACTACAAGGTTTAGACAGACTGAAGAACAAAAATAATACTGCACAGCCTTGCACCTGTTTAATGAAAGTACACATTCAAACATACATTAGCGAGTATACTTTGATTGAACAATTGCCTACATTTAGCCCAAGACGAATTATCAAGCTAACATTAGCATGATAAAAAGTACCATTGTCCTCTGTCTCCACTTTGAGAGCTAGCTAACCTCGAACTAATGGCGAATACCTTTTAAGACGCGCGAGAATTAGCGTTTGTCTTTACACAGCACGCCGATGAGATCACTCATGCTAAGTAATCCACTTTACATGTTCCATCTAATAATTTTCGTCAGGTAATCAGCAATTTACAATGGATTATCTTTTGAGAGTTCCACTCCCGACCCCGTTAAATTCATTATCATTCACCTCTGTGTAATTTCATATTAAACTGGGTGACAATTCATTAGGTGGGTGCCTGGTCCCTAAGTGCCCCACACGACGCAATTACAGCCAATAGTGAGGGGCCCTGACCTCCGGCAGGCCCTTGTCATCCCGAACAGTATTGCTAATGGAAGGAGAGGACTGGGAGAGGACCCTGTCAACGGAGGAGCAGAGCGATCTGACAGGTGACCAGGAGTTCCTTGGAATAATTTAAGCATTACACGGTCGAACATTAGGGATGACCGGGCAAAATGGAGATCAGGCAAGGAGTCAAAGTGAAGGGAGGTTACGCAAGGGAGTCTGAATAGGAGTTGGAGGAGGAATTTAAAGGTGGGAATGTTGTTGTTTTCTCAATGTTCATGCCTGCGTCCCAGAGTAATGGTAAAATAATATGATGTTAACAGGTTCACAAATGTATAGTGTTATTGACAAGCCTATAATTTATAACTTTAACATTTTTGGTCATTAACTTAATTTGTCAGCAAGAAGGTTCCAGGTTCAATTCCCAGTCTAGTTCAGGGCCTTTCTGTTTGGAGTGTGTATGTTTTTCAGATCAATCCAAAACATGCACCATAGGTCAAATCCTACAGCTAAAGTAGACATGACTAGGACTAGCCCAAGGTCTAGAGATGTCCCAGAGTGCTGTATGGCAGCAGCTTACTGCTATTGACAGGCTGCTCCAGCAGCACTGGTTGAAGGATGGGTCAAATGCACAGAATTAATTTCTCTCATGAGGTATCGATAAAGTATAGCATCTGTATATCTAACATTACTCCAAATCCAGCTATGTCTTTCACTTTCAGCATTTATCTGCTCTAGAAAAAATGTTTCAAATGTCATCCTAAAATGGTTTCTTACATGCACTTGATATATTTGACTCAATATAAAGACATTGTTGCAACTGTGGGCTTGCTGATTTTAATTCATCACTGCCGACGCTGCACCGATCTTCCTGTCAATCTCACGCTCCATCCTCCCCTCACTCGTGAACAAGATCCCGAGATACTTGAACGCCTCCATTTGAGGCAAGAACTCCCCGCCCACCCAGAGAGGGCAAGCCACCTTTTTCTGGTCAAGAACCATGGCCTCAGATTTAGAGGATCTGATCCTCATCCCAGCTGCTTCACACTTGTCTGCAAACCGCCCCAATGCATGTTGGAGGTCCTGATTCGATGAAGCCATCAGGACAACATCATCTGCAAACAGCAGAGATGAGATCCTGTGGTCCCCAAACCAGATTCCCTCCGGCCCCTGACTGTGCCTACAAATTCTGTCCAGAAATACAATGAACAGCACCAGTGACAAAGGGCAGCCCTGGTGGAGTCCAACATGCACCAGAAACAGGTCCAACAGTTATATATAAAAAAAAGGGTTAAAAAAAAAAATTAAAATATATTCTGTCAACTAGATTTCTTTTAGATTCAACTAGATTTTCTTTTATGATACCTAGTTGATTGGTACAACCATTGCTGCTCAACAAAATACTTATTTGAATCAACAAAACTCCGACTTACGCTCCAACAATTGCTTTTTTCGTTGTAGCAATTTTTCCGACTCAAAATATAATAATCCATTGTTACCACATTCATGTCCTGCTCAAAAACCTCCTGGGATTCCTACAAATAAATGGAATATTCTGGACTTCCTGCTGAGTCTGTTTTGAATTCCATTTCCATGGTGGAATATAGATGACATGTTTGACCCTGTTCCAAAATGACAGACCACATGTGTTCTGGGCTGGAAGGAAGTAGTTCCTCACTCAGGGATAGGCAGGCTTCTCTATTATGGTTTTAATCTCCAGTACAATTCTACATGAGCCAAGCTGCGAAGTTCAAGTCTGCGCCGATCATGTGAATACCCTGAGCCAATAAGGATCCATGTTGACATTTTAATGATCTATGTAAAAAGGTTAACATTGATTTGGTTCAAGAAACAAGCTTCACTTTCTTAATTAAAACAGAAACAGGTGTAAATACTTGGTTTCAACTCTTTCTCTTGAATAGAAACCAGTTTTTTATTAAAGGGCCCATATTATGCTATTTTCTGATCTATGTTATAATGTTGTTTCCTCATCAGAAACATACCTGGAGTTGTGTTTTGTTTCATTCATGCTTAAGACACAAATCCTGCCTATTTAAGCTAAGTTCTTCTCTCAAACTGAAAACACTGTGTTCCACCTTGTGATGTGGTAATACAGGAAATGCTCCACTGTGCTTTTACTCCATACACCTTCACTGGAATCATTTGGATACTTTCAGTCTTGGAATTGCCCATTTTTACTAAGCAAAGTAAAAGGCAGCAGTAAAAACTACCACTTCATGACATCACAAGGTGGAACTGAACAGAATTTTGGAGATGTAGACAATAATAATAATAATAATAATAATAATAATAATAATAATAATAATAATAATAATAATAAAAACACAACTCCAGGTCTGTTTTGAGGATGTAACAACATTCTAACATGGCTTAAATCTCAGAAGAACAAATATAGAACCTTTAATTCATGAAATATCAATACAAAGGTGTCCCAAATGTATTGAAAGTGAAGTATAATTTGGACTTGTAACTTGTATTTCAGCTATTGTACCGCATGGTATGATTTATTGCTATGCCCAAGTTAGGCCCAACTCTCAAAAGCAATTATCAGGTGTGAAAAAGAGTGAAAAAGGGTGAAACTGAAATCATGGTTACAAATTAAGGCATTTCTGGGGGTTGCATTATTCTTATCTTGAAATTAAGATTGACTGATTACAAGTTGAACATTTGACCACAAAAAATGAATCAAATACTGAGGATACATTTCCCCATGTAGAAAACATCATATCTCCACCTTATCTTTAGTAGCATGGATCATTTTAAAGCATTTAAAATGTTAATTATAATGCCTGTACCTATATTGTCCATGTATTTGTCCAAACTTTGTCTAGCCACACTACAGATACATCTGTATTAGAATGTTTTATTGTGTGATTAGCATTCTAAATGTTGTGTACTGTGCATTACTGTGGTAGCAAAACTCTGCTCTGGTCTCTGAAAATTAAAGATCCCATGGCATGATATTTTCACTTTCTGAGGTTTTTGAACGTTAATATGAGCTCCTGTTTAAGGCCCCCTCATGGCTAAACATTGCGAAATGTGTAAACCGAGCAATAGCGATCCTTTTCCGCATTTGAAAAAAAGACAGCCCAAACGGGCGAGTTTGAACAAGCTCCTCTTATGACGGCATAAGGGGAAAGGTTAACACATAAATGAGCTACTAGCTACTAGCTACTAGCTGCCAGCTACCGTTTTGTTTTTCCTGGAGAGACTTGAGGGTGAGGAATAGTATGTTTTAGTTCCTTCATCCGAGCCTCTGAAACAACAGTGGTTTGGTGCGAGTGACATTTTTTTCAGGGAGCGGGAGGAGTTTTTTTCGCTGAAAACGGCGCGGTGCCTGCATAACACAGCCACACAGACCGATTTTCTGGCCACAGGAGCGTGAGAAATACCATGTGTGGCATGTGAGTTGAATTGCGTGTGTCACACTCTCAAAGAGACTTGAGACCGCTGATTTTGAATATTATGCAGTAGAGCTATTAGCAGGTGACTGCAGGGCTTGTTGCATTTGTATTAATGAGATTAATAATAAGAGTTTTTCGGTGTGTAAAATATACAATGTGTAACCAAATAAATGATGTAATTTCATAATGGGTATATTGAAGTATTAATGTTGTTCAATACAAACACTTATCTTCTATGTTCTTACAACGTGCACCTGGAGTATATACAAAGTAATAAATGGAGTACTAATTTGTCATTGTCATCTCTACACAGACCAGCACATCAACTCTGACCGGATGCGTAGGACCACACAAGATGGAATAACGACCCAGATTCTGCATCCCAGAAGCCCCAGCACCAGTTCACAAATGAGTAATAGAAGAGATGCCTGTAGCGGCTGGACAATCAAAATGATATTTAATTTTGCAAAGATTATCTTGTTCTGTAAATATTCCTATGCTCCTATGGATCATCTTCAATGCTTATGTTCTAACAATTGTAAAGGTTTTTTCCCCGGTGATGTAAATAATTCTTTGCATTATCTTTACACTGTCTACACCATTGAATGAAAAGGCACAAGGCTCTAGATTTGTGGGTAGAATTAACTGTCAACAGTTTATTTATTCTTTTATTAACTTCTGTCACTGGTGTATTCCTCTCAAACGTAAAGGACCATAGTCAGCTCTGTATATTTGGCCAGCATTTTGCAGAGAGTACACGTTGAGGCAGACAGGCTCCAATCCAGGATGGTCCTCCACATGTGAGCTGTCCCTCGACCTGTCGTAGTCTTCTAGTAACATAATTATGATCAGAAATGGTAAGTGTCATTTTTAGGCATAAGTAGTTTTCAATTGAAGATAGAAAGTTGTTTTTGATTTAGAGTGTTACCTGAGATATCTAAGCAGCTTCTGAGGGCATGGTAGCACAATTTCCACAGTGGCACCTATCCAAAAAATATAGGTAGAACAGTGGTAAATCTTCAGGTAAATACAAGGTAATACAGACAGATGTGATGATGGTAAATCTTCAGAAGTCATGGGTTAACATGATATCAATATTCATGAGCATAGAGAACTTTATCATTAAATATGAGCCAGAATAGTCATAGAATAGATTAGAATACCTTTTATTATTACTGTACATATGCACAATGAGATTAAAAGCAGCCCATTCTCCAGTGCAGACATGTATGTAGATTATTTACATACATTTATAACATAGTGCAAGAAAAGATTACAAAAGGGGGGTGGGTGCACATTTCTGAGGTGCAATGTATGTATAATATGCAGGGCTCTCAAGTTTTGAGCGGGGTCGTGCGTGAGACTGAGGGAGAGAGGGGGGGGGTGCGAGTGAACAATTTTTCCCGAGGAGCGGCTGAAAATGCGCGGTGCCTGCATTCTCTAACCGATTTTCTGGGCACAGAAGCGCTGTGCGTGAGAAATACAGTACCATGTGTGGCGTGTGAGCGTGTGAACACGTCGAATTGCGTGTGTCACACTCTCAATGCGTGAGACTTGAGATCCCTGAATATGTAAATATTATTTACATGCACTTAAGTATCCTGGCTTTGTATTTGCGCACATGTTAGAACATTGTTGTTGGTAAACAGGTTACACACATGTACAGAGAATGCTTTAATGTAACAACACATAGTGTTTTTCGTGTAAACCGGGATATCAACAACCCCATTACTCTGTGTTCATGTAAACACTGTGTCCCAAATTTGATCAAAACCGGGATAAGCCTTATATTCACAATATTAAGTGCATGTAAACATAGTCACATAGTCAAGTCATTAGGCTCCGGGAAGTTATTACCCCGCCAGCCTTGATGAATTCCGTATTTAATAGCATGACGGGTGAATCAGAGCAACATGAAAAGCTAACAACATAGGCTAGATGCTGGCTACATGCTAACCATAACAGTATACATAAACAAGCTAATGAAAGTATTGTTTCCAGGCATTTCAAACTAACCATTCGGAGACGTCCTGCTGAAGCCGCTGAGTTGCAACTCCTTCGCCTTCGGGATCAGACTTAGGCCGTACTGATCACTTACGATTGCTTCTCCACTTTCCGTCGCTACAGACACGGAAACATTACCAGCTCTAAACACATAAACAGTGACCGTATTTGGCCACACCCCCACCCGCCTACACTGGCCTGTCTCTGTCCTCCTCATTTGCATTCAAGTGACACGCCCAGAATGGACCATCAAAAGCCACATTCTCCATCGGACTGTCTCCAAGAGGCTGTCTCATGCACCAAGGCTTGATTTGGAGAAGGCTTCACATACAATATTAGGCAACCACTAAGGCACCATATAAAAGCATCAAGAAGTACAAAGTCATGGGATCTTTAAAAGTGTTTATAAACTCATCATGGTGAATATTACCAACCCAAAACATGCACCATAGGTACTCCAGCTTAGGTCCTGACCAAGCCGAAGCAAGAAGATCATGGAGATGGTCCCCGGGCGCCCTAATGTGTGTGCTGCCCACTGCTCCTAATATATATATATATATAGGATGGGTTAAAATGCAGAGAAGAATTTCTCCAGTGTGAGATCAATAAAGTTCACTTCTTCTTCTTCTTCTTCTATTAGTAAGTGAGCGCTGACATCTCATGTCATGAAAGTGACATGTTCTGGCTCAGCTCAGACCCCTGGTGGCATCATCCCTGGACCCTCTCCAGTTTGCATATCAGGCCCACATGAGTGTGGACGACGCTGTAATCTATCTTCTGCAGCGGGCTCACTCTCACCTGGATAGTGTTAAGGGCTCTGTGAGGGTATTGTTCTTTGATTTCTCCAGCGCCTTTAACACAATCCAGCCCTCTCTGATGGGTGAGAAACTGCTCAGGATGGGTGTCAGCTCCTCCACTATCTCCTGGATTACTGACTACCTGTCAGGCAGACCTCAGTATGTGCGACTGGGGACCACCCTGTCTGACACTGTGGTCAATAATGTGGGAGCCCCTCAGGGTACAGTCCTGTCTCCATTCCTGTTCACTCTGTACACCTCTGATTTCCAGTACAGCTCAGAGTCCTGCCATTTGCAGAAGTTCTCTGATGACTCTGCGGTGGTTGGGTGTAGCAGGGATGGACAGGAGCTGGAGTACAGGACACAGGCAAACCATCTGCTCCTGAACTTGGACAAAACCAAGGAACTGGTGAGTGACTTCAGGAAGATGAGGTCACCTGTGGAGCCTATTAACATCAAGGGTCATGAGGTGGACATGATCGTGGACTGCTACAGGTACCTGGGCGTTCAGGTGAACAACAGGCTGGACTGGAGGGACAACTGTAATACTGTGTACAAGAAGGGCATGAGCAGACTCTACTTCCTGAGGAAGCTCAGGTATTTCAATGTGTGCAGTAAGTTACTGGAGATCTTCTACCAGTCTGTGGAGGCCAGCTCCCTGTACTCTGCTGTAGTCTGCTGGGGGAGCAGCACCAGTAAAAGAGACATCGGACGGATTGACAAACTGATCCGTAAAGCTGGTCACGTGATTGGCTGTGAGCTGGAGACATTTGTCACAGTGAGGGACACTGGACAAACTGCTCTCCATCATGGACACTCCTGCTCACCCACTGCACCAGACCATAGAGGGACAGAGGAGCTCATTCTCCAACAGGCTCCTACAGCTCCACTCAAACAGTGAGAGATACAGGACGACATTCATACCATACGCCATACAACTGTACAACAACTCACCTTATGTAACAGATAATACTCCCTACAACTGTACAACAACTCACCTTATGTAACAGATAATACTCCCTACAACTGTATAAAGCTGGTACTGAACATCATATTTGATACTGTATTTTATATTGACTACTACTTTTTTATTTAAATCTGATTGTACATATATATATCTGTTACCATTATCTTATGTATATAATTGTGTCTCATCTGACACAGGTCTACTGCTCTTTAGTTGCTATTCTATCTATTTTTCTTCTTGTTCTTTCACCCTCTGTTTTTATATTGTATATTACATTTGAGTGAGCTACCGTACCCAAAGCAATTTCCCTTGTGGATCAATAAAGTTTGTCTAAGTCTAAGTCTAAGAATGACTTTAGAACACTGCAAAACTACATCACTTCACTTTAAAGACAGAAACTCAACTTGTACGGTATTATTTATGTTACAACAATATGATGATCTCTCCAAACAGACTACCAAGAGATTAACAACTGTGACTGAAGTGAAGTCTGAGCTCCCACCCAAGTCAAAGCACCGTCGGAGGGGCACCCATTGGGAGAGTCATGTGGTAGCACTTCAGAGGTGTTGAATCTCGCAGGTTAAACTTAGAGTGAGAAGTGTGGGCTGTCTGTATCCACCTGCTCCACTCAGAGCCTCTGTGGATGGTATAGAAGTGAGATAGGAGCAGACAGAAGTGCATACATCGGCAGGCTTCTGGAGAGAGTTTGCTGCATGTGGGTGGAAGTTCATCTGTGGCTAGCATCCAGATAAGGGAAGTGGGATTGTTTGGCTAGGCTAGATAGAAGTCATAGTGTCCAATATCTCTTTGACAGAATATGCTATAGCTAAAGTAAAAGTTACCTGAGGAAGGTCAGAGGGACTGAAACATTGTACTCATAAAAGTGAGCCCAAAGTGAGACAGTGTGCCAGAGCCTTTTCTTTAAAAAAAGTTTTCAGCTAGCTTAAGAAAAAGAAATAAATGAGGAGAAGAAACCAATGGCAGATAAGCTTCACTTTCTAACTTTCCTCAGCAACCTGCATGTCTCTATGAGGATACTAATTTATTATTGCTTTGTCTAAAAAGTTACACAGTATGGCATTAAACATATCTTCCATGGAGATAAGTGAGTGATGCTACCAGGACAAGTTATAGGTCGAACTGTGGAAGGGTAACAGGAATTCTTGCAATGTTTGTGAGTTCATAAACTCCCAAGAATCCATCGGAAGCAGCTCCTGGTGTTGCCATCTGACCCAGGCCAGCAGCATTGTACTTTGGGCGAAAGCCAAAAGTGAAATGCCCAAACAAATCAAAACAAAAATGGCATCCCTAATAGACATATGAGTACTTAGGCCACTTAGAGCAGAAATATAGACGCTTTCTTTTTTATGTATTTATTTTTTTACATACACTTCCTGACAAACGTATTAGGACGATTGTGTATTTCTGAACTTTCATAATGATAACAAGACGTATTGGTAATGACAACAAATCAATTTATTGATATATTAAAGCAAATTTTGTCATGTCAGGCATATTATTGCAAAATCAATATCAAGTTAAATAGCTTTTTCATCAAAATAACCACCTTTGGCCTTAATCACAGCTTTAAAATTCGAGGCATTCTGTCCAACAATTTTTCAACATATCCATCCTCTATAGTTTTCCACTCATCCTGAAGACATTTCCACAGGTGTTTAACGTTAGTCAGATTCCTGGAGCGCACTTTAATATCCAAATAATCGATGATCAAAGGATTCTACCTGGACGACTGAGGGACTTTTCACGCATCCAAATAATCCCACACTTTTTGGATGGGTGACAGGTCAGGAGACTGGGGCGGCCATGTCATAACCTGCAGTTGATGACGCTGTTCACACGTCTCCAAATGACCCTGACACAGTTTGGACGAGCACTTTGGGTCATTATCTTGTTGGAACCAGAAGTTTCGTCCAGAGTTCAGAAATACACAATCGTCCTAATACTTTTGTCAGGCAGTGTACAGTGCTTTGTGCATTTATGGAGGCAAAAATGTCTGGATGTAACTAAACATTAGATTTCTCATCTTGTTCTCCTCTGCTGTTGTGCTTCGACCGTTCTATCTGGACTCAGAGTGCTGCACACATCAATCTGCTGTTAGCCAGGTTAGTGGAAGTGCGAAACTCTGATGGCAATATGCAACTTCTGAAGTGGAGAACTTTAAGGTTAAGGAAACCACTCACAGTAAGAATACAAGTTTCTTTTTGACATTTTTGAGCAATAAAAACACAGGTAATTGAATAAATGTAAGATATAGAAGTTCAATCTGCGGACATACCTAGCATAACAGTAACATCTCCATGGAGCAGGTGGTGCATGGTGCACTGGTAAAGTTTCAATAAAAAAAATAAAAAAAAATATTAGCCTTAATAATAAAAACCATTGTGTTTAAAAGTATGTTTCATACATTTGTTGAAGAGACCCAACAATTGTATTCATGCAATTCATGCAATTCATGCATTTCTCCATTTTACTTAAGTCCACAAAAGTCAGAAACCACTTTGCTAGCCAAACATAAGAAATATTAACCATTATATTTGCACATAATGACAATGCAAAGTTTTATCTAAATGAAAAAGCGCTCATTAAATATTGAAGTGGTCCAGTGGTATCTATAAACCAAAATCTGCAAGGGAGCGAGAAATTGAACTGTGTGAGCAAAGTTGAGCCTGATTGGTTGCGTTCGATAGTAGAATTCTAATTACATTACAAGGGGAGTACAGAGGCAGAGAGAAGCCGGGGGATAATTGGAATTCTTGCAGCTTTAAGCACAATCATGGTGGACTTTATGAAGAGGTGATGGAGAAACAGCTGGTGGTTCAGATATAGGCCAGAGCTATGACGAAGTTTGCAGGTTATTCTGAAGTAGTTATTGTATGAGCCAACTTCCGCTAGGACATGCAATATAATGTTCAGAATAGAGGTGTATGGTTGTTTGTTTATGTAAATGTAGTTGATAAAAATACTATGGACACAATTGTTTGGTTCATAGAAAAAGGGTGACAATGTAAAGCAAAAAATAATGTCAGGAGTAGCAGAAGTAGCCGTAATAGTTGAAACAGCAATATTTTTGGTAGTAGTAAGAGTCTTGGTAGCAGTTGTCTAGTCTTCAAGAAAGGTGCCCGGGAGAGCCTGGCCAACTACAGGCCTATAAGTCTCCTCAACGCCGACTACAAAATCCTGTCCCGCATTCTGACAGGTAGGTTAAAGCGCGTCATAGGCAAGATAGTCGCGGACACGCAGGCGTAGGGAATCCCGGGGCGTGACATCTCAGACACAATACTTACCTGTTGAGGGAGGTGCACGCCATGGGTGGCATCCACGTCTCTGTTGATTTCAATAAGGCGTTCGATAGAGTAGAGCACAGCTTCCTCTATCGCATTCTAGGAAGGTTTGGCTTCAAAGATAGGTTCATCAATTGAATCCGCTTATTATATTCGAGTGCGGTCAGCCGCGTGAAAAGCAACGGCCTCCTCTCTGACCTCTTCCCTTTGCGGAGGTCGGTCAGACAGGGGTGCCCGCTAAGCGCGCTCCTCTACAGCATAGTGGCTGAACCCCTCGCTGCTGTCCTGAAGAAAGACCGGGCCGTGCGTGGACTCACAAGCCCCTCAGGTAGGGAATACAAAATTTTTCAATTCGCGGACGACACAAATTTTATCCTTCGAGACGTGCAGAGCCACGACGCGGCTCTCCACATGCTCAATGTCTACTGCCTGGCTTCAGGCGCCAAAGTCAATCTCGATAGGTCCTCCGTGGCTTTCTGCGGAAGCCTCGCGACCGCCCAGAATGCCTGGGGCCTCAAGAACGCGGCGGACCTTTACAGAGTCCTCGGCGTCGCCCTTGCTCTCCCCCAGACCCCCTTTCTTCACCTGGAACAATCCCTTTGGTCCTCTACACTCCCCCTGTTTCTCTTAGCCCTTGTGCCCAGTGGTGTTTATTCCCCTGCCCACATCCCCCGATGTGTCTTCTGAGTGCTTTGCGAATGTTGTTGTGGTGTTAAAATATGTACCTTGTAATAATAAAAGATTTTTAAAAAGTACAAGCACTAGTAGTAATAGTTGGAAAATAGGGCTTAATTAGTAACACTGATGGACATTTTTTCCTTAAATAAGATATATTGTGCTTGTGTCTGTTATATATTTATAATCTATGACACCTGTCAATCATTATGTTATAATTTGGACCTATTAAATTGTAATCTCAAATGTCTTAATAAAAAGAAAGAAGTCCACTGGCTTCCGAGTTGGAAAGCTGTAGAGCTGACGTCATAAACGTCATCACAATAAAGAGACACTTCCCTGTACCATGTTCTGTAGATCACTCTCTATATTATTTTAATGTATGACAAAGTTGCTATGTGACCATGCTGAACCCTACGGGTATCACCGATTAAAGATCCCATGACATGGTACTTCTTGATGCTTTTATATGGCTCCTTAATGGTTCCCTAATACTGTAAATGAATCCTTCTTCAAAATCAACACTTAGTGCATGGGAAAGACACATGTACAGAGTCAGAGTCAAAAAATAACTCTCTGAACACCTCATTCTGGGCCTTGTTGCTTGAATGCAAATGAGAAGAACACAGATTGGTAAGAGGAAGGGGGGGGGGGCGGGCAAATGCGCCGCTGGTTCCTTGTGTTAGCGCTGCGCTGTGTGCTGGCCCCACTTCCGCGTGTGTAAGCACGAAGGAGGAAAGGACAGCCTTTTCAATGAAAAAAAAACACATTTGTACAGAAAATAAAATTAAACCACTGCTGTTTCAGAGGTCCAGAGGGTCGGGTAAAGGACTTCCAAGCCTAGAAACACTCGCATGTGCCTCCAGGCAAATAAAAAAACGCATTTCGCATTGCGTAGCTCCTCCGCGGTCCAAACTCTCTGGGCGTGATTTCCAGAGACAGGGGGTGGAGATCCAGACGATGGTGGAACTGCATTTGCATTTCTTTTTTCGATCTGACGTCAATAAGGTGCCTTGTCCAGAATCGCCCATTTGAGCTGTGTTTTTTTCAAACGCAGAAAAGGATCGCAAATGCTCAGTTTAGACATTACGCAACTTTTAGCCATTGGGGGGCCCTAAACAGGATAGGGGAGCTCACATTAACGTTCAAAAACCTCAGAAAGTGAAAATTTCATGCCATGGGACCTTTAAGAAAATAAAACTGGAGAACAATGTCAGTACAGAGCAGGGGGCGTGTACTGTTGGCGGTGAAAATGGGGTTGATCGGAGAATAAAGATGTCTCAAATATGCACGAACCACTGAGAATTATAACATGGTTAAAAAAAGCATGTTTTGCTTAATAGACAAGTGCAAGTGTCTTTTCTCCCCATTTAGATAAGGCAAGGCAATTTTATTTGTGTAGCACAATTTCTACAAATTCATACAGATAAAGTTGACTTCATTTCAACTCTATTACGCTCTATATTATGCTATTAACTTTTACTAGTGTTAATCAGCAGTCGGTGGAGAACTTTTGAACTGATGTCAGGAGTCAGGGGAATTATCTTATAGTTTCTGAATAATCACAATTCTTCTATGATGCTTAACCCTGAAAAATCATTCCCTCAAATGAGTGGCAGTAGTAGTAGTAGTAGTAGTACAAAGTAATATCTGTTAGCAGTTATTGAACACATAATAGTTTCCCCTTTACAAATACTTTTTTTTCTTACAATTACTCCTTACTGTAAGAATACTTGGCTGACTTTTGAAAGAACCAAACTCCCACACTCCCCCCCCCCCCCCCCCCCCCCCCCCTTTTCCACTGGGCCCGTGTGAGGAGTCATGCAGAGGGCTTAAGGCTAGTGCTGCAGCTAAGCCCCCTTCACTGCTGATCCAGAGGAAAGCAACACTACGGAGGGGAAGGGAGGGAGGAGAGGACGAGGTCGGGGTAGTGAGCCTGGATTAGGGAGATGGATCAGGGGTACTGGTGATGGGCAGCCAAACGGTGAGAATGAAGGCAGGAAACACTAAGCGGCAAGTCGTATCAAAGTAAGGGAGATCCGGAGAGGACTAGTGTCAAAGGATGTGGAGAGGAACTTTAGGCTGAGTCAGAACCACAGGGAACACAGCTAAACACAGGGAGTGGGTTTGAATGGAAGACAGAGATTCCAAAAGAGTTTGTGTGAAGAGTCCCTCAGTCGTCCTTTTTATCTTTTTTATCTTTTTATCTTTTTATCTTTTATCACAAAAGAGTTTGTATTATTGTGTGTACGTAAGCATTAAATAACCAGGAGATGTACGTTATGCAGTTTTAACACAGAATGCTGAGTCGTAGAAATGTATATGAAGCTCGTCCTTAAAGGAAAATTAACGTTTTTTTACAATCTGAGCCTTCTTTCGGCAATAAAACAAGTAGTTTTACTCACCCATAGCAGTTTGGTGTCAATTGGAGCAGTATCGCAGAACTTATGTTGAGCCGTTCTGTTCTACTAATGATCCCGTATCCGTTAGCGTGAGTGCTCGGGGCACTGATTTGCGGTGTCCAAATAACACAAACTTTAGCACTTTTCAAATCACAGAAGATCGCTGTGTCAGGGTAGACTTTTAGTAGATTCCAAAACGGCCTGAAACCCGATATTGCAACAGAAAAGTAAAGTTCAGAGCGGTGTTAGCTTCTTTCGGACTAGCAGTGTTTACAAAACAGCTGAGTTCACGCATGCGCACTGTCCTCTCTGATGACGTCATCAAATGAAACTAGAGCTGCATATCGGGTTTCAGGCCGTTTTGGAATCCACTGAAAGTCTACGCTGACACAGCGATCTTCTGTGATTTGAAAAGTGCTAAAGTTTGTGTTATTTGGACACAGCAAAGTAATGCCCCGAGCACTCACGCTAACGGATACGGGATCATTAGTAGAACAGAACGGCTCAACATAAGTTCTGCGATACTGCTCCAATTGACACCAAACTGCTATGGGTGAGTAAAACTACTTGTTTTATTGCCGAAAGAAGGCTCAGATTGTAAAAAAACGTAAAATTTCCTTTAAATTCTCAGTCTATGAATCAACAATGGCTCAGTGGTTAGAGCGTTGGTTCCGCAACCTAAAAAGTTAATGGACTGTTCCCAACTACTTGCACATTACTCATTAACACACAACATTTAGTCATTGGAATTCTCAATGACCATGGTATAAAATTGCTTAAAGAAGAATTAACGTTTTTTACAATCTGAGCCTTATTTCGGTAATAAAACAAGTTGTTTTACTCACCCATAGCACTTTGGTGTCATATGGAGCACTTCCGGAGATGTTTCAGATTTGCGATCTCCGTAATGTGAGTTCTCGGGGCACATGTTTGCGGTCTCCAAATAACACAAACTTTAGCACTTTTCAAATCATAGAAGCTCGATGTCTTAGTCTATGCTTTCGTTTGAGTCAAAATCCGAGATTTATCCATAGTTTTGAGTAGATGAGGAGGCCAGTGCGCATGTGCGGAGTCACAGCTTATTTCACTCTCAGCTCCCGGGACCCAAACATGAAACGCAAAGCTGTAAATTATAATAATAATAATAATAATAATGCATTTTATTTAAAAGCGCCTTTCAGAACACCCAAGGACACTGCACAAGGTTAAAATGAATAAAAAGCACAAACAAACAATACAATAAAACATATAAAACAAGATATTATGGATAAATCTCGGATTACAGGCCACTTTTGACTCAAATGAAAGTGTAGACTAAGACATCGAGCTTCTATGATTTGAAAAGTGCTAAAGTTTGTGTTATTTAGAGACCGCTCAGGGCATATTACATGCTGAGAACTCGCATTACGGATATCGCTAATCTAACACATCTCTGGAAGTGCTCCATATGACACCAAAGTGCTATGGGTGAGTAAAACAACTTGTTTTATTACAGAAATAAGGCTCAGATTGTAAAAAAAACATTAATTCTCCTTTAAAAGTGGGATTGATGCTGGTACGTCACAGTAAAAACACAAATAGTTTGACTAACCCACGATGGAGCAGTTTGATGCCATATCGTGAAGCATTGTGGACAAGCTAATAATTTCCATGAAAACAAACAGGATGCAAGCAACACATGAAAAACACACTGAAAAGTTACATAGTGACTATCCCTTTAAGTGACTATTAAAGGTGCTGTACCTGATTTTTACTGAGGTGAAAACACAATAAACCACAGTTTGCAGTGGTCCACTTACCTTATGCATTCTGAACATTCCAATTATTCATCGTGATGAGGTTATAAGATTATTATTATTTTTATTTTTTTTCGCAGAAACAAGAGCGGAGTTTACTGTGAGGGTAAAATTTTCAACTAACTTCGATTTCCTGATTATCAGACAATAAAATACAGTACACAGCAAACTTTTTTTTTTTAACAGCATACTCAATATCCGTGCAGGGGAAAGTCATTTTTGTTCAAATACATATCAAAATATCAGATACAGACTAGGGATGTCAACAATTAATCCACTTACGATTAATTGTCGATCAAGACGTTGGTCGATTAAAATGCATTAATTGTAACTAATCGCTAGAGGAGAGGGCGCTACTCTGGAACGTGAACACGAGATGTAAACCCACTTGTGAGAAGGACCATAGCGTTACATCTGCGGCCGGATCTAGAAGCAGTGCAAAATGTTCTCCTCCCCACCCAATTTTTGCTGCTTGGTTCGCTCCGCATCCCGCTGTTTGCGTGAACACGTGCGCGGCGCGCTGCACGTGCTCCTCCGCTCCGGGCCGCGTAGCAGGCTCCACGTGAAAGCACAGTTGAAGCAGCCCGCTGTCCGGCCCGTGTGCCGGTGTGTGTGTGCGACTGTGCGTGTGTGTGAGTGAAATGTTTTCCCTGATCAATTCATTTTTTTTATCATTTCATATCACGGAGCTCTGCGTCAAGCCGCATGTACAATAGCCGCAATAAAAGCGCGAGTTTTGTTTTTTACAAAAAAACGTCCTCAATTTATTTTCAATAAAGAATGATAAAAGGAGAAATTCAATTTGTCAACTGGACAAAGTTTGTTTGGTCGAAAACGTTTCGCCGCTCATCCGAGAGGCTTCGTCAGCTCTGGTTCTAGTGCTGGTTGGTCCCTGTTTATATCTAGCTGCAGGGAGGAGCTCCCTACACTGAAATAGCTCTGAAACTATCTCCACTAATCTGTCTCTTTGTTTTCCAAATTACTCTGGCGACTAGTTTAGCCTCCCTATTCAAGCCTAACGACCCTCTCCACCCCTCTGCCCTGGATCGTCTGCCCTAATGTTTCTTTGTCTGTTTTTGACTTGGTTTGAGAATCAAATTATAAATGGGAGACAAGTTATGTCTAACTCCCCCATTTCTGTTTAACGACGGATTCTATGACAGACAAAGAAACATTAGGGCAGACTAAACTAGTCGCCAGAGTAATTTGAAAAACAAAGAGACAGATTAGTGGAGATAGTTTCAGAGCTATTTCAGTGTAGTGAGCAACTCCCTGCAGCGAGATATAAACAGGGTCTAACCAGCACTAGAACCACAGCTGACGAAGCCTCTCGGATGAGCGGCGAAACGTTTTCAACCAAACAAACTTTGTCCATTTGACAAATTGAATTTCTCCTTTTATCATGGATTCTACCTGGACGACTGAGGGACTTTTCACGCTTCAATAAAGAATGTATTTTGTTATTCAGCATCAATACATTTGTCTGCTTTTTACTAAGGAATAATTAATTGAGGAATATACAATATAATAATACTATGATATATTTATGACTCAGTGTTATGTTACTATAGCTTATATTCTTAAAGACCCTATTGAAACACTCAAATTCAGGTGAAAAACGCCGCTTATCAGTTAATCGTAAGTCGATCGATAAGGTCAATCAACTATAGATTAATGAATTAATCGATAATTTGCATCCCTAATACAGACTCTTTAAGAAGAAAAATTAAAGATAGCATCTGTTCAGTCAATAAATGAACAATGAGCTTCCTATCATTACCTGCTCTCCTGTTTTCGTTTGCTTTCTCTTTGTGATTAAAACTGCCAAAGCTTTGTTTAAGAGCAACAAACTCAACTGCGTCACTCACTTGATGTTTTATATAATCCGACAGCTCTTGGAAATCTTCTGGAGATTTACAGAATTCCAGGACGTCACTGTCAAACTGTGGGTATTAGTGTCAGGGCGCCACGACGCGGAACAACCAGCCTTTCTCTGCGGTGGCAAACATAAAGGGTTTAGCACATCTGAATATTTCACACTAGGAGGGCGTTCACATGTTTACACTCCAACAGAAACTTAAAAGATGAGATGGTAGGAGGTAGTGGACATGTGCTTTTACCATTATGTTTTTCAAGGTAATTTTTGGAGCAGTAAAAGCGATAAATGCGATTTAATAAAGGCATATGTTTAATACTATACTGTAGAGTATTCCGCGCAGAGCAATAATATCTCCATGGAGACAAGCAGATAGCTGACTCAGATTAGAAAAGTTATATAAAGATAAGGTATACTTGATGAACTTGGGGCAACCTTGCATGAACTGACAGCTCCTTCTACATTCTGTTTGAATCTAAAAGGGACTGAAAACGGACCAAAAAGTATGACAAACCTCCGTCCTAACTTAGGATGGCTGCTCATTTTTTCCCCCGCATATCTCTCTTATGTGTTAGATAGAATAGAATGAATAGAATAGAATAGAATGCCTTTTATTGTCACTATTCATATGTACAATTTACTTTATACATACTCACAATGAGATGAAAGCGTCTCACTTCAGCGCAGAAAAATGTAAGTAGACATTTAAGATACATACAGCATAAATTTACAGCCCAGTATAAAAAATAGTGCAAAAATGACTGCAAACAAGTCCTACACATTAATTATCAGTGTTGGGCAAGTTACTCAAAAAGTGTAATGCACTACTTATTACTTGTTCCTGTCATTTTAAAGTAATGCCTTACATTACAATATTACTCTAAATAAAAAGTAAGGCATTACACTACTTTTGCATTACTTTAGTTACTCTCGCCAAAATGACTGGAAATAAGGATTTGGCATCTACAGTGCAAATCTCTCATGTGTCATGACTTTCACCTGCCTCCAGGAGGTTTTGGGAGCTGCAGACTGAAAACCAACATGTTCAGTAATTGCTTCTTTCCCACTTCTATCTATCTATCTATATACAAAGGCTGTGTCCCACCATAGTGGGGTAGCCTAGACAGGGCATACATTTTTGTTCCTTTCCCTCCTTCCTTCCTTTCCCCAAACCCTCCTTCCGTGACTTTTTTTTTTTTTTTTTTTTTTTTTTTTTTTTCCCCCTTCGTTTGTACCAGCGTCCTTTCCTCATCACCATCACCACTCTCTTCCCACACTGGCGTCCACCCACCCCCCATCCATGCACTGGACAACCGAGAAGGCAGCCAGCGAACCCGAGCGGAAAAACCCCCAGGACCCGCCCCAGGCGGCACAAAGGGATGACCGGCCAGACCCAGAGCGTAAACCGGAACACCGCCAGCACCCAGGAATCCTCCAGAGGACCACACAGGGACAGCACCTAGAGAGGGACGAGCACCCAAGCACACCTTCCGTCCATTACCATCACCGCTGTCGCCCCACTTTAAAATCCACTTCTCCCCCTCTCCGAACATTTCTTCATATCCTATGTTGCCCTATATTGTGTATAATGTGTATGCTATTTATAATGTGTCTAAATGCATTAAAAGAAGGAGGACATTGTCCTGCAAACCTAAGTGTAGGTGTTCAGCCCTCACTAAGAAATGATGCATTAAAAGAAGGAGGACATTGTCCTGCAGCCTAGGTGTAGGTATTCAGCTTGCCCTGACTAAGAAATGATGCATTAAAAACAATCCAAAACATTGGGAGAGGGTCCAGGTCCAGACCATCCGCAATCATCCCACTACAACAGCAGTAACAGTAATAACTAAAGGTGCACCTAGATAACGTCGCCCCCTCCAGGTGCCCCCATCCACCATACAGAACCCCAAAGAACCCCGGATCCAGGCGGCCATCCGGACCACACCCCTAAGCACCAGCCAGCCGCCCCCTCGGCACCCCGAAACCAGACCTGGTGATACCACCCAAGCCCGCCAGCAACCCCCCAAACAATCCAGCACTCAGAACAAACCAGCACTCAGACGCCAGCACCACCCAAACGTCACCGGAGAGGCATGATGATGTTGGGGGAAAGGACACCTTGGTTTAAGGTCTAAGGACCGATCTAAAACCACACCACACTGCACCAGGGTCAGCTGCACAGCCCAGTGTGGGCACTTCCACAGCAGGGCCTCAGCCAAAGCTGGTTTCCCCCTGCCGCTTCATATCAAGACCCGTCCTCTACCACACCCATCCATTCATTCATACACAAACTCTCTCCATTCATCCCTGTCCTGAGCAGCCTCCCTCCCTTGCACCACAGTCATCCCTCTTGCATTCAACGCTCTTCTTACACCCTCTGTCCATCCCATTCGCGGTCTTCCCCTCATTCTCACTCCACTCACATCAGATTCATACACCTTTTTCACCAATCGCTCCCTTTCCATCCTCTCAACATGTCCAAACCATCCCAATGCCTTTTGCTCTGCTCTCTCAGCCAACTCTCTTTCCCACTTACAATACCAAAAGAGAAATCGTCCTTTCCCTTCTTGCCACACCTTACCATGCACTCCAGCACCTGTTCACTCGGCAACGAGCCTTCTCACCTCTCGTGGCTGGAGATTCTCTGGTCGGGTCAACATCAGTTTCGGCTGCTTTGTTGGGGTTGTATCGTTCCCTGTCCCATCCCTTCCTTTCCTGACTCATTTCGTGGTGCTATGGCACCTCTGCAAGTGCTTCGTCAAATTGCTTGTACTGCATTTCGACGTGGAAAGAGGTTTGGGATTCACACACAGTGTGCATTTAACTAAAATGTTCTTGGAGTCCTTATTTTGAACGAAGTGAAAGTAGTGGGCGTATGCCCATCTTGAAAAGGAGCTAGCACTATCCGATTCTTCTGGTTCTGTCATCCTTTGTCAGTCTGCCAGTTCGAGACGAAGTAAAAGGAAATGGAATGTTCTGCGTGGACTTATCAGATTCAGTAGCTGATCTCGAGGTGATCCGCGAACTTTGTATGAAGAAAACGCAAAACCCATAAAAACAAAGCAGGTTAAAAATGCATTGTAATGTGCGTTACTGGCATTGTAACGAGTAATATATTACCGATTTTCTTCCCTGTAATGCGTTACATTACTGCGTTACACCAAAAAGTAATGCATTACAGTAATTAATTACTTTTGTAACAAGTTACTCCCAACACTGATAATTATCCAGGTTATTGCAAGTCTTGCTCAGATATTGCAGTAGGGGTGACACGTTACAACCATATACATACACTTGAGAGTCTCTACATTGCAGAGAGAGGTTTCACAGAACCCAGTTTAGCATACTGTACTGTAATAAATATTGTCAACAAGCTATAGCACATGGGGTGGCAGTAGCTCAGTTGGTAGAGCGCTTGTCTAGTGATCCAGGGGTTGGCGGTTCGCTCTTGACGGGTTGACCGCGTGTGATCCCAGCTCCCACAGATCCCTTGGGCAAGACACTTAACCCCACCTTGCCCCCAGGTGTTTGCGGACACTGGTAGCCCCCATGGCAGAAGATACATTGTGACGTGAGCCGTCCTCCTGTGGACCCACCACCCGTGGGAGGATTCATGGGGGCTGGTGCATTGTGTTCTGAGCAGCAGAACACTGCTTGGACTGCTGCCTCCACAGCCCAGAAAATGGAAAAGTGGAAGAAAATGAATGAAATGAATGAGCTATAGCACAGTGTTAAGTATTGCACCACAGGATATTGCATTGTAATTAGGATATCTCCTAGATATCTCCTCTCAAGAATTCGTGTATCATCGAGAACACAATATATAACTTCTTTTACCTGAGATAAATACTAGTTAGGTGCTTTGATTGTTGAGTCTGCAAAAGTCTGTGCTGTTTATTTGTCCTCTGTGTTTTATTATTTATTTATTTTTTACCTCTTTTTTCTCTAAACCTGTTTTTACCTGAACGGACCATGCATCTCTCTGACTGGTTAATGCGCCTGTCAGTCACGCCCTCTGAAATCAGGGAGACGCACTTTCTCCTGATCCACTCATCTTTGTAAAGTTTTGTAAAGTTATCGTACTGGCTGAACACGTAAGGGGCAACCTCTCAGGAGCAGTGAGTCACTGTCATACAGAGCTTTGTACAAAGTCAGTCTGCCCCAGGGCAGCTGTGGCTACAGAAAGTATCTTACCACCACCAAGTGTGGAGTGAATGAACAATGAACTGTAAAACGCTTTGGGTGTCATGAAAGGTGCTATATAAATGCTATGAATTATTATTGTTATTATTATTATTATTATTATTAGAGCTTGAGGTCCCATCTCCAGATTTTGAGCTAGTCTTGGTCAGGACTTCCTTAGCTTGCAGATTTCAGCAGGTTGATGGGAACGCAGCCTAGATATAAAGAGAAACGTGCAAACTCCACACAGAAAGGCCTGAGGGAGCCAGGAATCAAACCCAGAACCTTTTTGCTGTGAGGCATTAGTGCTACCCACTCATCCAATGTGCCACTTTTAGAAAATCTCAAAATGTCTCAGTTGTGCTCACAAACCTGTCTCAATATTTTCCTTTGTTCTACTTTTGCTAAAGTTGGTGTTACAAACAGATCAAAGTTGAGACAAAACCATTGTTATTTCACAGATTTGTTTCGCTAAAGGCTTTTCATTTTCACCTTCTTTCCTGACTAAATAAAGGGTGCGAGCTCGTACCTGGAGGCGTGCAGCGCAGGCTTCACACTGGTGCAGATGAAAAGGGTGTAAGGGAATTAATTACAGCATTAAGGAGCAGATAGAACAGTGCCAGTACCTCAGAGAGACAGAGAGAGTGAAGGGGAAGTTATCTGTGTCCTCAAGCGTAGTGTCAATGTTTAAAACTGCAATTATACAAGAAAAGTGCAATTAAAGGTCCTGAGTTTGGTTGTTTTAAAAATGTGAAACACAGAATTTGTTTGTTTAAATGGTTTGTAGTGGTCCATTTTTATTTCTCACTTGTGCAACGCATTCCAAACCTCTTCCAGAGGCCAGAGTAAAGCTTTGACACCATGGTAATGCTACTAGCATGCAAACAGCACACCAGCATTACTTCCTGTTTCACAATCAATACTATGTCCCTTTTCTGATTGAGTTTTTTTCTGCTCAACCTTGAATGTTTCACAGTATGGCATTAAACGTATATATTGGTTAAGCCATTGGGCAAACTTACAGGTCGAATCTGCGGAGAGGCGGCCACATAATACTCTGGGTAATACTCTAAATAATACTGAACTCTCATTAATACTGCACTAAACTACTGTTCATCATGTATAATATGTTTACTGCTGCTGCTCTGTATGAATGTATCATGTTTGTCACTACCTCACTGTAAGATAAAAGGAGAAGTTCAATTTGTCAACTGGACAAAGTTTGTTTGGTTGAAAACGTTTCGCCGCTCATCCGAGAGGCTTCGTCAGCTCTAATAAGAATACTGGTAAGACACTTGCTTATATCTTGCTGCAGGGAGGAGCTAACTAGCTAACTACTTTCCGAAACTATCTCATTGGTTTCCGTCTTTTGTTTCTCTGGCGTCTAGATAACGATCCCTATTCATCCCAACGACTGTTTTTCACACCTCTGTCCCTGACCTGGCTAACCCTATTGTTCCCCTGTTTGCTTGATCTAGGCTTAAGCCTAGATGTGTCTTACCAGCATTCTAATTAGAGCTGACGAAGCCTCTCGGATGAGCGGCGAAACGTTTTCAACCAAACATAGTTTGTCCAGTTGACAAATTGAACTTCTCCTTTTATCATGGATTCTACCTGGACGACTGAGGGACTTTTCACGTACCTCACTGTAAATTACTGTTACCTGTGCAATAATCTGTGCAATAACCTGCAATATTTATACCATACTATGTGCAATACAAAATCCACATGCAACACCTACACCACACCATATTATGTGCAATCTGTGAAATACTTACACCTTATTTGATCTTGATTTAATCCTACCTGCAACTTTGTACAGTGTACCTTGTATTTTTTATTACATTTTATTACATATTTTATTATATTGTTTATTATATTGTTTACTTCTTCCCCTGCACTTTTTTTTACCATGTACTATTATTGCATGTTATTAGTACTTCTTGACTATCTTAGCGAGTCAGCGGTTCTTCTGATCCTAAACATTTTATTGCATTGTTGACCTTGTGTTGATTCTGCATATGACAAATAAACATCTTGAATCTTGAATCACAGCAAGAATGCAGCAAAACTCTGTTATAAATAAATGCAAGATAGATGTTGGATTCCAGGTGTTGCTAGAACATCTTCATGGAGGCTAGGAGCTGGCAGAGCCATAGACAATCATGAATGTATAATTTTCTAAATCTGCCCAACTCGACCACTTGGCTAGCCGCTGCTAGCCGGAGTTACGTCAAATCAAACTTTCCCTCATACACAAATCAATGGCAATGCCAGTCACCATATTACTATACCTATTTCATCATAGTAGAGCTCCTCAACAGTAACACATGACAGAGGAGGTTTAGTGGTCACAAGATGTTTACCAGAACCAGACTATTCAGAAATCTCAACTAAAAGTGGGTTAGGCTAATACTACTACTACTACTACTACTACTACTACTACTACTACTACTACTACTACTAATAATAATAATAATAGGCGCAGTGATACGACTCGAGAGGAAATAGCACCAAGCGATTATGACTTCTGACTTTTTCGTGGGCAACTGTTTTGTGAAGCAAATATACCACTTTTTGTACAAATATTGTTTTGAGAAGAAAAACAAGCTTTATTAACTGTCGTGGCTAACTTGCCGGACCTACCCTTCATCAGCGCCAGAACCGGGGCAGAAATTGGCTCACAGGACACTGTCAGGGGTAAGCCAGTGTTAATGCACGACACTGCTGAAAGGAATGCCATACAGATTCACATCAAAAAACCGAACTATCCCTTTAATGTCATGCAAATGAGCCAAGAAGGCCTGGACTTAGAGAATCTTTAACGCAGAATTTCTCAGATTGTCGTTTTCAGAATGTGCTGCTTTTAAATGGCCACAAATTCTTCAAATGTTCTCAGATTTCCATGTGTAAGGCATCATTGGAAAGCTCAGAATCTACACTTCCAGAATCTGTGAATAACTCCTCTGGGATGACTTGTGTCTGGTTTTGCCACAACTGGTCACAAATTTGCTTGATGGGTTGGTACCAAACAAAGTGAGGGCTAATGTTAACATCTATAGGACAAAAAACAACCCTGGCTCTGATGTTCTGAAATCTTCCTGGCCTAGCCAAGTTGCTAAGTGGATGATAGCATGAGCATCAAACATCACGTCTAAGTATATGTCTGTAGGCAGACCCATTACCAGAAAAGTTAGAATTTCACTTAAACCCTCCTGTCGTGTTCGGGTCAAATCTGACCGTTTTACAATTTATAATACTCATAAATATTATGTTTTCCATTTGATTACCTCAAGACCTTATGATATCCTCCACACTGTGGACTTGAACATATAAAAGTGATGATCACCTATTTCATTCAATTTTGAGTGTTTTAATCAACCTTGTTACACCTGTGGTGTTCCCGGTCAAAAGTGACCGCCATAGGAAATGAATGGGGATCCAGAGTAAATTCATTCAACATACAGAAAACATCCCCATACACACTGCCCCAGCTCACTCACTCTCTCTCTCTCTCACACACACACACACACACACACACACACACACACACACACACACGCACACGCACACGCACGCACGCGCGCATAAACACACATACACACCCTGTTGAGTTTGGTGTTTGGTTTTCCATTTATTTTTTGTATTATATGTTCATTTTCATTTTCAGTGCCCAATTGTATTTTCACTGATGTTATTTAATGTTTACTTCTATAAATTGTTGTTAGACACTACTTTGAAACATTGTTCTCAACTAAAGAATGTTTAATAAAAAAAAACTGGTGGTGAAAAAATTTTTTGTGTGCTAATTTAAGAGCAGTTAAAACAGACCGGTCAATTTTGACCGGGAACACTAAAGTAGGGGTCAGGAGGCGAACACGACCGGAGGGTTAAAAGTGCACCTTCAAGTGAAGTTCTCATATTTTCTTCCACAATTATCAGTCATCACTTCAGATGACTAGATGTGCTCGCAGTGGTCCTTCACCTCACACTTTCTTCTATGTTTGAAATCTTTGTCCGCATGATGCCACTCTCCACGGACGCTCTCCTCTGTGATTGGCCAGCTGATTGTCTCTCTCTGTCAGAGCTGTCAGAGTCTGTGCCGTATCAGAGGAGGGTTATGGCGCCACAATCAACCATTAAAGACCAATCACTGTCAGTGGAACGCTCGGATGACAATCATTCATCGCCGACGCGTCTCCAAGGTGACGAGAACTGAGGTGATCCTCACCACCTCCCGAGCAATAACTGTACAGGTCGTTATTAAATGTTGGACAAGAGCCAGATCTTCACATGATGGAGAGATGTTCTTGTGACAGCTCCTGGGGGCTGGAGGTCACCGCTCATGTCCAATGTCCAGTCAGTGTCCAAGTACGGTTAGTGTAAAGGTAGTGAAAGCATAGTTACTTGGCTAATAATGTACTGCTGCCAAAACTGTACTTGAAATACATATGACAGGTTAAAGATAGAGGTAGTCCTATAACTACCTAGCAACCGTAATGTTAAGTGCCAAAACTAGTCTAAATTAGGGATGTCCCGATTATTTAAGTACACTTATTATTTATCTTTCTGGGTGTCTCGGATGAACTCCAGATGTCAGTGGTGAACGAAACATGGGGTACATCTGATAACAGGACATGTAGTTTGTCAGAAATCTTAAAACGAGCTGCAGAGCTTTCTCGGGGAAACAGTGGTGAGATGGCACTTTAGATCGAGGCTCGACGTGCTCCATAAGCATAAGAAATCCAGGGTTCTCTACAAAGGCTTTGGGTGTTTGTTTTTGAGGTGCCATATCGGTTTGTTGTGTTAAATGTCGCCCTTTCCTTTCCACCTCTTGCAGTCCCAAGTTTACATATCCCACAGTTTGCTATGGCAATGTTGTTGTCATCAACTTTATAGTATTTCCAGACCGCAGACATACTCGCCAAACATTATAGCGCTCATTATAGCGCTCTTCTTATCTCCTCTGTACTCGCGCTTTGCGCTTCGAGCTGCTTCCGTGTATTTAACCAATAGTGTGTCATGCCGCACACGTTGATGTTTCTGTGTGAAGTAACACTCTGTGAGACTCACCGCATAACCATAGATCTCCTCTAGGGTATGTTAAAAAATAATAAGAATATATATACATATATATCCGATAATGATTGGGAGGTAACGTCCGATTCCGATCCGAAACCACGTGATCGGGGCCGATTTCCGATCACGTGATCGGATCGGGACATCCCTAGTCTAAAGATAAGATAAGATAAGCCTATATTGATCTCACACAGGAGAAATTTACTCGCCACAGTAGCTCCAGGACATTTGGACAAGAGGGAAAAAGTGCATGCAGGCAGGGAGGGGATAAAGTAAGTAATAAATAATACAAATAGTAATACGTAATAATAATAATAATGGAAAATAGTAATAATGATAATAGTAACAACAAGCATCAACATGAAAAAGGAGGATATTGCACGTCTGGCCTATATGTTAGATGTTTAAATTACACAATAGTTATTATTATACTGATAAAAATGAAAGTTAACGCCTTTATTTTATTTAATTAATATTTAAACTTGCATTTTAGGGAGAGGTATTCAATTTGACTCTTATATTTAACTTTTACTTTCGAACACTACTTCCTGTAGTTTCATCTTCATTTTTCTTTTGCACAAACTATCACTTGATTTATGTGACTATGAAATATAAAATATTCACCACAGGTACAATCCCACCAAACCAAGCAGAATGATAAAAACATGGAAGTCTGTCCTGTGAACTTTAACTGTTAGACAGGAGCTAGTGGTGAGGTCAGATGTTCATATGATGGAGAGATGTTCCTGTGACAGCTCCTGAGATTTGGAGGTCATGCTCATGTCCTCAGTGTGTCCTCCCCAGATGCGTCCTGTCTCCCCCACATGGAGCTCTGCTGGGACAGGAGTCATTAGGGGCCAGACCCACAGAGGGAGCAGCAGGTAGGACATGGGCCCAAGGGCATTGTCTGTTGAAAGGCCTGTAACAGATTTTTTTCCATGTATTTGAGCAAAATTTGTTTTACCCTAGTACAGATATTGTATGTTGCTGTGATATCACACAGGGGTGTCATGGTTCATGTTTTTTTTGGCTGTCATTTCATATTTTGTGTATTTTATTCCTTTGGTGTGTCCTCAGTGTTTTATTTTGACATTTCTGGTCAGCTTGTTTTAGTTTTACTTCCTGTCTGTTGATTGTTTTCCCCGCCCTGATGTGCTACACCTGTGTCTGTCTGCATTTATACCCCATGTTCTCCTCTGCCCTTTGTTGGTCCATTGTCAATGTCTCGTTACGTTTTGTCATTAGTAGTCATGTCTTGCGTCTTTGGATTTTTGGATTTTGGTCTTTTCTGGATTTTGTTTATTATTAAAGTACTTAAACAGTAGTCCTGCATTTTGGGTCATCCCTCCTGTTTCCTCGTGACAGAATGGACCAACCAAATCAGACCCAAGCAGACTACTCTTTTTTTTTGTTAATGTGTGGGAAGTGGATTGTCTCCTGCAGCTGCTCTGCAGCAGGCCCGGGACTATGCCTGCAATGAGTCTGCTACCTCCAGAAGAGTCACAAGGAGGAGACATGGGGCTTGCAGATGGTAGCCCAGCCCTGCTTGTTAAGCCCTCCTTCCTCCACTTCAGCTCCCACCTCCTTCTCAAGAGTCACTGGTGCCCAGTGCCATTACAGACTGCCCACCATCCCTGAATTCTATTTTGCTGGAGCTTTTTTTTGGAGATCCCTGACCTCGACTTGCCTGCTTCTGTTCCTGAGCCACCGCTAGACACATCTCTCCGTCTGGGGTGGTCGTTCTCCTGAGCCCCTGCAGCAGCTTCGCTGGACAAAGTTCTCCGTCCAGGGAGTTTACCTGCTTCTGTTCCTGAGCCACCGCTGGACACATCTCTCCGTCTGGGGTGGTTGTTCTCCTGAGCCCCTGCAGTAGCTTCGCTGGACAAAGTTCTCCGTCCAGGGAGCTTACCTGCTTCTGTTCCTGAGCCACCGCTGGACACATCTCTCCGTCTGGGGTGGTCGTTCTCCCGAGCCCCTGCAGTAGCTTCGCTGGACAAAGTTCTCCGTCCAGGGAGCTTACCTGCTTCTGTTCCTGAGCCACCGCTGGACACATCTCCGTCTGGGGTGGTCGTTCTCCCGAGCCCCTGCAGCAGCTTCGCTGGACAAAGTTCTCCGTCCAGGGAGCTTACCTGCTTCTGTTCCTGAGCCACCGCTGGACACATCTCTCCGTCCAGGGTGGTCGTTCTCCTGAGCCCCTGCAGCAGCTTCGCTGGACAAAGTTCTCCGTCCAGGGAGCTTACCTGCTTCTGTTCCTGAGCCACCGCTAGACACATCTCTCCGTCTGGGGTGGTCGTTCTCCCGAGCCCCTGCAGCAGCTTCGCTGGACAAAGTTCTCCGTCCAGGGAGCTTACCTGCTTCTGTTCCTGAGCCACCGCTGGACACATCTCTCCGTCTGGGGTGGTCGTTCTCCCGAGCCCCTGCAGTAGCTTCGCTGGACAAAGTTCTCCGTCCAGGGAGCTTACCTGCTTCTGTTCCTGAGCCACCGCTGGACACATCTCTCCGTCCGGGGTGGTCGTTCTCCCGAGCCCATGCAGTAGCTTCGCTGGACAAAGTTCTCCGTCCAGGGAGCTTGCTGCCAGATCTCAGCCCTGCCCCTCATCCAAGTTGAGCTCCAGACATCCCACCTAACTTCACTGCCATCTCCATTGTGAACTGCCCTTGCCTTCATGACCCCAGACCATTCTGTTTTTTCAGATCTCTTGTCCCTCCTCCAGGCCCCCTCCACCCTCCCGAGTTCATTGTGGCTCTTGGGGACGTCTGGGAGCCGTCCCTTGAGAGGGGGGTACTGTCATGGTTCATGTTTTTTTTGGCTGTCATTTCATATTTTGTGTATTTTATTCCTTTGGTGTGTCCTCAGTGTTTTATTTTGACATTTCTGGTCAGCTTGTTTTAGTTTTACTTCCTGTCTGTTGATTGTTTTCCCCGCCCTGATGTGCTACACCTGTGTCTGTCTGCATTTATACCCCATGTTCTCCTCTGCCCTTTGTTGGTCCATTGTCAATGTCTCGTTACGTTTTGTCATTAGTAGTCATGTCTTGCGTCTTTGGATTTTTGGATTTTGGTCTTTTCTGGATTTTGTTTATTATTAAAGTACTTAAACAGTAGTCCTGCATTTTGGGTCATCCCTCCCGTTTCCTCGTGACAAGGGGGTGTTCTGCTTGTATCTGTATTGGCAGAATGTTCAGCAGTTTCTATGATGACACAATCCACACATTAGCAAACACAAAAAAGGTTTAATATTGTCTGAAAACAATTAAAAAAAAAATAATAGAAATTTGATTTAAACAGCACTTTTTTAGAAGCCTGATCAATACGAGCATCCATGTTCCTCTTTAGGCGTTTTTGGTTAATGCTAGCTAGCTTAACTGTGTAAGAGATTTGTTTAACAGCACAAAAAATCTCACCTGTTCCAACCAAGTCCACTCTTTCTGGTCAAATAGAGTTAAAATAAAGCTCAGTTTAAAGTATAAGAGTAGTGCCTCCAGTTAGCATTAGGATTACATCAGCTGCAAAGTATCAGTATTGTATAAGCATCTTTTAAGGTCAAAATAAGACTGTGTTCTGTCTGCATCTAATTATAAACTGTTTTATTACCTGAATATCAGGATATGAGTGATTAGCATGCCAGTTTTTATTAGCATTATCATAACAGTAAAGCTCTGCTGGCTTCTGAGAGTGAGAGAGAGTGAAAATATCTATATTTTATAAACTTATCGTGAATAATTAGGATGCTTTGAATACATAAGGTAAGTGTTTGTTTTTCATATTTTTAACATTGTAAAAAAAAAACACCAAAAAAACAAGTAGGCCTAAAGTGCTTTTAATACCTAATTTTAAAGATGCATTGTGCAACTTTTCTAGCAGAGGGTCAGTTACCTGCTTGTCTCCATGGAGATATTATTGAAATGTTCCACAGTATGTCATTAAAACATTCTATCATAGAGACCAAACCAGGCAAAGTTAGAGGTCAGATGTGTGAACTTTTTTTGTGGAAAGGCAACTCCACTCACAGTCAAAATGCCTGTTTTTGTAGGTATTTTTGAGATTTAAAACCACCTGTAATTGAATACATGTAAGGTAGCTGTGTTTACTGAATAGAACTGAAGACGCAGCGTGGATAAAGTGCGAAATGTACACTGTAAAAAATAAATAGTTAGTTCAACTCAAATTTTTAAGGCAACCGCCTGCACAGAGTTTTTGAGTTGTGAGTATCAACTTAAATTTTTAAGTTTTTAAGTATTGCTGTTAAGTTAAAGCCCCAGTGTGTAGGATTCGTGGCGCATAGGTGGATGGTGCTATTGCACTTTCTGTTTTAGCTACGGCAGACCTCGAGGGTCACCCGGGCGCGCGCACGAGCCGCGCGCCGCTACTGTATAAATAAAACTCGGTCCCGTTTTTTTTCTTTTTTTCTTTTCTCATGAAAACACACATTCCCGATCATGTACCATGACACTCTACACATCAAATGAAACCTTACAGTCTCCTCTTTTTGACTATGGAATTCATTTCCCTGCACAACAATCACTCCCCGAGCACATGGGGCTTTTATACGGAAAAGCACAAAACGAGGTTAGCTTACCTTAGAATGCTTTGCACAGCTCAAACTCTGTATTTCACCATAAACTTGCTCTCAATTTGTCCATAAAGATCCAGCGAATAAAATCCAGTAAAACAATTTAGTCCAAAACACGTGTTAGATCCATTACGACGTCTGATCCGGCAGCATGCTTGTGTTGTTTACCCAAAACCACGAGCCTTGCTGAAGGCGAAGGCGGAGCCCAAATGTCCTTCTGCGGCTCTCGTATTCAAAATGGCTGCCTCTGCATGGGGAAGATCCCCCTTTTATGTGACTATATCTAAGTCCAAAAGAATACTTTGATTTCATGATGGAAGTGAAAAGGCTTGGAAAACAATGTATTTTTGAATGGATATCTTCAATTTCAGTAATTAACGGGTAAAAATCTTACACACACTGTCCCTTTAAGTTGGGTCAACTAAGCTATAAAAGTTGTGCCATCATTCATCTTCTTTTGCTTTTCCATTTTCTGGGTCACGGGGGCAGCAGTCCAAGCAGTGTTCTGCTGCCAATGCACCACACCATGCACCAGCCCCCACGAATCCTCCCGCGGGTGGTGGGTCCACAGGGGGACGGCTCACGTCACAACAGGCCTTCATGTATCTTCTGCCATGGGGGCTACCAGTGTCCACAGACACTGGGGGCGAGGTGGGGTTAAGTGTCTTGCCCAAGGACACAACATCTGTGGGAACCCCCAACCCCTGGATCACTAGACAAGCACTCTACCAACTGAGCTACTGCCGCCCACGCCAGCTAATTGTTCAGTTCAAGTTTCTATTTTACCAACTTAAAACTGCAAATAATGCGTGAAGAGGAGATAAAATAACGTCTCATTTCGTTTTCGTCAACATCAGTGTTGACAAAAGGACTCGTTAGTCTCTTTATGACAAAGTTTTCTGCAAAGACAGCCGGCGCTTCTGAGGGAAAAAATGGTGGACGTTTCTTTTCCAAAGCCAAACCCAAAGAAAACCCCTGATAAACTCCTCCGGTTCCCCCGTTGCAGCAGATCCCAACGGCAGATTATTCCAAATGAGCATGTGCAGATTAGTTGGCCTGGCCCAAACTACCGTCCACTTGAATTTGTATATCATGTCAACTCAAAATATGAATTAACCCTCCTGTCGTGTTCGGGTCAAATCTGACCGTTTTACAACTTATAATATTCATAAATATTATGTTTTTCATCTGATTACCTCAAGACCTTATGATATCCTCCACACTGTGAACTTGAACATATAAAAGTGATGATCACCTATTTTGTTAAATTTTGAGTGTTTTAATCAACCTTGTTACACCTGTGGTGTTCCCGGTCAAAAGTGACCGCCATAGGAAATGAATGGGTATCCAGAGTACATTCATTCAACATACAGAAAACATCCCCATACACACTGCCCCAGCTCGCACGCACGCACGCACGCACGCACGCACGCACGCACGCACACACACACACACACACACACACACACACACACACACACACACACACACACACACACACACACACACACACACACAAACCAGGGTATGCGTGTTGTGCTGGACATGACAACCGGTCTCCAAGGGCATAATATCACATGTGACAACTTCCTCACATCACATGCTCTTGGTCAGGAGCTACTGAAAAGAAAGCTCACCATGGTAGGGACAGTGAGGAAGAACAAGCCCGAACTTCCCCCTGCGCTGGTAAAGACCAGAGGAAGACAGGCACTCTCATCACAATTTGCATTCACTGACACTCACACTCTTGTGTCATACGTTCCAAAGAAGAACAGAAATGTCATCCTGATGAGCACAGTACACAAAGACGCCGCTGTCAGCACCACAGAGGACAGGAAGCCCCTGATGATCCAGGACTACAACAAGAACAAGGGAGGCGTTGACTGCCTTGATAAGGTAATGTAAAGTCTCATCATGCATTTTATTTTATTTTTATCTAGGTGAATCATAGCATTTTGTGTACGACAGATTGAATATTGTTCCTAATCTCTTATTATTTATTGTTCCTTTATTGCAGCTTACTGGTACATACACCTGTAAGCGGATGACGGCTCTCTGGCTGTGGCACTGTTCCACAACATCCTGGATGTGTCAGCTTTCAACACGTATGTGGTGTGGACAGCAATCGACCCAACCTGGAATCAGGGGAAAAGTTTCAAGAGGAGACTTTTCCTCGCTTTGGTGACTCCTCTTATACAGCGACGCCAGCACATTCCCCGCACACCAGCCTCCGCCAGTCTGGTTAGGAGCATGCAAGCTCCAGCCCCAGCCCTGGCTGCCCACTCTGACCTGAGTGTCACATGCCACTCATGTGCATGAACACACACACACACACACACACACACACACACACACACACACACACACACACACACACCCTGTTGAGTTTGGTGTTTGGTTTTCCATTTATTTTTTGTATTATATGTTCATTTTGTAGTTCATTTTCAGTGCCCAATTGTATTTTAACTGATGTTATTTAATGTTTACTTCTATAAATTGTTGTTAGACACTACTTTGAAACATTGTTCTCAACTAAAGAATGCTTAATAAAAAAATTGGTGTGGAAAAAAAAATGTTTGTGCTAATTTAAGAGCAGTTAAAACAGACCGGTCAATTTTGACCGGGAACACTAAAGTAGGGGGCTGGAGGCGAACACAACCGGAGGGTTAAGATCAACTTTTTAACAGAAACTTACAAAAGTGAGTTGAAATTATTCATTTGAGACAGCGTACGATGCAACTGGCAGTTTTATTGTCTATGAACGCTAAAATCCTAGTAATCAAATTCACAACAAAGTTACATAGTACACCTTTAAAGGAGAACGTTTTCTACAATTTGAGCCTTATTTCGGTAATATTTTGGTGTCATATGGAGCACTTCCAGAGATGTTTTAGATGGTTATTTGGAGTGGTCTCCAAATAACACAAACTTTAGCACTTTTCAAATCATAGAAGCTCAATGTCTTAGTCTACGCTTTCGTTTGAGTCAAAAGTGGCCTGTAATCCGAGATTTATCCATAATTTACAGCTTTGCGTTTCATGTTTGGGTCCCGGGAGCTGAGAGTGAAATAAACTGTGACTCCGCACATGTGCACTGGCGTCCTCATCTACTCGAAACTATGGATAAATCTCGGATTACAGGCCACTTTTGACTCAAACGAAAGTGTAGACTAAGACATCGCACGGGGCATATATTACATGCCCCAAGATCTCGCGCTACGGATATCGCTAATCTAAAACATCTCTGGAAGTGCTCCATATGACACCAAAGTGCTATGGGTGAGTAAAACAACTTGTTTTATTACCGAAATAAGGCTCAGATTGTAAAAAACGTGAATTCTCCTTTAACTAAACACTTTTTACTTCTCAAACAACAAACGAAAACCTTTCCCTTGGCAGTTACTTGGGGTACAAAATATCAGTTCGAGGTCACTGTCCACTCACTGCAGTATGAGCCTGATGTAAGAATTTGAAACAGGTTCGAAAGAGTCGCCTCAAATGCCAAGAGCTGTACTCCCAGATTGAATCCAGAGCACTTCACAATGGAATATCACCATCAGCCCATTCTACGCACACAAGGCCACGCTCCCTATAAAACCTCTATACAAAAGTGTGGAATCGCCCATGACTTCGCCTTATACGAGTGACCGCTACAACTGCCAGCTCGCCGTTTCAATTCGCGAACATTTTCCGACAATAAAAGCCATTTGGGACAGAGGCAGGTGGAATGTCACGCGCTGAAATATGCCGGCGGTTGAAGGTAAAACGGAGGAAGTGAGTATGCAAGCAGATGAGATGGGCGAGGTGAAAAGTAAAGGTTCAGAAAAGAGTCAAAGTGCGTATGAGAGGTTTTCATGGTTTTGAATTATGACTTGGTGGTTTGGTGAGATAGTACCTGTGGTGAATATTTCTCATTTTACTTCAGTTAAGTGTGGAATAAAAGCAGATAAGAAAAGTAGAAAAATACAGGAAATAGTGAGTTCTAAAACGAAATACCTCTATCTACTAGTTTGACATCAGCGTAGAAAATTCCATCCAAAATGCAAAAACAATTTATGGGCAAGGAAGGCATTTTTGACATTAATTTAACACAATAAAGGTGTTTGCATTTATTTTTGAAGTCTAATCCTAACTATTATATAGATTAAATGTGCATTAGCTCTTGTTAACATTATGGTTTCTAGGTAACAGTTATGGAATTAACACACAGTATAATTATGTTAACTATCTTTTTGTGAGTGAGCAGTCTAAGCGGTCACTTTCAGGCCTATTCCAGAGGTGCACAGCTGGTGAAGGGAGGGTGAGCGTTGGGGGTTAGGTGCAAATGGAACTTTGGGGTCAGTTTAACATGAAGTCATAAACTTTTCGTAGAAGGAGAAGTGAGTTACGGGCCGGTAAAGGGGGAAAGTTCAAAGTATCGTAAAGATGTTATCAATTTGTGGTTCACATTTCTATCCAGCAGTTCAGATTTAGGGTGCGATATGGAAAAAGGTGGATAGCTAGTGAAAATACAGCAAAATAAATGTTATCTATAAAATACATTTTCCAAAAAGGTAGGTAGGTCTTGGTATGTTTTTAGGTATGCAGCACAAAGTGAGTATTATTAGCCCGAGCGCTAAAGCGTAGGGCCTATTGTTATTGTTCTGGTTTTTCTTATTATTTATTCTTCTTATTATCCCCCCCTCCCTCCCTTTTTCAGGTTTCGGGTACTTCCCACCGACGAAAACTCATGAAATTTTGCACAAAATTCAAGAATGCCAAAAAATTAATTTACAAATAATCTGTATTAAAAAATCTTTAAAAATGGCTCGACATCGCCCCCTAGAAAATCAAAATACATTGCGCCTATGGCTATACCCGTGTTGCCATGGCAACAGGCCAAACATCTGTCCTCGCCAATGGGACGCCCGGCAAAAACTTTGTCGTAGCCAAACCAAATTTGGTACACAGATGCATCATGGGAATAGGAACAAAAAAGTATATTACACCATTGCTAGGCAACCAACAGGAAGTCAGCCATATTGGACCGAGCACGTGACCCGGCGCCGAAGGCAAATGTTCCTGTCCTCGTATTTTAACGAACTCCTCCTAGAGTTTTTGACCCAGACTCACCAGAATCGTGCTGTATCATCTCGAGAAGTGGGACATTAAAAGTTATTAAAAGCGTTCTAAAAGACTGAACGGTGTTTCCGTGAAAACGCCACAAATTTCAGGTTTGTTTTTGCAGCTCGACGTCCCATTTCGACGAGTGATAATCCGTGCATACTTTGGCCAATTTCACTCAAACTTTAATCGAAAGCGAGGGCCGATCATCGCTGCTTGCGGCTATATTTATCATTATTATTATTATTATTATTATTATTATTATTATTATTATTAGTAGTAGTAGTAGTAGTAGTAGTAGTAGTAGTAGTAGTAGTATAAATAGAAGTATTATTTATTTATTTATTTATTTATTTGTTTGTTTGTTTGTTTTGGGCAAGTAAGCAATTTACATTCTTTTAAAAGTGCAATAGCAGAAATATAAGCAAAAAAAACCAAAACCATTTGCCCAAAAAGGAGTGGGAAGAAGAAAATGTATTCAACCCCACCCCCTCGTCTAATTTAGCATAATGAGCTTTTTTTTTTACCAGCAATGGTAACAGACAGCAGATACAAGTAATGTGATGAACAGAACAAACCAACAATAGTGCGGAAACAACAAGCATAAAGCAGCTCTACAGAAGACAGTATTGTTCTAATATTCAGACCCACTCTCTATAAACTGTGACCAGACCATATGTTTATAGAACAACTTGAATTTATGGATATTTTGGCATTGCTTGAGACGTGTATCCAGACTGTTCCAGAGTTTTACAACACATGTAGCCTCACAGAAACGTTTACGGGTAGTTTGAACATTTGGCAATAGATTACTTGGTAGTAAATTGTTGAATGCTTTAAATAATATCAGTGTATAATATTTTACAAGATCAGGAATCTTTAGGAGCGTGAATTGAATAAATTGAATAAAAGATTATGGGTGTGTTCTAAAAATCCAACTTTATGGATGATTTGCAAAGCTCGTTTTTGTAATATAATCAATGGATTAGCATTGCTCAATATAGTGCTACTGGAGTAAATTGAAGTTGTGTATTATGTCATTTTGAGTAATTTTGCTCTACAGAGTGTAAACATTGTCATTAAATCTAAGAAATCTGCTGTAATTTGATCATTTGTGATTACAGCAAGCCTGCTATTAAGCAGCTCTTTATAATAATACTTAGACGACTCTGACTACGGCAGTGTTTCTCAAAGTGGGGTATGTGTATAGTACTATACTGCAGATTATTATTCTTTTTACTGAATGTGAAAGAAATAATCAGCGTCCTTGGCACAGCACCATAATGAACACATCAGAACAGTGTAACCATTGTCTTTTTCCATTCAGTTTGAAAAGAAGAGATTCCATCCATCAGTGTATAATGCATACTTAAAGGAGAATTAACATTTTTTACAGTCTGAGCCTTATTTCGGTAATAAAACAAGTTGTTTTACTCACCCATAGCACTTTGGTGTCATATGGAGCACTTCCAGAGATGTTTTAGATTAGCGATCTCCGTAACGCGAGTAATATATGCCCCGAGCATGTAATATATGCCCCGAGTGGTCTCCAAATAACACAACTTTAGCACTTTTCAAATCATAGAAGCTTGATGTCTTAGTCTACACTTGTTTGAGTCAAAAGTGGCCTGTAATCCGAGATTTATCCATAATTTACAGCTTTGCGTTTCATGTTTGATAAGATAAGATAAGATAAGATATGCCTTTATTAGTCCCACAGTGGGGAAATTCCAGTGTTGCAATGCACAGATCAAGAACAGCAGGAAAAAGTAGCATGCAACAGAACAATATAATTTAAAAAAATTGGGTCCCGGGAGTTGAGAGTGAAATAAACTGTGACTCCGCACATGCGCCCTGGCGTCCTCATCTACTAGAAACTATGGATAAATCTCGGATTACAGGCCACTTTTGACTGAAACGAAAGCGTAGACTAAGACATTGCGTTTCTATGATTTGAAAAGTGCTAAAGTTTGTGTTATTTGGAGATCGCAAACATGTGCCCCGAGAACTCACGTTACGGAGATCGCAAATCTAAAACATCTCTGGAAGTGCTCCATATGACACCAAAGTGCTATGGGTGAGTAAAACAACTTGTTTTATTACCGAAATAAGGCTCAGATTGTAAAAAAAAAAACATTAATTCTCCTTTAACACATTCAAAATACTGCAAAAAACATTTGAGTTTTCAATAGGCTCTGCACACAATAGCACCCAGCAGCCTCACTGTTAGCATCACTACTTCCTGTCCAGTTTTATTTATTGCTAAAATCAATCAATATTTGAACAGGAAGCTAGGGCAACAAGTTAAAATGTACACAAATAAAAGAAATACTTAAATACAGCAGAGGACAATTCTGTGTTTAGAAAGAGAGATGTTTGTGTCTCAATGCTAATGCTAAATAAAGCTAAGTGTGAGCCATAACACATATTAAAACAACTCCACAATCTGAAGCTACATATAAAAACAACTGTGTAGTCTTTATTTTAATTTACATTTTAAAGTTGTTTATTTTTTGCTTTACAATTTCAATAAAAGTGGCACGGTGAGCTAGCTAGCAAACCGCTGTGCACAAAGCGTATTAGCACAAAGAATCATCCAACTCCAAATCTTGTCCCACAGGTTAACCCAAAAGTACAGACTGAGACAACGTCCTGCGGTCCAACACCACCGGCCCTAATCCCCCACCTCCTCCTGTAGGCAGCACTTTTCTAATTCCCCTCTCCCCTTGGGTCCTAACTCTTATCAGCTCCTCTTCCTCCTCTTCCTCACCGCGATGCATCTGCCAGGTGAGATAAGCCCCCTCCCCTCCCCCAAACCTACCTTTTAACTGTCCATTAAAAGCGTCTCCCCGTGCAGTTTTGAAATCATTATCACCTCCAGCCCGCGGTTTCCGGGTTAGCTGATAGCCCACCTCAGCGTGCCTCTATCTGGGCTTTCTTTTGAGGCTTAGGCCCTGGCTGCGTGGTTGAAGATTACCATTGGGTCCATGAAGTACGGACAGAAGGGGAAAAAACGAGTTAAAAAAAAGGATAGAAAGAGCAGGAATGGTGACATGCACAATGAGGTAGCTAGCGATAAGGGTTTGCGTGACAGCTCCTTGGTGTGCAGGTTCGGATGGAGATTGGGTTTATTGGGGACATGTTGTCAAGTAAAGGCCAGGCAGAGGCAGGTGTGAATGGGAGAAGGGCAAAGATTGGCATTCGGAAGGTTCGGGCACAGAGAATGCCATTAGAAAAGATGGGGGAGGTGTCGGGCGAGGTAGGAGCATGTGCATGTTGTCATTTGATTTGAAACTATATCATGAGAATAAAAGTGGATATAGATTTAAAGGAAAAAAAAAGAGTCTCATCAGTCGCTCCGTTTGAGATTTCCCAGGATTGTGATGTCATAGATAGAATCTCTATACAGTTTTTCTTTTTTTTTTTCCAATACCAGATCAGGTTCATTACTGCTGTGTGTTTACATTAACATGTTACCCATTTTCGCTGTGGTGATTCCCTCTCCTGCCAGTAGATGCAAGCTAGGCACTTAAAGGAAAAGTAACGTTTTTTTTACAATTTGAGCCTTATTTCGGTAATAAAACAAGTTGTTTTACTCACCCATATCACTTTGGTGTCATATGGAGCATTTCCGGAGATGTTTTAGATTAGCGTTAGGCTAACGCCGTTAGCCTAGCGTGACTTATAGCCATAGCTCGGAGCATTCCCCGAGCATGTAATATGCCCCCGTGCGGGCTCCAAATAACACAAACTTTAGCACTTTTCAAATCATAGAAGCTCGATGTCTTTAGTCTACGACTTTGTGTGGTCAAAAGTGGCCTGTAATCCGAGATTTAGCCATAGTTTCGAGTAGATGAGGACGCCAGTGCGCATGCGCGGAGTGTGCTCTCAGCTCCCGGGACCCAAACAAGGAACGCATAGCTGCAAACTATGGATAAATCTCGGATTACAGGCCACTTTTGACCACATGAAATCGTAGACTAAGACATCGAGCTTCTATGATTTGAAAAGTGCTAAAGTTTGTGTTATTTGGAGCCCGCACGGGGCATATTACATGCTCGGGGAATGCCCCGAGCTATGGCTATAAGTCGCGCTAGGCTAACGGCATTAGCCTAACGCTAATCTAAAACATCTCCAGAAATGCTCCATATGACACCAAAGTGCTATGGGTGAGTAAAACAACTTGTTTTATTACCGAAATAAGGCTCAAATTGTAAAAAAAACCTTACTTTTCCTTTAGGAGCATGGTTAAAGGCCAATAACACTACAATTATTGCATAATATTTGATCTTTAAAGGTACATCATGTCACTTTTCTGATGGTGGTGGAAGACGCAGAGTCTGATGTCATCCTTATTACTTTGTATGAAATATATAGTATGGCATTATTATTTACATTTACCTATTAGGAGACTGTATTGTTCCCTTGTGGAAAAGTGCCTTTTCCGTTACAGCCGCCCAGGAGTGGAACTCTGTCCCCTCAAACATCAGAGAACTGTCCACATACAACCTGTATAAAAAACATCTAAAAAACTGGTTCATAACACATCAGAATTGTCATCACTGTCATCACTAATGTTTATTATTTTCTTTCCTCAAACTCCACTGTGCTGCCTCTTGTGTCTCTGCTGTCTTGTTGTGTCTTGTTGTGATGTGTGTGGGATTTTTTAAGTGTCGATAGTTTTATGTACACTGTATTTATCAATTGGATTTATAGTTTTAGCTAAAATTTTACTACTTGTTAATAATTGTATATTGTTCACTGTGTAATCTTATTGTTTTTAGGGAGACCATTTTAAGCTCTGTCCAGGGACAACAGATGAAAAATCGCCTTTTGGCTAATTCTGGTACATTTACAGATATGTTAATTAATGTACACTGTCCCTGTCAAATAAACCAATAAATAAAAAAATAAAAAATTGAGCTCTATGGAGACAGCCAGCTGATGCCAGTGGAGAATTGTCCCATTTTAAATGGACTTAAATTGACATAGCTAACCCATTAGTTGCCGCACTCCAAATAGCAAGTGAGTATGGAGATACTTTTGCTTTATTGACTCTGTTTCCAATAGGGATGCAAATTATCGATTCATTCATTAATCTATAGTTGATTGACCTTATCGATCGACTTACGATTAACTGATAAGCGGCGTTTTTCACCTGAATTTGAGTGTTTCAATAGGGTCTTTAAGAATATAAGCTATAGTAACATAACACTGAGTCAAAAATATATCATAGTATTATTATATTGTATATTCCTCAATTAATTATTCCTTAGTAAAAAGCAGACAAATGTATTGATGCTGAAGAACAAAATACATTCTTTATTGAAAATAAATTGAGGACTGGCTCAGTTGTTGCACTTGCAGCATGGCAATCTTGAAATTAAAAGGAACAGAAGAAATTAAATAACAGAATGTTATTTAGTCTACATATTATGATGAAACCAGTGAATCCAGGCTATTTTTAGGACATTCTCAACATTTATTTTGAACTAAGGCATCAACAATATTTCTCTCCCTTAATCTGTGAAGGGTTACAGTACAAAATATACATTTCACAGGGCCCCTGGACACAGCATAAAACATTACAGGGCCTCAAACCAGAACCATATAATTTCAAAAATATATGGTTCTAGGTCCAGCTCTACTGTGAGTTGTACGGCAACATCCAGAGAGGAAAGGGTTACATGATGTAACGCTATGGTCTTTCTCGCGAGTGGGTTCACATCTCGTGTTCACATTCCAGAGTAGCGCCCTCTAGCGATTAGTGACAATTAATGAATTTTGTTCGGCCAACGTCTTGATCGACAATTAATTGTAAGTCGATTAATTGTTGACATCCCTAGTTTCCAACTGAATTTACATTGAAAATCTCTCTGCAACTGCTGCAGTGAGCCTCATCATTTTGATTTTAAAATGTTCATATTAACCCACTCTACATGTTTCTGTTTTTATTTCACAATTTTATCTGTTATTAAATTCCCATTCCTAACATGGAACTCGGCTCCAAATTCATCCCTATAACCGCTAGCCTCGTGAGCTTCATTTGACTGGAGCTGAACACTATGGGTGACATCACAGTCCATTAGTCCACTTCTTTATACAGTCTATGCCCATCTCACATTTAATGCCATATGCTGGAACATGCTGTGGTGCCTAGGTTTGGATGGAGATTGGGTTTATGGGGACATGCAAAGGCCAGGCACAGACAGATGTGAATGGGAGGGCATAGATTGGCATTCTGAGTCTATGACGTTAGAATCATGAGCTGGAGAGGTTTGGGCGTGGTAGGCTTATAGGAGGTTGTCATCTGAACTGAAACTAAATATCATGAGAGTAAATGTCACAGTAAAATGTACCATGTAAAGGTTTCTTGACAAAAATACTCAAATTTATTGCCTTACCTTAAAAAAGACCTGTTGTTCTTGTGCTCTATTCAGGTCTGGACTGGGACAAAAAAATGCCCCTGGCATTTTTGGCTTAGACCGGCCCCTCATAATTAGTCCTGGTTTAGTCCTGGTTCAGACCTGATTTAGTCCTGATTTAGATCTGATTAGTCCTGGTTTAGTCCTAGTTCATAATAATAATAATAATAATAAATTTTATTTATAATGCACTTTACATTTGACCTCAAATCTCAAAGTGCTACACTTGCAACAATAAAAGAACATTAAAAACATCATAAAACGTTGTAAAAGAACATAAAAAGAACAATTAAAAACATCATAATCCTGATTTAGTCCTGATTTAGATCTGATTAGTCCTGGTTCAGACCTGATTTAGTCCTGGTTTAGTCCTGGTTCAGTCCTAAATTGTGGGCCGGTCTCTATAAGTACCGGGAAAATGCCTGGTATGCCCAATTACCAGTCCAGGCCTGGCTCTATTGTTATAATCTACGACACCCGCGGATCTGTTATAATTTGGTGCCCAATCACAGCAATAGGTCCCATTTTTTATTTCGTTGAACAACCAAAAACATGCACAGATGGCTTGGTGCTCTTGATCAAAATCCTGATTACAAACTGCTGTGGTTCAAAGACAGAAAGACAAAAAAAGGGTCTGATAAAGGCTATTTGCCAAAAACATACAGAGAGAGAGAGGAAAAAAGTTGTCATTTCCTTTCATTTGCACCTTTTACCAAACCCAGAAGTTTTAAGATCCTCAACTGTGGAGTGACTTTGTGGTGTTAAAGGGGCCATATTACACTATTTTCTGATCTGTTCTAATGTTGTTTTCTCATCCCAAACAGACCTGGAGTTGTGTTTTGTTTCTTCTTGCATATTTAAGTTGAGTTCTTCTCTCAAAATGAAAACACTCTGTTCCACCTTGTAAAACGGGAAGTGCTCCTCTGAGTTTTTAAACTCCATACACCTTACACACAGGTATGTTTTTGATGAGGTAAAAAGATTCTAACATGACTGAAAGCTCACAAGAGTCAGTTTTATGTAATACATGACCTTTAAATTTTGCATAATCCTTGGTCGTTAAATCAGGTATTCCTTGCCAAGACCTTAGACTCAAGATCTGAAGATGGGTCTTGCTGGTTTCACATGTGAGTAAGATGGGTCAAATGCAGGAGGCAAATTCTTAAAGGTCCCATATGGTTAAAAGTTGCGAAATGTCTAAACTGAGCATTTGCGATCCTTTTCTGCGTTACAAAAAATCGGAGCTCAAACGGGCGATTTTGAACAAGGCACCTTATTGACGTCAGATCGAAAAAAGAAATGCAAATGCAGTTCCACCCCCGTCTGTCTGTACTCAACGTCTCTGTAAATCACGCCCAGAGAGTTTGGACTGCGAATGCGCTAGGCAATGCGAAATGCGTTTTTTTTATTTGCCTGGAGGCACGTCCGAGTGTTTCTAGGCTCGGAAGTCCTTTATCTGAGCCTCTGGACCTTTGAACAGCAGTGGTTTAATTTTATTTTCTGTGGAAATGTGTTTATTTTTCAATGGAACACTTCAAATCTCTCCCCCCGTGCAAAAACACGGAAATGGATCAGCTGAGAGCTCTGAGGGAGAGCGGAGAGTTTAGCCACGCCCCCACCCTCTACTATTGGCCATCTCTTTTCTCCTCATTTGCATTCAAGCAACAACGCCCATAATGACCTGTTCTGAGGGAGAAAAAATTATTCTTTCTCATCTTATCTCTGTTTCTCATGCACTGAGTGTTGATTTTGAAGAAGGATTCATTTACAGTATTAGGGAACCATTAAGGAGCCATATAAAAGCATCAAGAAGTACCATGTCATGGGACCTTTAATTCTTCCACTTTTGTCACAGTACTCTATGATATTGGTGGTTTTTAGATTCTAGAATGTTGACGATGATGTCATACTCTCGGATGGGGGCAAGGGCCAGTTTTCTCTATTGATTAGATTGTACTTTACCATGACATATCCAAAAGGTAAATTTAGAAATGTTTACCTTGATCATTTCTATTACTGACAAGACCCAAGAACTCACTGAATTAAATAATATATTAAATAATAAAAACATCAGTGTTAAATAATATAGAAAGCTGTGATGTCATCTGAAAGCCACCAATTGCTTGTATAAGAGAATACATAAGACTAAAACAAAACAAAACTGTATAGACGGCTTGTTGTTCCCTAGCAACCTATATTTATATTAAAAATATCTCAAACATTTTCAGAGAATTAGGATTTGAAGAAATGAAAAGCAGCATCTAAAATCGTGCATGATACAATGCATCCATGCCCTCTAAAATCAAAAGCACTCAATCTTTCTTTTCAGTATTCTGAGATTTTTCTTTTTTTCGTTTGACAAAATGGAGCACGCGTCTTCCTGAGGCATTATCGGTTGGTTTCGTTGACAAACCCTCTGCAGAGTGTGTACAGTGGGCACAAGGCCAGTAGGACTTGTATTTGTGGACTATAGACTATATTTCCTGTCTTCCAAATCCTCCAATGTGGCGTCTGCTCTGTGGAGATATCCCCGGCACTGCAGGCCCTCCGCTGGCCGTCTCCCATCACCTGCCCCCACTTATCTCCAGAGAACGAAGGAGGACTCAATCTGTGGACTTAAAAGGAGATGTAGAGGAGGGCGATAACAATTGAGAATCCAGAGACTGCTGGTGTTGTCTTAAATATACATTATACTTGAACAAATATGCAAAAATAAAAGCTTTATTTATAATACATAACTTCTTTTTTTTTTTTTTTTTGCTTCTATGGGGTATTAACTGCTAACACATAACATATTTAGGTCACAATGATCCCTTTTATTGTTTTAAAGATGCAAAATTACCTGAAAAAAGTATTAAAATGCTTAAGATGCGTGAAAATGCTTAGTTTCATTTTTATTTAACACTCTTGAGTATCCCCTCCCTCTGTGTTAACTCACTCCCCCTTCGGAGCACTCTCACATTATAATCGGCGTGCATCCCGCAAATAGCTCATGCATATCGCATCAGGTTTGTGAAGTTGTAGTGTATTGCTTAGAATGTTTTTGTATAGAGATGTCATGCCAGCCCATGTAACTTGAGTCACATGTTCTTCCTATGTCCAAAACTTCTGAACTACTGGAGACAATATGCTGAAATACTCTCTAATGCTCTTAGAGTTAAAGTTGACCTTAACCCCTTTTTAGCTATATTTGGTCTCCCAGTAAACACCTTGCTAAGTGATAGTACTCATTTCAAAATACTAGCTTTTACATCACTTATAGCTAGACGCAATATTTGCTTCAGTGGAAATCTGCTGCAGCCCCATTAATATCTAAGTGGTTTTGTGATGTCTTAGGATTTCTTAAATTGGAAAAAAATAATATTGCAATTAAGGGCAATGAAGAAAAATGTGAACAGAAATGGGGTTTGTTTATGGAATACTGCAAATCATTAAAGATCCCATGACATGGTACTTCTTGATGCTTTTATATGGCTCCTTAATGGTTCCCTAATACTGTAAATGAATCCTTCTTCAAAATCAACACTCAGTGCATGAGAAACAGAGATAAGATGAGAAAGAGTCATAAATATCTCTCTCAAACTCTTTATTCTGGGCGTTGTTGCTTGAATGCAAATGAGGAGAAAAGAGATGGCCTATAGTAGAGGGTGGGGTCGTGTCCAAACTCTCCGCTCTCCCGCTGATCCATTTCCGTGTTTTTGCACGGGGGGAGAGATTTGAAGCGTTCCATTGAAAAATAAACACATTTCCACAGAAAATAAAATTAAACCACTGCTGTTCAAAGGTCCAGAGGCTCAGATAAAGGACTTCCGAGCCTAGAAACACTCGGACGTGCCTCCAGGCAAATAAAAAAACGCATTTCGCATTGCCTAGCGCATTCACAGTCCAAACTCTCTGGGCGTGATTTACAGAGACGCTGAGTACAGACAGACGGGGGTGGAACTGCATTTGCATTTCTTTTTTCGATCTGACGTCAATAAGTTTCCTTGTTCAAAATCGCCAGTTTGAGCTCCGATTTTTTGTAACGCAGAAAAGGATCGCAAATGCTCAGTTTAGACATTTCACAACTTTTAACCATGGGGGGGGGTTAAACAGGGTAGGGGAGCTCACATTAACGTTCAAAAACCACAGAAAGTGAAAATGTCATGCCATGGGACCTTTAAAAACTTTGCCTTTATACTGATAGAGTGACCCCCACACACACACACACACACACTTTCTTCTCCTCTCTTTCTCTCTTTCTTTCTCTTTTTAACATCTGTTTTTATTTAATACTTGATCATTTCCGGATGTGACAATTAAGATGTTTTCTGTTTGTTTTTTTTCTTTTGTTTGTTTTGTTTTTGTTTTGAAAATAAGAAAAATGTAAAAGGAAGAAAAATGATGTGGTTTGTAAATATTGTATAAGAAAATTGTGATTCCTTAATAAAAATGTTAATTAAAAAAAAAAAGCCATCCATCCATCCATTTTCTTCCGCTTATCCGGGGCCGGGTCGCGGGGGCAACAGTCTAAGCAGGGACGCCCAGACTTCCTTCACCCCGGACACTTCCTCCAGCTCCTCCGGGGGGACCCCAAGGCGTTCCCAGGCCAGCCGGGAGACATAGTCCCTCCAGCGTGTCCTGGGTCTTCCCTGGGGCCTCCTCCCGGTGGGACATGCCCGGAACACCTCCCGAGGGAGGCGTCCAGGAGGCATCCGGAACAGATGCCCGAGCCACCTCAGCTGGCTCCTCTCCACTTGGAGAAGCAGCGGCTCTACTCCGAGCTCCTCCCGTGTGACTGAGCTCCTCACCCTATCTCTAAGGGTGCGCCCAGCCACTCTACGGAGGAAACTCATTTCAGCCGCTTGTATCCGCAATCTCGTCCTTTTGGTCATTACCCAGAGCTCATGACCATAGGTGAGGGTAGGAACGTAGATTGACCGGTAAATTGAGAGCTTCGCCTTTCGGCTCAGCTCCCTCTTCACCACAACAGTCCAGTACAGCGACCACATCACTGCCGACGCTGCACCGATCCACCTGTCAATCTCACGCTCCATCCTCCCCTCACTCGTGAACAAGACCCCGAGTGGGGGAGTTCAAAAAAATAATGTTTTTGTATAATTATGGAGAATTATAGGTTTGTGGGTGGAGGATTGCACAGAATCTTAAAGCAAACCGCAAGGATGGTTTGAATAGGGCCTGGGAGAAATCAAATCACTAAATTACTTTTTTTTTTTAAAGTCAATTTTGTATAACACCTTGTTTTTAGGATGATTCAGAATAATGCACTAGTTGTCCAACAAAAGGTAAACCATTGTTCTTATGTCTATTTTTGGATTTTCCCAACAATAAAATAAAATAAATAAAAATGAATTGCCCTTATACCTAGAGAGGTCTTCACACCCCATGTTCCAAAGCTGGCCGGATATCTACTATAATGATAGCTGCTCGTTGGTGGTCAAGAATCCATGGTGATAATATTGCTTTGCTTGCAATGTTCCACGGTATGACATTTAATGCATCTATCACCATGGAGACAAGCAGGTGATACAAGCAGCCACTAGCCAAGTTACAGGTCAAGATCTCTAGTCTCACTGTGAGAATGCATGTTTCTGAAGGTATTTTGAGCAATAACTAGATATTAGATGTTACGTTTAATGCCATATTCTGGAACTGGAATCAGGTGATGCATCCTCCACCACAAAAAAAGTTACGCAGTGCACCTTTAATTATCAAAGATTTGTACAAACCTAAGACTCACGACTGAAATGTCTATATCTGGCTTTCTTACCCGAACACTGACTGCTGTCGTCATGCCAACTACCTAAATAAGGATTGTAATCTGATCTTTTTCACTTTCATAACCAGTCGACAAAGTCTGACTCAGGAGTGTAAAGTAGAGATGCCTAGGTGCCTGGGATGTCTGGGTCAATTGAAAAAAGTCTAGTCTAGTTTGCTTACTTAAAGGAGAATTAACGTTTTTTACAATCTGAGCCTTATTTCGGTAATAAAACAAGTTGTTTTACTCACCCATAGCACTTTGGTGTCATATGGAGCACTTCCAGAGATGTTTTAGATTAGTGATATCCGTAATGCGAGTTCTCGGGGCATATAAAATATTTATCCATGATTTACAGCTTTGCGTTTCATGTTTGGGTCCCGAGAGCTGAGAGCGAAATCAGCTGTGACTCCGCACATGCGCACTGGCGTCCTCATCTACTCGAAACTATGGATAAATCTCGGATTACAGGCCACTTTTGACTCAAACGAAAACGTAGACTAAGACATTGAGCTTCTATGATTTGAAAAGTGCTAAAGTTTGTGTTATTTGGAGACTGCAAACATGTCGAGAAGTCACGTTATGGAGATCGCAAATCTAAAACATCTCCGGAAGTGCTCCATATGACACCAAAGTGCTATGGGTGAGTAAAACAACTTGTTTTATTACCGAAATAAGGCTCATATTGTAAAAAACGTTAATTATCCTTTAACATTTTTTGTCTCAAACTTTTCAGGGGGAAAGTTTGGGATAACAGTTAAGGATAAGGTATATTTTACTGTCCCAAAAGGATCATCTGCATGACCCGGATACGATACGGGAAGAAACATGCAAGCTCTCCACAGAAAGGTCGCAACCTGAAGCTGAACCTGGAACTTGTTGCTGTGAGACGTGAGTGGAAGCTACAAAGCCACTTAGCAGCCATGGTTGGTTACTGGTTGAGTCACAAGAGTTTTTCCTGTCATAGAAACCATTTTGTGAACTTTCGTTTTTGTTGTTGTTTTGAATTGTTAATTGCTCTGGCAGCAGTCACACTTTTACAACTATAAGAGCTCAGATTTGGCTGAACAATTCTCAGATTCTTGGACAATAGAGGTCTTTATAATGCTGACAGTACACAGCTGACTTATTTTTGTACTGGCACAAGACTCATTTTACTCAAAAACATGTTGAAAACTACAGGCTGTTTAATTTAATATTATACAGTGGCATGCCTTTCTGATTAAAGGGCCCATATTGAGCTATATTTTCTGATCTCTGTTATAATGTTGTTTTCTCATCACATACTGGAGTTCTGTTTTGTTTCATTCACAGACAAATCCTGTATATTTAGGTTCTTTTCTTAAGCTGAAAACACTCTGTTCCTCTTTGTGATGTCATATGGTAAGATAGAACATGCTCCATCCATTGGGTTTTTAAACTCCACGTACCTTCAGTTGAATTTGGTTCATTTCAGCCATGGAATTTCCAATCTCTACTGAACAAAAGGTAAAATGTAGTTGTTAACTTGAAAACTCCCGTTTCTTGACATCATAAGGTGGAACAGAGCATTTTGAGCTTTGGAAATGTAGACATCTTAGAATGCAGCTCTGGGTATGTTTTAGCCCAGTTAACAACATTCTAACTTGGCTTAAAGCTCAAAAGAGTTGATTTTGCACAATATAGAACCCTTAAACTACATTATTTTCATATTTTGGTCATGGTGACATAAACAGCCTACATACAATTATTTCCTAGTACTTTTCAAGGGGCACTACATCTCAAACTAAAACCTAAAACAGTCTTGAATTATCCCATTGTTCCAAACATGACCAGAGGTTTGGCAACAAAACCCCAGGCCCCCTTAGCACAAACCGCTAACCTCATTATACCATCTCTTTCTTTGACAATTTCATACCCTACAACACCTAATGAGCTAGTAAGAGATATATAATTAAATCTCCCTCATAGAATCCCCTTCTAATTGACCTTTACAACATAATTACGCCCATTGTCAGTCCTGCTCAGAGCGTGTAAGGTCAGTGACCCCCTCCCGCAATCTGCATGAAGAATTAAACAGTCGTACAAAGGCGAGCTTGTAATGACGAATTATCCACTGGCCGTACCTGCAAACTCATATTTTATGTACAGGGCCTGATAACAAGTCAACTGGGGCTCTCTAAGTATGTGCTTAATAAGACCAACGGGGAGGTATATAGGCTGCAAATATGAAAAACATGTGTAAGTTTGGTCTTTATGAGGACAGAACCCATGTTGATGTTATTGTTGTTGACATGATTTGAAGGTAACGGTTTTCAAGGCTAAATCAGTTACAAGGAGTTAGAGAGCAGTCAATTTGACCTTAAAGGAGAATTAACAGTTTTTACAATTTGAGCCTTATTTCGGTAATAAAACAAATTGTTTTACTCACCCATAGCACTTTGGTGTCATATGGAGCACTTCCGGAGATGTTTTAGATTAGCGATAGCCGTAACACGAGTTCTCAGATTACAGGCCACTTTTGACTCAAACGAAAGTGTAGACTAAGACATTGAGCTTCTATGATTTGAAAAGTGCTAAAGTTTGTGTTATTTGGAGACCGCTCGGGGCCAGTGTTGGGCAAGTTACTCAAAAACTGTAATGCACTACTTATTACTTGTTACTGTCATTTTAAAGTAATGCCTTACATTACAATATTACTCTAAATAAAAAGTAAGGCATTACACTACGTTTGCATTACTTTAGTTACTCTCGCCAAAATGACTGGAAATAAGGATTTGACTCCACCGTGGAGAGTGGCAGCATGTCTTCCACAATATACTCGTCAAAGAGCCTTCTCACGTCTCGTGGCTGGAGATTCTCTGGTCGGGTCAACATCAGTTTCGGCTGCTTTGTTGGGGTTGTATCGTTCCCTGTCCCATCCCCTCCTTTCCTGACTCATTTCGTGGTGCTGTGGCACCTCTGCAAGTGCTTCGTCAAATTGCTTGTACTGCATTTCGACGTGTAAAGAGGTTTGGGATTCACACACAGTGTGCATTTAACTCAAATGTTCTTGGAGTCCTTATTTTGAGCGAAGTGAAAGTAGTGGGCGTATGCCCATCTTGAAAAGGAGCTAGCACTATCCGATTCTTCTGGTTCTGTCATCCTTTGTCAGTCTGCCAGTTCGAGACGAAGTAAAAGGAAATGGAATGTTCTGCGCAGACTTTTATATCACTAGCTGATCTCACGGAACTTTGTATGAAATGTAATGTTCTGCGCGGACTTATCAGATTCAGTAGCTGATCTCGCGGTGATCTGCGAACTTTGTATGAAGAAAACGCAAAACCCACAAAAACAAAGCAGGTTAAAAATGCATTGTAATGTGCGTTACTGGCATTGTAACGAGTAATATATTACCGATTTTCTTCCCTGTAATGCGTTACATTACTGCGTTACACCAAAAAGTAATGCTTTACAGTAATTAATTACTTTTGTAACGAGGTACTCCCAACACTGCTCGGGGCATATATTATATTATATGCCTCGAGAACTCGCGTTACGGATATCGCTAATCTAAAACATCTCTGGAAGTGCTCCATATGACACCAAAATGCTATGGGTGAGTAAAACAACTTGTTTTATTATCGAAATAAGGCTCAGATTGTAAAAAAAAAAAGTTAATTCTCCTTTAAAGAGGTTAATAAAATAAAATAATAAAAATGGGTTCTTTGCGCATAATTATCTCAATGTGATGAAATAAATAAATGAAATGAATCTGCTGTAATGGGGTTGTGTACACTATAGCACAGAATATAGTAAGTTGATTGTCATTGAGGCCATATGTGCAACATTTTAGACAAAATAATAAAATCTCAAAAAAAAAAAAAAAATTCTGCATTACTTAAACATCAATATTTATCACAGTATTTCTTTCTGTATATTGTGTTGTTTGGCTCAAATCCTCAAATTGCCTAAATTACCGTCCATTACAGTAATCTGGGTGATCTGCGGTGGTTTCAAAAATTGTGATTATGACAAAAAAGGTCCTCTCTATTGCCCAGGACCATTTCACTCATTTTCTTCCCCACAGCACTGACACAAAAGCCGTGGTGCTGCCTCTTCTGTGGGTCTGTGTCCGGGAGGCCCTGCTTAAGCGGAGGTGACGGCACAGTTACAAAGTGGAGAGTTTTTCACCTCACGTTTAATGAGTCCACTCCACTTCCACCCGCGTGAGCTCTGACGGGGCTGTACAAAAGTTAGAGCTCTGCGTGTACTTACCCCAAGTATTGTGAACTACTACTTGCCCCCCGAGTAGTACTTGCTCTTTACATGGCCAGTGTTTGGTTAGAAAAGAGAGGAGCTCAAATAGACAAATGAATTCTAACTGAAAGGGCCCCATTTTACACTAGTTTCTTTTCTTTATCAAAAACGGTTGCGGCCCCAGCTAGAATGACCACAACAAATAAAAAGGAGGACGGCAACAGCGAAAGTTTTAACCCTTGTGTGGGCATTTATTTACAAAATAATAATAATAATAATAATAGTTATGTTCCTGTTGTCAGTGTTTGTGAGTCGTGTGCTGTAGGTGCGTGTGTGCAAATGACAGGAAGATAGGAAGTGTTGAGGATTAATTCACAAAATTGCAAAAGTATGTCAGTGGGTCAGGTTTTGGTGCAAAAGGCGCAAAGGCCGAAGTACACCTCACAAAATCCCAGAACGCAATCTAATTCGTTTAGGGGAAATACTTTACGAACTCTTCAGGATGAGCGCCCACCCTCAAACTAACACACAGGAAAAACAGAAACTAAAACACAACACTACCCACTCCAATCCATCTTTCCCACAATCAGAGAATAATTTATCTCCATAAAATGCTTCTTTATAAAAGAAAAATAGATATTTAGATAAGTGTACACTGTATCTATACAGCATAAGATGGTCTTTCAGCTTGAAAGACGTCAACAAAGACGGAGGACACAACAATGGCGAAGGTTTTAACCCGTGTTCTGGCATTTCTTTGCAAAATAATAATAATAGTTATGTTCCTGTTATCAGTGTATGTGAGTCGTGTGCTGTGGGTGCGTGTGTGAACGACAGTCAGAAGGATAACGTTTCATGTAAGTCTTGAGGTGTGTGGAGGTGCAAAACATGGTGGCTGCAGTGTGGCAGGCCTGTAGGATGGAGCGGAGTAGAAGAGATGGAGACATGTGCATGCATGCTGCTTTATAGTCGCGTGGTGATTGGCGGGTGGAGCTGGTAGGGGTGCTCAGGGAGGTGAGAACATACACCTGGAGAGCGAAGAGAGCGTCAGGAAGGTGCAGGGCGAGACACGGTCTGGGCCATGACAAAAACATACCCGGAGTTGTGTTTTGTTTCATCCACACAAGTTTAACTCACAAATCCTGCTTATTTAGACTGAGTTCTTCTCTGAAAAGGAAAACACTCCATACAGGAAGTGCTCCACTGTGCTTTTAAACTCCATGCACCTTCATTAGAATCATTTGGATGATTTCAGGCTTGGAATTGCCAATCATTACAAAACAAAAGGTGAAAGATGAAAGCTACCACTACTGACATCACAAGGTGGAACAGAGCATTTTGAACTGGAGATGCAGACAGACTAATAAAGGATTACTCAAACACGAGTGAATGAAACAAAACATGATTCCAGGCGTGTTTTTGATATGGTAACATGGCTAAATGCTCACAAACGTCAATTATGCATAATATGGGACCTTTAATTCAATTAATAATGTCTGAAAGCCTTATACTGTGGTCATTATCGATTCACTCTCCACCTTAGACTGTGGAGTGGACTGAGGGACGCCATATTGTTCGGCTCCAGCTAACTGAAGTCAAAGGAGGATCGGAGTTACAGCAGTGTTCAAACCTGCGGTTAACGCTAGGGTGAGACCTTGGGGAAAGAAAGCATCATTTGTGTACTGATAATGTTCATATCAAGATTTATGGACAAAATAGTGAAATAAAAACACCAGGATCATGAAGAGAAACTTAAAATGAACATTTAGCTTTGAGCATGATGTGCTATCTATGCTATCCACAGCGGTAAGATTTTGCTGTGTGGCCACAACTGCCCTGAGGTGGACTGACAGGTAAAGAGCTGGCTCCTTCAACCACCACCAATCACCAGACCCCCCAGGATTTCGCGGGCATTTTTTGTGATTGTTGTGGGCTAAAATGCCTGAATTTGCGGGAGCTTTTCCAAAAAGTTGCGATGAAAGTTGCGGTGCTTTTAAGGTTTTTGTTGCGATTTTGTTGCGGGAGGAAGTGAAAGTTGCGATAAATAGTTGCGATTTTCGCTTTTTGTCATTAAAATTTAGTAATATTTTGAATACTGAGTTATTACTGACAAAGAATAATACAAGGACACAGAGATCACAGATATGGTCCTAAAACAACCTTACCAACATCGAAAATAAATTACTACTAGGAGGGGAACTGTTTCGCGCGGTCTTTTGCTGTTATTTTAGTGGGCAAATGGCGCCGCAGACATGTTTCTTTGCCATTAGAAGCCGTGTCCCAATTCCCAGAGCGCGCGGCTCGGAGCGTGGCCCGAAGGGCATGTGCGTCACGACAGAACACTGGCGCGACGACTGCTGTCCCACTTCTTTTTTGTCCCATGCGTAGTTAACACGCGGTCCGAAGACCGCAGTCGTTAAGCGGTCCGCGGACTGCAGTCGGGGCTGAGCAAGTGTGCACCGCCTTGACTGCAGTCTGAGCCCCCTTCGGGCCGCGCTCCGAGCTGTGCGCTCTGGGAACTGGGACACGGCCGCAGTTTTGTTTTGTCACACGGAAGTAAAGCAGAATGTTGCGGCTTCCAAACTCAAACCTTTTAGCCGCCGAGAATATGAGGTTGGGTCCTATGGCTCGCAGATTTGTGACGCGCAAAGAGGAGGATGTGGTGACAGATACGCTGAGATCCAGATATGCGTTTTGTGCATTTATTAGAAAAAGAGCGCACACAGCTATGACAGCGCAGCAGGATGAAATGGAACTCATGAAAACCAGCAGGATGAACAGATTAACGTGAAAGATGAATGAATGGTTTGCGAGCACGCGCTTTTACACGCACACACTTCCGTACGTGCACACACCCACAGTCACGTGACCCACCGCCTCTGTCGCACACACACACACACAAACGCACCGTGCACCTCATCTCAGTTATGTCTCCTACACAGAAGGAAGTTGTTCGGCGCTCAATACGTCGCCGATGATTGGTCAAAATTAGTAAAAATTGCGGAAAAGTTGCGGTGATTGGTCAAAATTGCAACACCGCCCTCAATTCGCGGGGATTGGCTGAAGTTGCGTTGAAGTTGCAAATCGCAACATCGCGAATTCCTGGAGGGTCTGAATCACTTACACACTATCTTCCTATGCGGATGAAGTGTCTTGCACAGGGACACAACCCTAATCCTAACCCTAAAGATACAGAATTTGTGTATTACATTTTATACACCACAATATTGAATAAATATATTGAATTCTGTCAAATACTATGAAAACAAACACTACTACCACCATTGTTTTCATTAATGCCATAATGATAAAAGAAGAAATTCAATTTGTCAACTGGACAAAGTTTGTTTGGTCGAAACCGTTTCGCCGCTCATCCGAGAGGCTTCGTCAGCTCTAACGATTCTACTTGGACGACTGAGGGACTCTTCACGCATCTTAATGCCATAATACAAATACATTTTCAGAAGCACATATTGATTTTTCCTTATCCCCACTGTTTCCAATCTCCTCTCATTACCATCATGTACAGTACACCAGCAGTACTCACACAAGCCTATTTTATACCACGTTACCTGTAAATTAATTGACTTCATGCGTCCATCACTCTCACTCAACATTGTGCCAAGCCTCCAGAACAGTGTAGGACGGGTTTCACACTCCATGAAACAGCAGCAGTGGAAGGAGCAGAGAGGTGAGAGACGATTAATTGTGAATTCCATTATTGAAGGCCGTCAATCATAAGAACATCTCAGGGGAGCGAATGTAGCGCTGGAGGCTTCCCGGCTACACTGTTTTTCTATTATTGTTTTTTTTCCTTTTTTTCATTACTAGAATTTTCTCATAACACCGCGTCAGAGGAAACAACACCCCTGGGGCTTTGACGCTGCACAGCGGATGCTTTCAAACGCCCACCAGTCCACTATTAATCCTGGGCATATCGCTCTATACACACTCTGGTGTTGTTCTGGTGGTAGAGACATACAAGTGGCTCAGGAAACTAAGAGAGAAAACAGACTTGTAGTTATAGCATGTGTAGAACATTCAAGTCAAGAACAGTCAAGTTTGAAGATGAACAAATACAATTGTTTATTGGTAGTAGTGGTAAGTTCACTCTTATATGTAGATATATTTGACAAACAAGAATGTTTACTAGAAACAAAAAAGGAATGAAATGATTCAAGCCTCTCAATGTATTACACTGTAGTCATTCATTAGTCACAGTTGTCCTGGGACACACTGATGGAATCAAGGCTGCCAATCTGTGCCATCAGCCTACCAACACTCACGCACTACATTCCTTCATAGGCAAAGTTCCTAAAGTGCCTTGTCCACCAAGCCAAATGTTGAAGATTTGATTCCTACTTGGACCAAGATTTGCCTTTGTGTGAATGTTTTTTTTTTTTTTTTACACATTTATTCGAGAGTTTAGAACCGGAGCTTCTGGAAGAACCACTTGTTTTTTCCCGTCTTGTACCTCTCCTCGAGCTTGACCTTGGCTTCTCTTCGGGCTTTGCGTTTGAGCGCCGGGTCCCTGAACACGTCTTTGTTTACCACCGTTTTGTACAGAGGGATGTCCACGGAGTACCTCGTGGGTATGAGGTGGTTGTAGTTGAAGACTTTGACGAAGGGCCTTGATCTTGGACCTCTTGGCGATCTTTTTCTTGCCCATGGTGGTGGTCACTTTTCGGGGGTAGCGGTCGATGCCGGTGACCAGGGCGTGGCTGTACTGGCGGTCGGTCGTGCCATCGTCAATGTTCTTGACGATGACCGCTTTGCGTCCGGCGTAGCGTCCGGTGAGGACCATCACCACCTTCCCGGGCTTCATGAACGTCCCCATTTCGCTGCTGATCCGCTGTGTGAATGTTGGTAGTGGTTGGAGCGGCCGATGGCACAGACTGGCAGGCTCAGTATCTTACAACTCCCAAGTGTGGAGTGAATGAATCTTTCAGAGGCTCCAACAAGGAAGCTGCAAGAAATCATAGAACAGTGGACAAATTCTCAAACCATTTAACATAAAATTCTAATAAAATTGAGATAATAAATCTTTAACCCCACTACCTCGTTTCTTGCTATTTGAGTTAAGATGGGTCAGGATTCTTCATGAAATAAAGTTAGACTTTCAATTACCATGCTACTACAATCCTCTTATCATTGTTCTGTAGAGTACTATCCTTTATTTAACCAGCTATATCATAACTTATGTCATATGAGAAATCGTGTCCTTAAAAATACTATAAAATACTATTAATTGTTTGCAAGCATCAAACCATACCCAGCCCTGGAATTGAACCTCAGACCGTCTTGATCTCAGACAGACATCCTCACCACTCTGCCACTGTGTGAGAACTTTTTAAACCCAACAATCATGATAAAAAATAATCACATAGATCTGTTAGATATATGTTTTGGTAGCACACAAATAATCTGCAGTATTTGAAAGTATCCAGACTTCACGTTTCCACCACATGTTCCCGCAAATGAAAGGCACATTGTAGCAGCCACATCTGGAACATGTATCCGTCAAAACAAACCAGCAGAATATCTGCACATCTACACAATCAGAAACCCATTTTTCCATTTTGCCCGGGCCTCTCCTCCACAGCGCTGGGGCCGGGGCTAGAGAGGCCGGGTTCCAGTCTGTGTGAAGCTCTGCCAACAAGTGGTGGTCATCATGACTTATTTACACTGTTTACTCTGGCTCCTGATGGGCCCCACAGGAGGGAATGTGTGTATGTGTGTGTGTGTGTGTTTGTGCGTGAGCGAGAAGGAGGACGATCTGAGTGATCCACTGGCCCCTCTCCACAGGGGCCCCTACATGCCAGCCTCTTTACATATTTATAAAGGCAGAGGTGATACAGAGCTGAGGTCGGGCCAAACAGGTTAAGATGTACAAGTGTGTTTGTATACAACAGTACATGAGAAATGGGTTTAAAGAATTGATTCAAGAAGACATATTACACTTTCGTTATTTTACACTTTGGATGTTTTAAATTGCAATACTGATCTATATCTGGACTCTTGTGAGCTTCAAGTCATGTCATAATGCTGTTATTCCACAAAAACATACCCAGATTTGTGTTTTGTTTCATTCACACACATTAGTCTGTTTACCCGAGCTGGATGAGTGTGAGAGACCAACACATTTTTTAAAATATATATATTAATACTGACTGAGGTATCGAGAAATATCAATTCTCATTCAAAAACACTGATACTGAAAAATGCATTTTTATTTTAATCAATACTCATTAGTACCACTACTGCAGTAATTGACATTGACTTTGTATTGGATCAAAGGATCACTACAACAATCACTACACCATAAATCACTGTAAACAGTATCATTTTATTGTCCTTGGGCATAACTCAAGTTTTTGGAATCTGAAAAATAAAGTACCAGTCAATCAATCAGTTTTTGAGTACAGTAATGATGAGGCCATGTGTGTGTGTGTGTGTGTGTGTGTGTGTGTGTGTGTGTGTGTGTGTGTGTGTGTGTGTGTGTGTGTGTGTGTGTGTGTGTGTGTGTAGCCCTGCACCTGCAAAAAAGGGGTGCAAGGTGTTTAAGTGCAGTACAGTTTGCTTAGCTTATTTTAAGCCTGAATGAACATTAATCAGATCAAATGGAGATATATTTATAAAACATTGATAAATATGTGCCAAAATAACTTAAACTTAAAAAAACAAACAAAAACAAAAAGATATGATTTGGTCTTGATGGGCCATGGTCTCGGTCTTGTCTCAGTCTCAGCCTTGGTCTTGGTCTTGACTCAGTCTCGACTCTCAGAGGTCTTGGGACCCCGTGGTCTCAAACAGGTCTAGTGACTACAACACTACTGTCCATATACTGAGAATGAGACAAACTTAGATGGGTCTCTATCTGCAGGTTAAGGCTCTGGTACCCGAGGCTTCTTCTTTTTCATTTAGTGCCAAGACAGAAAAAAAATAATGTACAAACTACATAGGCATTGTAAAAAACAGCACATGAAGAAATTAAGAAAAACTTATGCTCACCCTCCCCTATTCATCAGAAGTCTCAAAATGATGTTGTTGCTTCTTAAGACTTTACACTTATTTACGGATAGCAAAATAAGTTACATACTATACATACTAAATACTACATACTAAACGTGTCAGCTGTATGATTTTAAGAAGAAGAAGAAGAAGTCACTTCTTCTTCTTTATTGATCTCACACTGGAGAAATTCTTCTCTGCCTTTTAACCCATCCTATATATATATAGACATATATTAGGAGCAGTGGGCAGCACACATTAGGGCGCCCGGGGACCATCTCCATGATCTTCTTGCTTCGGTTTGGTCAGGACCTAAGCTGGAGTACCTATGGTTAGGGCTGGGCGATATGGAGAAAAAAACTTATCTCGATATGTTTTTGCTATATCTCGATATACGATATATATCTCGATATCTATGCGGGGGGAAAAAAAAAAAACAAACGCGCCAAATTCAGCAAGGTTTTTTTTTTAAATTGAAGTGCAAACAGGCAGCCAAGTGCCTAAAGGTAGACAGGTACTAGTAACAAAGTGCTTGTGCACCATTTTTAACATTACCAAACCAAGGAAGTAGTATATTGCCTTATTTTAATTGTAAACATAAAACCTGAGGGTAGACAGTTCTTATGAAGTGCTTCTTTAACATTTAAGATAAAAGACAAAAAAATCCCTCATTTCGTAGCCAAGTGAAAAAGCACATATTAAATTAATTGTTTTTAAATATAGATTAATAGAGCCTCAATCCATGAATTCTCGTGTGTTTTGTGACTGTAGTACATTTTATATTTGTGTGTGTATTTGCTTTAACTTAGCACATTATTCTGCATCATTTTTTTTTTCTAGAAATACGATATTAATTTATTGCAACCATTAAAACGCAAGTGTGCTTTAGAATCAACGCCACATACCCGACCCACCCAAATATTTCACTCACTGGCAACACCCACCCACCCACACACACAGAGAGAGAGATTAAAACTCGCCAAATGCAGCCTTGCTCTGTACCGCACTGACAAGAAAGTGGCAACTAGGTAGATTGTATCTAGGGTCAAGCGTTTTTAGCATTGGTATGAAGCTCGGTCGCTCAACAACCGCTATGGGCGTCATGTCTTTTGCGATATGAAAGGCAATGGACTCCGTAATGCTGACCCACCTTGCACTTGTTTTTCCATATGGTAGACACCGGGGTAAAGATGTTTGGAGCGTTGTTTGTTGTATCTTAGAAGAAGTGGTGGTGGGTTTGCCCTCTATGATTTTGATGGCACCAGTTTCTTGCATTCTCTGCAAAATGCCTCTTTCTGCTCCTCGTCGGACGTTTTAAATCCGAAATACCGCCATATAATGGAGCCGTTTGTTCTTTTCTTTGGTGTGGATTCTCTCGTGCTTCTGTGGGCGCCGCCATGTTGGATAAGTTATCAACAAACACACGCGGTGTGCGTACGGGGAGGGGAGGGGGAAACACGAGACGCAGTGAAACACAAACGCAAGAATCAGGCGGGGCGGACAGCTCCACAAACAGATGAGGAAAACAGTGGCGAGTGGCGAAATAAGAGTGGTGAAATCTTATTCATCTCGAGTTTTTCGATATGCCAAAATCTTTCTCGATTTCATAAAACATCTCGAGATATCGCAAATCTTGATTAATCGCCCAGCCCTACCTATGGTGCATGTTTTGGGTTGATGGGGGAAACCGGAGTGCCCGGAGGAAACCCACCCAGACACGGGGAGAACATGCAAACTCCACACAGAAAGGCCCAGGCGACCCGGGGATCGAACCCGGAACCTTCTTGCTGTGAAGCAAGAGCGCTAACCACTCAGCTACCGTGCCGCCAAATGTTTAAAACATTTAAAAGCACAGGCTACATGAGACTTGACAGCAACATCTCCCTTTGTGTGAATTTATTTCTGTTCAAACTATTCCACTCCATATGCTCCCATTTCCTAAAATAGCGACCAATATTTGCCCGTTTTCTCCGACTTTTGTTGACGCTTTGAAAAACTGCAAGATAGAACACAGCCGGGGGTCCCATAGAGAGACAACATCCCAGTCTGTTTGATGAATACAAAAATCTCATTGTTTTCCATATACGCCAAAGCAACCACATACACATACTACATTTTAAAATATAATTTCAAACTTCTCCTCTAGTTTGCTCATATAAATGTAAGAAAAAAATGTATTGCAAGTTTCTCGTCATGTGATATTTTTATATAAAAATAAGGCATTTTGTGTGTAAAAACAGACAAAACTTAAAGTTACACAATGCACCGTTAAATGCCTTTTTCTTCTGACATTCTGCTCTTCTGTTCTCTTGTTTTTGCTGACATGTTGGATACAAAATATCTACAGAGGGGATTCTGGATATCTTATCTAGTATTTGAGTAAATGTGACTGAAAAATATGCCTAAAAATTCAAATTTCAACTCATTTTATAGAGTTAAATCAGACTTGGAATTAGTTATCAAAAACGTCTTTTGTACATTTTGTCCAAATCTTGTTCAAGGAGAATTAACTTTTTTTTTTTTTTACAATCTGAGCCTTATTTCGGTAATAAAACAAGTTGTTTTACTCACCCATAGCACTTTGGTGTCATATGGAGCATTTCCAGAGATGTTTTAGATTAGCGATATCCGTAACGCAAGTTCTCGGGGCATGTAATATATGCCCCGAGCGGTCTCCAAATAACACAAACTTTAGCACTTTTCAAATCATAGAAGCTCAATGTCTTAGTCTACACTTTCGTTTGAGTCAAAAGTGGCCTGTAATCCGAGATTTATCCATAATTTACAGCTTTGCGTTTCATGTTTGGGTCCCGAGAGCTGAGAGCGAAATAAACTGTGACTCCACACATGCGCACTGGCGTCCTCATCTACTCGAAACTATGGATAAATCTCGGATTACAGGCCACTTTTGACTCAAACAAAAGCGTAGACTAAGCAGGGAAAATTTTTAATTTCTGAAATTTGGATTTCTATATGCTATATGTTAGCAATAAAGTAAAACTGTACATAAAAGTACAAAAAAAACCCCACATTTTATTAACAGGTAGGCCTAGTAGTATATATTGGATTTGTTTTTGCTTTGCACTTCGTCTAATCAGAGGCATTGAGGAGGAGCTTATGCTAAAAGGCGCAGGTGAAAAAGCAAGGAGCGACGCGTTAAGTGAGGCACGGGCAGGTAGGATGAGGTACAGGATGTTTTATAAAGTTTAACCTGTGTACACGTAATGGTACACACTGTTGTGAGAGCTGCGCTCGCTCCCTCGGTCCGCGGCTCCAGACACAGACTCGCGCCCGTGTTTAATACGAACAGTTTAATACGAAGTTTAATACGAGATACACGTACTTTTGTTCTGAATATGGGACGATTCTGTTTTTCAAGGGACGGTTGGCGACCCTAAACACAACTATACACATATATATATTATATATATATATATATATATATATATATATATATATATATATATATATATATATATATATATGTATAGTTGTGTATATATATATATATATATATATATATATATACCCAAAATCTTTCTCAACGAATTTGTACAGATATTAAAAAAATAACAAATTACCCCGCTGCTGAAAAAAAAGTGGAGATCCGCTAAAAAAACGGAACTCTTTCATCCCTGACTAAGACATTGAGCTTCTATGATTTGAAAAGTGCTAAAGTTTGTGTTATTTGGAGACCGCAAACATGAGCCCCGAGAACTCACATTATGGAGATCGCAAATCTAAAACATCTCTGGAAGTGCTCCATATGACACCAAAGTGCTATGGGTGAGTAAAACAACTTGTTTTATTACCAGCTCAGATTGTAAAAAAAAACGTTAATTCTCCTTTAAGTAGAAGACTGAACATTTTGGTGTATGTACAGTAGGTGCTATGACAATTTGGAGCACACATTCTACTAAAACACTGTGAAGATCATTATACTTTATTTAAGATTTTACAAAAACATGCAAACAACAAATTTTGCATTTTTTTTAGGTTTAAAATTGTATTTCCTGGTTGGCTATCATGACATCACATTAGGGAATTCCATAAGTGGAGTTAATGTGATTCAGGAGCTGGACCAAGCCTCAACCTCCTCTCCATCCAACCACAGGTCATCTCAACCATGCCTTCAGTTACCCAGAAGCCCTATTTATATAGTCTATCCCGACAACACCTTCAGCTCTCTGCAATCTGTGGAGGGAGGGTTCTGAACCAGCTGGGTGACCATTTTGGATTGGAGATGGAGCCCCCACCCTAAGTCTCCCACCAACCATCTCATCTACCCACCACCAATAAATCTCTTTATCATATTTCATTATCATGGTGTGGTCGTGTGCTATCAATCAATCAATCAATCAATCAAACTTTATTTCTATAGCACCTTCCAACAGCCAAAGCCGACTAAAGTGCTGTACAACATTAAAAACAAGATAAAAAACAATAAATATCATACAACAAGGACAACAAAGCACATTAAAATACCATTAAAATACCAATTAAGATAAACCATTAAAGGTGACACGCGGACACGTGCGCGCGGACACGTGTGTTTGTTTTGGTACCACATATCCATGCCATGTGCGAAAGTCGAGTGGAAAGCGACCTGGATATCATTTTGGGCAAGACTCAAGCCACTGCTAACAGTGCCGAACCGCTAACAGACGCCTCTGAGCACCAGTCCTCACCACAAGACCAGGTAAGACCAACCTGCGCTCACAAGAGTTGGTTGCATTTCACCCCGGCTCCAAAATCAGACCGCTATCAATGCGTCGCCAATACTCCACAGCTCTCTGGGACGGGGTCGGGTTCGTCCTCTCGGCGTGACGGGGAAGAGCAACTGTCTCCTCTGTGCGCGCGAGTGTCCTCCCCCCGCTGCGGGCTCCCTCGAATGCGGCTCTCCCCGCTGCGGCTCCCCCGGCCCGTCCATGTTGATTCTTGGCTCTTCCATGGTCCGGCTCGCACTCTCTTCCATGGCTCGTGCAAGTAAACAAAGGCCACACCTCCTGTCACCCAGGCGCTCTCGTGAAGGACATCAGAGACTCTGTCCCTACCATCCCTGGTCTAGACCTGGTTTAGTCCTGGTTTAGACCTGGTTTAGACCTGGTTTAGTCCTGGTTTAGACCTGCTTTAGACCTGGTTTAGTCCTGGTCTAGTCTCTTAGCTAATCAGGGCGCAGGACAGAATGTTACACTGTAAAAAAAAGTTACACTATAAAAAAAATTGAAAAAAAAAAAAAAAAAAAATTGGAAAAAAAAATCCGCGAAACAGCGAGGCCGCGAAGAGTGAACCCGATACAGCGAGGGTTCACTGTATCAGGAAAATGTGTTTTGCGAGTATAAATCGGCATAAATACCGAACGTTTGGACAGTGTGATGTCATTAGTGTGTTTAGAACTCTACTGTAATTTTCAACATGCTTTTCTTTATTCTTCACAAATTGTTTCTTGATTGGTGTAAAATTAAAATTTATATTTACAACAGGTATTATCCCATCAAATTAAGTCAAAATTAGGATGCATTAAAGGAGAATTAACAGGTTTTTTTGTACAATCTGAGCCTTATTTCGGTAATAAAACAAGTTGTTTTACTCACCCATAGCACTTTGGTGTCATATGGAGCACTTCCAGAGATGTTTTAGATTAGCGATCTCCATCATGTGAGTTCTCGGGGCACATGTTTGTGGTCTCCAAATAAAAATTTTTTTTGCACTTTTCAAATCATAGAAGCTCGATGTCTTAGTCTACGCTTTTGTTTGAGTCAAAAGTGGCCTGTAATCTGAGATTTATCCATAGTTTCGAGTAGATGAGGACGCCAGTGCGCATGTGCGGAGTCACAGCTTATTTTGCTCTCAGCTCCCGGGACCCAAATATGAAACGCAAAGCTGTAAATTATGGCTAAATCTCGGATTACAGGCCACTTTTGACTCAAACGAAAGTGTAGACTAAGACATCGAGCTTCTATGATTTGAAAAGTGCTAAAGTTTGTGTTATTTGGAGACCGCACGGGGCATATATTACATGCCCCGAGAACTCACATTACGGAGATCGCTAATCTAAAACATCTCTGGAAGTGCTCCATATGACACCAAAGTGCTATGGGTGAGTAAAACAACTTGTTTTATTACCGAAATAAGGCTCAGATTGTACAAAAAAACCTGTTAATTCTCCATTCTCCTTTAACACTAGGACTTTAGAACCATGCCCAAGCACAGACCACCCCTAAAACGCGGTACGTTTGTCCAGTGTGAGCGCAATCGAACGGCGCCCAGGCACAGCAAGGTTGGAACTTTGGTCTGGTTGGAGGTGTGTGTGTGTGTGTGTGTGTGCGCTGATGTTATTCATACGAGGGGAAACAGCAGCAAAACGTATGGCAAATCCGCACTTACCTTAAATAAAGACTGTGGACAGCGAAAGAAGTTTTGCAGCCACGTCTCCTCTCTGCTCCCAGCTGTTTTTATAGCCATAAACTCATGGAGGACAAGCGCATATCGCAGGACTCATATCTGCCTCACTATTAATAGATATTTCAGTGGAGATATTTTCTCAGCTAAAAGTCTTAGCTCTGCTGTGCATCATGTAAACAAACAGCACCGTGTGATGACAACATTGGGCAGTGGCTCAGTTCGATTGTGCAGGTGAGAGTCCTGGACATAGAAACCTACACAGTCGAGCTTGAGCGCAGCACAGTTCTAAAGCCCTAGTGTGAGTGCGCCCTTAGAGACTAATAAAACCTGACAAATGCACTTGATGCTTATTTCCCAATGGGAGAAAATGCATTTTCGGAGAACTGCCTTTGAAATGACAATGTCCCATATAATTCTATGTCTGAAATAAGATATTAAAACACCAGTACAGAGTCGACAGTTCTGTTGATGCCACATGAAAGCTTGTATGCTCAGACACCAAACTGACCAAAAAACAGAAACAATGAAAAAGTTTGCCGATAGTGCCTATAAATTCTCCAACATTATAATGCAAGAAATGTGTCAGAAACACTTTGGTGATAATAATAACATGTGAGTGAGGTTCTGCAGCATAAATAGTTGTGCCAAAAAGTGTGTATGCTTCATGACTTCCTTTGCAGCGGTTGCGCATGTGTTTCCTAATGTGGAGCCATGCGTGCCAAGAGATAAATCCTGCAATACGTAAAACTGGGGAACAGATGACAAGTGCCCAAACAAATCTGATACGAAAGAAATCTCTAGATACGAAAGAAAATTCAAGTTACGAAACGCGAAATCTCAAAAATTCAAATAATGCGCGCTCAGATGCACGCCCCGCTGTTATCCCCGCTCAAAGAGCACCTTTCTCGGCCTCTTAGCTCTAGCGCCGAACACGCAAGGAGACAGGAGCACCGCGAGCACGAGATAGAACCGCGGCGAACACGCAGCCCGAGCCACAAACCCAACACGCACAAACGAACGCAAAAGCCGCACGAAACCAGCAAAGAGCCACATGGGGTGATTTAATCCTGGTCTAGTCCTGGTTTAGTCCAGGTCTAGACCTGGTCCAGTCCTGGTTTAGTCCAGGTCTAGACCTGGTCCAGTCCTGGTTTAGTCCAGGTCCAGTCCAGGTTTAGTTCTGGTCTAGACCTGGTTTATTCCACGTTTAGTCCTGGCTCTACAGTCTCTTAGCCAATCAGGACGCAGAACACAAAGTTACACTATAAAAAAAATGTTACACTATAAAAAAAAACAACAACTTGGAACGAATCAGGCCTTTTCCATTGAAATAGCTACTTACGAAAAATTCTCGTTACGGAACCACTTCTGGAACGAATTAATTTCGTAAGGTGAGGTACCACTGTACTCCATTTATTACTTTGTATATACTCTAGGTGCAAGTTGTAAGAAGATAGAAGATAAGTGTTTGTATTGAACAACATTAATACTTCAATATACCCATTATGAAATTACATCATTTATTTGGTTACACATTGTATATTTTACACACCTCAAAAACTTGTATTATTAATCTCATTACAAATGCAACAAGCCCTGCAGTCATCTGCTAATAATGTTGTTACCTCCTCAAAAACAGTCCTGGAGTTGAGTTGTAGGAAGTGTCCGGGCTGAAGGAAGTCTGGGAGTCCCTGCTTAGACTGTTGCCCCCACGACCCGGCCCCTGATAAGTGGAAGAAAATGGATGGATGATCTGCAAAGCTCAAAATGCTCCGTTCCACCTTGTTTTGTCACGTAGTGGTAGTTTTCAAGTTAGCATCTTTTTTTTACCTTTAGTTCAGTAGAAATAGGTAATTCCAGGTTTGAAATTATCCAGTGATTCTAATGAAGGTGTGTGGAGTTTAAAAACACAGTGGAGCACTTCCTGTATTACCACATGACATCACAAGGTTGACCAGTGAAGATGTCAGCCTAAATCAGCAGGGTTTGTGTGAATGAAACAAAACACAACTCATCACAAACAAGGTCTGTTTGTGATGAGAAGACAGCATTAGAACAGAGATCCAAAAATAGAGTAATATGGGCCCTTTAAAGATAAATGAGGTAAATGTACGCTAATGCTAGGCTAGGGCTTTGAAGAATTGTGGGCCAATCAAAGAAATCGCTGCTAATGGTTTACTGGTGCTGCTAAACAGAGAAAATATGGTTAGAACAAATATTTACGACAACGGTGACACACAATGCATAGCGGACGCCTGATAGCCAGATGTTCCGTGGGTCAAATCTCATGCACTTTAATTAAAGAGGCTCTACCCAATTATTTATGTATTTATGTAAGTATTTATTTATTTAGATACATTGTAAAAGCAGGTCTGAAACAGCTGTGTGTAGTTTGTATCTGATAATGAAGATTTTTTTATAATATAATATGTAATATAGATTACATTTAAAATTTTTCATAAAAATGTAATTTCACACACACACACACACACACACACAAAAAAAAATCTATTCTATTTTATATATATATATATATGTGTATATATATATATATATATATATATATATATATATATATATATATATATATATATATATATATATATATATATATATATATATATATATATATATATATATATAAGTGTGTATATATACAGTATATATATATATACAGGGGGTCCTCGGGTTACGACGTTGATCCGTTCTTAAGACGCGTCGTAACCCAAATTTCGTCGTAAACCGGATTTTGCCTTTGATCTTCCAACCAAAGCACCAATAACCTTTCCATCTCAATAATTAGACCACTACACTGCTTGTTTATCACTGTCGCTTTCATAGGAGCAGATCAGAGCCCACATCAGGTACTTCCGCCCACATTGGGCACTCACACGAGGCCGTCTTCTTCGCCCTACAACCATCTGTATCGCGACTCCCCAGTCGCCATCTGTATCGCGACTCCCCAGAACGCACGGGGCTGCACGGCGTATCTGGGTGGAGGGATCGCTCGGAGCGGAGTGGATAACACCGGCAACACCAGCTCGCGACTCCCCAGAGCGCACGGAGCCAAGCGGCGTATCTGGGTGGAGGGATCGCTCGGAGCGGATAACACCGGCTTCACCAGCTCGCGGCTCCCCAGAGCGCACGGGGCCAATCGGAGTGTCTGGGTCGGGCCTCGCCCTTGGGTGCGGTGCTTACCGGCGTTGCACACTTGGGATCGGGAGTGACCCCAAGCGTGCCCCCCCAGTTCAGTTTATGTCAATGATGTCAATCAAGCATACAACTCTTTTATAGATACAGTGATAAGATTATATAATAAAAATTGCCCATTAGTAACCTCCCGACAGAAAAGGGAAGATAAACCATGGATGACCAAAGGAATAAAAAATGCATGTAGAAAGAAAAAATATCTGTATACATATTTTTTGAAAACACAAACAGGAGAGGCAGAAGATAAGTATAAAAAATATAAAAACAAATTGGTATGGATTATCAGGAAAAGAAAAAAAGAATATTACAGTGAACAACTAAATAAAAACAAAAATAACATTAAGTCAACTTGGGGAATAATAAATAGAGTTATAAACAAGACAGGGAAGCATCCTTATCCACATTACTTTGTAAAGAATAATGCTGACATATATAATGAAAAACTAATTTCTAATGAGTTTTGTGAATACTTTGCTAATGTGGGGTCCAGCCTCGCAGGTGATCCCTCTAAAAAGTTTGATGAAAATACAATCATTGACAATGTGAGCAGTATTTTTCTGGACAAGGTGGAAAAAGATGAAATAAGAAAAATTGTTAAAAACTGTGGAAACAAAAGATCAACTGACTGTGAGGGACTGGACATGATGGTTGTGAAAAATATAATTGAATCTGTTATTGATCCCTTTACATACATATGCAATTTATCATTAACAATGGGAACTTTCCCTGACAAAATGAAATTAGCAAAAATAGTACCGCTTTATAAAAATGGTGATAAACACAACTTCTCCAACTATAGGCCAGTCTCACTGCTTCCACAGTTTTCAAAAATATTGGAAAAGGTGTTTGCAATAAGGCTTGATAGTTTTTTACAGAAACAAAACATCTTGAATAATAACCAGTATGGATTTAGGGCAAAACATTCAACCGCAATGGCAATAATGGAACTAACTGAAAAAATAGCATCCGAAATTGACAATGGGAATTATTTCTTAAGTATATTCATTGACCTACAAAAAGCTTTTGATGTAATAAATCATTCAATATTACTTAAGAAAATGAACAAGTATGGCATTCGAGGGGCGGCTCATCAATGGATAGCGAGTTATTTAGAAAACAGAAAACAATATGTACAAATTAATGACACAGAATCAGAAAGATATAATATCAAATGTGGTGTTCCCCAAGGCTCGATTCTTGGGCCCAAATTATTTAATTTATATATGAATGATTTTGTTAATGTATCTGAACTTGGGAAAATTTTATTTGCCGATGATACAACATTATTTTACCATGGAAAAGATATGAAAGAGGTCATAATTAGAGTAAACGAAGAGCTAAAAAAGGTAAAATATTGGTTTGATTTAAATGGATTGATTCTTAATATTAAAAAAACGAATTTCATTTTATTTAATGATAAAAATAAAAAAGACGACATATCATTAGAAATAGATGGGATACAGATTAAGAGAGTAAGTGAAACAAAATTTTTAGGAGTCATGATTGATGAAGGACTAAACTGGAGGTCTCATATAAATTACACAAAAAGCAAAATAGCTAAAGCAATTGCGGTGATGCATAAAGTAAAGTTCTCACTAAACAGTGCAGCATTATTAATCTTGTATAACTCCATAATCGCACCATATCTGATGTACTGTGTGGAAATTTGGGGGCCGACATGTAAAACTTACCTACAGCCATTATTTATTTTACAGAAAAAGGCTTTGAGAATTATCACCAACAGTCATTATAGAGAGCCATCCAACCCATTATTTGTTAAACTTAAAGTGTTGAAAATGTGTGATATTGTTGAATTAAGTCTCCTCAAAGTCATGTATAAAGCAAAGTGCAGAGTGTTACCTGTAAATATTCAAAGACTGTTTGAGATGAGAACAAGCCAATACAATTTAAAGGGAACCTACATGTTTAAAAAACCTAAATTCAGAACCAAGGTTATGGAGCGAAGCGTCGCTGTGAAAGGAGTTAATTTATGGAATAATCTTGACAAAGAAATCAAAGAATCAAGTACAATAATGGCATTTAAAAAATACATAAAATCCAATGTAATGTGTATGTATGAAAAAGAAAACTAAATTGTTACACTAACAATGAAGCTTTATGTTTACAATTGATTAATAATTGTGATTGAAATGGAATGTAATGAGGAAAGGTTTTACAGTCACTATCGGTGTTGGTGTTTGGAAAAGGGAAGAGGGGGCAGATAACATAAGATAACTCTTCTTTCTGCTCCCTTTCATTCAATATTTTGTTATTTGTTATCACAAATGTTGATGTCTTTTTATACTTATGAATGAAATAAATAAATAAATAAAAATAAATAAATAACAGAGCGTATTCTTGCGCCGTGCGCCGCGCGCCGTTCGCGTTTGTTTACATCTCTTACCATGCTAAACCGTGTAAGACGGAATGACGAGTAATATATACATATTTTTTTTAATGGGGGCGCGTTCGTAACCACGAAACGTCGTAACCCGAGACCGTCGTAACCCGAGGACCCCCTGTATATATATATATATATATATATATATATATATATATATATATATATATACTTACTGACTAAGGACTAAGGCAGTTCCTTTGACCTCATGATTCTCATTTGCTCTGACCTGCACTGTGAGCTGTAGCTCTTATATAGACAGGTCTGTGGCTTTCCTAATCAAGTCCAGTCAGTTTAATCAAACACAGCAGGACTCCAGTGAAGGTGTAGAACATCTCAAGGAGGATCAGAACAAACTGACAGCACCTGAGTTAAATATATGAGTGTCAGAGCAAAGGTCTGAATACTTATGACCATGTGATATTTCAGTTTTTCTTTTTTAATAAATCTGCAATAAATGTCAACAATTCTGTGTTTTTCTGTCAATATGGGGTGCTGTGTGTACATTAATGATATTTTTTTTTTTACTTAAATGATTTTAGCAAATGGCTGCAATATAACAAAGAGTGAAGAAATTGAAGGGGTCTGAATACTTTCCGTACACTCTAGAGATGCGCGGATGGGCTTTTTTCCCACAAACCTACACCTGCTTGACACAAACCTACACTTAAAGGTGCATTGTGTAACTTTTCAGGGAGAAAGTCCGCTAACTGTTTGTCTCCATGGAGAAGGAATGTTTGCCTGCAATGTTTCACAATGTGGTATTAATCATGGTATCAATCATTATTATTCATTCAATTATAGGTGTTTTTATTGCTCAAAGATATGCACACCTACGGTTAGCGGGTCATCCTCTACACAGATCTGACCCGTGTCTTGGTCTGGTGGCACCTGCTTGTTTCCATGGCGATAGTTAAGTCTAAAACCATACTGTGAAACATTCTAAGCACAGCGATTACATCATCACGGAGACGCTCTACCGGGAAATTTACATAGCGTCCCTTTAAACAATCAGAACAAATTAGAGCATTTTACAAACTATCTTGACTACACCCAGCATGAACACCGCCATGTAAACACAGAAATCACATTCAAACACACATCGCCGAAGACAGATCGCCTAAGAACTTCTTTCTGACAGGGCTCAAACAATTATAAATGACTCCCTGTGTGTGCAATATTCCACCATCTATTAGTTTTATTGCTAATCACTTTTCCCCTACGCGTGGTCCTTTTATTGACCTCTTATCAGTTTTGGCGTCCCCTCCCTCCTCGTGCTCCGCTCCCCACTCCTCAGAAAAACAAGCAAAACCATAATTGAATTGCACCCAACGGGCCACCTGATAAGTCAATCTCATACGCTGTAGTTTTGATGAAGTATGGTGTGCATGGTTATTTCGAGCGCAGTTGGAGCATAGCTAATTGTTATCATAATAATTACAAGTGTGTTTGAAGGGAGCGCAGCGTCTGGTTTACACAAGGGAATTAAACAGCGAGGGGGCGGGGTTTAGTGTTGTATTGTACGACCTGGGGGTACAAGCTGGACTGTGTCGGTAATTGCGGATTAGAAGTTTTATGGAATTTAAAAAAGGTCTAAACAAGTTGAAGAATCTGTAGGTCATTCCCCATGTGTGTTAAGTGTGACATCATCAGCCTGTTTGGGTCCATGCATTCTGAGATCCAGTGACAAAGAGCAGAAGTATGGACTTTGTCTGGACATTCAAAATCTCATGAAAGAAGAAGAAGAAGACACGCTTTATTCATCCCCGTAGGGAAATTATTTCTCTGCATTTGACCCATCCTTCAGGAGCAGTGGGCAGCTCGTCTTTCAGGCGCCCGGGGACCATCTCCATGATCTTATTGCTCGGCTTGGTCAGGACCTAAGCTGGAGGATTTTACCTGGAGCGTGTTTTGGGTTGATGGAGGAAACCCACCCAGACACGGGGAGAACATGCAAACTCCACACAGAAAGGCTCAGGCGACCCGAGGATCAAACCCAGAACCTTCTTGCTGTGAAGCATGAGCGCTAGCCACTCAGCCACCGTGGTCAGCATAGTCCAGTTTAGAGCAGTGTTCCTGATTTGGCACGAGAATGCCGCTGATAGGCCAGAGGTTGGACCAATCATAGAGCAGCATCGCAGTTAGGGCGCCAAAGGTGAAGCACTCAAATGAACCAAAAGGTGGGGATGCCGTCAGACTACGCTGGCCTGTTTTAGCGGAAATACTGACCATTTTGTTTGTTAAAAACAAGGGAAGCATTTTTTTGTGGAGGGAAAGAAGTCTTTTCTCTCAACTAGGTTTACCAAAAGTGTGATTTCTTCTTGTTTTGTCATTTATTCTTCAACCAGTCTGCTTTGAGGTCCAGATCATTTTCAGCGAGAGCCATCCTGGATTAATAAATGTGTAGAAGTTAATTCTGAGAGCTGCACATATTAATCTGGTGTTTGCAGGTTAATTTGACTGTGCAGCAGAGCCTAACCCCCTGTTTTTAATTCTAAACTGAACCCCTAACCTTAACCATACCTGTTCCTCATTCATTTAAAGGTCCCATGGCATGAAATTTTCACTTTCTGAGGTTTTTGAACGTTAATGTGAGCTCCCCTACCCTGTTTAGGCCCCTCCCATAGCTGAAAGTTGCGAAATGTGTAAACTGAGCATTTGCGATCCTTTTCTGCGTTTGAAAAAAACACAGCTCAAACGGGCGATTCTGAACAAGGAAACTTTCTGACGTCACACGAAAAATGCAGCTCCACCCCCCGTCTGTTTTTCTACCCACCTTCTCTGGAAATCACGCCCAGAGAGTTTGGACCGCGAATGAGCTACGCAATGCGAAATGCGTTTTTTTATTTGCCTGGAGGCACGTCAGAGTGTTTCTAGGCTCGGAAGTCCTTTATCTGAGCCTCTGGACCTCTGAAACAGCAGTGGTTTAATTTTATTTTCTGTGAAAATGTGTTTTTTTCATTGAAACGGCTCTCCTTTCTTCCTTCGCGCTTATACACACGGAAGTGGGTCCAGCACACAGCGCACCGCTAAAACAAGGAACCAGCGGCGCATTTGCCCCCCACCCCCACCTGGCTCTGGCCTATCTCTGTCCTTCTCATTTGCATTCAAGCAACAACGCCCAGAATGAGTTGTTCAGAGAGAGACTTTTTGACCATGTCTGTGTTCATGTGTCTTTCTCATGCACTGAGTCTTGATTTTGAAGAAGGATTCATTTACATTATTATTATTATTATTATTATTATTATTATTTTTTTTTTTTATTAATGTCAAAATCAGTCCATGTCCTCCTATATGTACCCCCAGTGGTGCCACCAATGTTTGAGGCATGAACAGTTTGTACATTTTGGTGCATTACTAATGCATGTGCGTTTGAAATCACTTTTAAATGATGTAATTGAGCTGTTATTGTATTATTATTTTATTTAAGAAAAGAGAATATTTAATTGTGCCCCAGTGCAGAAATTATTGCAATGTAAATTTCAAGAATGGCAAAAGAATATTTCTGAGGAATATTTTTGCCCATCTTTAACAAAATGGACAGACATGTTGGCTGTTGTTTTACAATACAATAAAATTCGTGAAACGTCCCTCAGTCGTCCAGGTAGAATCCATGATGAAAGGAGAAGTTCGAATAACAAAAGGAACAAATGAGGGGATAGTTTCAGAGCTATTTCAGAGCAGTGAGCTCCGCATAGGGCTAAATAGAGATGCTAAACGAGACGCCAGGGAAACAAAAGATACAAATTAGCTGAGATAGTTTCAGAATGATTCCAGTGTAGTGAGCTCCTCCCTGCAGCTAGATATAAACAGGAACTAACCAGCACTAGAACCCAGAGGTGGGACAAAGTCATTGCTGGGCAAGTCCCAAGTAAGTCCAAGTCTTTTGCACTCAAGTCCGAGTGAAGTCCCGAGTCAAGAGTATCCAAGTGCCAAGTCAAGTCCGAAGTCAAAGCTCACAAGTCTCAAGTCGAGTCCAAAGTCCTAGCATTTTAGTTTCGAGTCATTTCGAGTCCCCTTTACAAAGAAATAAAATTTCTACAAATCTTGTTTCCGCATCATTTGTTGTGCAATTTGCCTTGGATGCGGTCGAATGAAAGCAACGTAGATCTACTGTGATTGGATGTTGTGCGAGCCGCGCGCACATGCTCTTTGCATATATTTTCGCAGATTCACAAGTACAACGAGTGCGGTCCTTATCAACATACTGTTAGAGTTTTTTTTTTTCATTGGACGTAGCGTATTGGACATAGCAAGTCATCACAAGTCAAAAGGCCTAAGTCCAAGTGAAGTCACGAGTTATTGATATTGAAGTCCAAGTCGAGTTGCAAGTGTTTGTACATTTTGTCGAGTCAAGTCTAAAGTTATCAAATTCATGACTCGAGTCTGACTTGAGTCGAAGTCACATAACTCGAGTCCACACCTCTGCTAGAACCAGAACTGAAGAAGTCTCTTGGATGAGCAACGAAACGTCTTCAACCAAACAAACTTTGTCCAGTTGACAAATTGAACTTCTCCTTTTATCATACAATAAAATTAAAATTTTCTACACTGCTGGAAATAATTGTTGCACAAATATGTATAGACTTGTTCCCTAAGAATTCATAACAGAACAGCTCAACCCACAGCATAACTTCCCTTAATAATCAAAGCAACATGGCTAATCACACTGTAGCTAACATCTGAAATCTTAAGGGCTTCATCCATTCCTCATGAGAAGGATTTCCATGAGTCTGCCTGTGAAGTGCAAATGGAAATCTGTTAGGACTGTTATGCTGAGTGCTCCCACATGTCCACCATCTGCCTGGGATCCTGCAGAGAGACGGCGGTGCGACCCAGGCTAGCAGCTCCTCCCCGGTCCCCCGCCCAGCACTCTGCCCCTCTCTGAGTGGTCATCGCCCCAGCGGAGGTCACAGTCTGTCCCTGGGTGAGTCACTTGCCGTTGGTCCGAGTGTGGTGGTGTGTTAGTCAGCAGATGCTTGTCCTCAAGTGCCCAGTGGAGATATGAGGCATTGAGTGTGGAGGAAGTGCTGAGGACACGTCACACAGGCTAATGCCATATGTCGACTTTTATCACTGGAAGAGTGAACGGCAACATTCTTTTAAAGGTAACATTTTGCAGGTGATGAAAGTAAACACCATATTCTGGAACATTCAGTTGATTACCAATGCAACATTTCCATAGATACAAGCAGGAGGGGGGTAACACACTCATGCCAGTGCGTGTCACTCTGAATTGGGTTGTACACATTATCAATCTGGAATGCTCTCGCTGAAAGAGATAAGATAAGATAAGACTTTATTGATCTCACACAAGAGAAATTTACTTGCCACATTAGCTCCAGGACAGTTTGAACAAGAAAGAAAAGTGCATGCAGGTAAGAATGAAATAAAGTAAGTAATAATAAAAATAGTAATAAGCAGGGCTCTCAAGTCTCACGCATTGAGAGTGTGACACACGCAATTCGACGTGTTCACACGCTCACATGCCACACATGACATTTCTCACGCTGATTTTTGTTTTGTTTTGTTTTGTTTTGGTGCCCAGAAAATCGGTCTGTGTGGCTCAGTTTATGCAGGCACCGCGCGTTTTCAGCGAAAAAAACTCCCCCCCCCCTCCTCCCCGCCCCGCTCCCCGGAAAAAAAATCTCAGTTAGCGGGTGTCCCTGTGTCTCCTCCTCTGTCTCCCCCGCTGTCTCCTCCTCTCCCCCGGTCTGTCAGCGGACCCTCAGCCCGCGGTGAGCCGGGAAAGGCGCTCGGAGCCCGGTGTACTGTACCGGCTGTGCTGCGGACACACGGAGCGACCTGCAGCTCCGAACAGGTGAGTCACTCCCCGGACCGGCCCTGGTTTGGTCCTGATCTAGTCCTGGTTTAGTCCTTGTTTAGTCCTGGTTTAGTCTTGGTCTAGTCCTGGTTTAGTCTTGGTTTGGTTTAGTCCTGGTTTAGTCTTTGTTTAGTCCTGGTTTAGTCTTGGTTTAGTCTTGGTCTAGTCCTGGTTTAGTCTTGGTTTGGTTTAGTCCTGGTTTAGTCTTTGTTTAGTCCTGGTTTAGTCTTGGTTTAGTCCTGGTTTAGTCTTGGTTTAGTCCTGGTTTAGTCTTGGTATTCTATGTAGATGAATTTTTGTAATCAATAGGTATCCGATATTTGGCCTACAGCTGTAGCCAATAACGGATATTTCCTGTTTAAATTGACACATTTATTAAAGTTCCTCATGGACTTTTCACGTATGTAAAAATAATAGAATGTTTTATTTGTTTAAAGGCACTCAGAGCACGACGGGAAAAAACCCCACCCCCCGCTCCTCTGAAATTACGCAGTCTCACGCACGACCCCGCTCAAAACTTGAGAGCCCTGGTAATAAGTAATAATAATAATACTAATACTAATAATAATAATAATAATAATAATAATAATAATAAAGCTCTCTCTTCACTGATCTGACCTATAACTTAGCCTGGTGGTGTGATCAGCTTATTTCTCTGCAAACAGATAAATAAGTTAAATGCTGCACTGTGAAACAAACACAAACATCTCCATGGTAGAGGACCCACCACAAGTAAAGTTACATACTGCACCTTTAAGCTTAAATTTCCCTGATCAGGTTGTATTGAATACAAAATACAAAGTTGGACTCAAAAACATATCCATGGGTGAGCACTGTTGTTATAGCAATTAACTACAGTACTTAATATTCTAACTTCTGAATTGTAAAATCAAAATGTCACCTTTGAACAGGAAATGTAAACCAAATAATAGTAAATCATAATGAACACGTGAAGTGAACAAGTACCAAATTGGAGTTTTTATGTTTAAAGTAATTTGTCTTCATCTCTTCCTGTTTATTATCAAAGTTATTTTCAGTCTAATTCTTACTATCATACTTATTTTATAAGAACGGTTTATGGGTTTCTTTCTGTAGGACGTCTCTGTTGCTAAATGTTCTTTTGTTCACAAAGGTGCAGAGCTCTGGAATGACATTCAATATCTACTGAAACATGTTTGTACATCTAAATTTAAATACGTGTAGACTTCAGTCCTTTACCCATGTAGTACCCATGTCCTTGTGTGTAAACAGAGGCTATTATATTTTTTTGTATTAGTTGTTACTATTATGTACTTATGTGAGTGTGTGAGATTGTAGGGTGTAAGTCGGAATTGTATGTTTGTGTGAGCTGGATGTGTGTATTTGTGTGTACCTTGTCCTTTTTAATGTTGGGTGCAAACATTAATAAATAAAAATGTATTGTACGCTTATGGAGACTAGCAAAACCTCTATTATTCTGAAATTCTCTCTTTACTGCTTTGCACCTTAAGGGGACAATTCTGGCTTTAACGCCTCATTAAAGTCAGAAAGTACATTTTCACAAAACTGCACCGGCCCTCCCTGCATCTCACAACTGTAGCCGCATCATATTTTCTAATTACAACCAAACACTCCTCTTACGCATGTCACCAATCAGCACTCTCGCTAGCCCATTCAGCGTATCAGAGATCTTAGCTAGGTGGGCTAACTCCCTTCCCCCGCTCCCCCCCGCTGGGTCCATCCTAGCAGTTCACGGCCCTTTTTTGGAACGCCACAGTTTCACAGCGCGTTCGTCAGACCCCCTCCCGTTGCTGTGGAGTACAGATGGTTGTGTTGAAGGCCCGGTGGAAATGACACTAAATAAAATTCCCCGCAAATTTCCTCTCAGGATGTGACAAAAGAACGCAGGAGCACCTTACACCACCTGCATCGTCTGGCGCCTCTTGTCTCTCTCTCTCCAATTAAAAAGGCAACGGGAAAAAAAAGGGGGGAAATCGTCAATGCTCTAGGGTTGCGATTTTGCATAATAACATTAGCATAAAATGAGACCATCTGGTTTGCTAGCGTTAATTTTTTGACTGTGACTTTAATGTGCTAATGCTGCTAGCGCCTGATTTGTTGTGCTGACGATTTGCTGGTGGGCAGAGGAACTAAAGGTCTAGATTGCTGTTAAGTGCAAATTAGATGGAGATAGGGTTCATGGTGCAGTAACAGTTTGGGTAAAGAAGTGCTAATAAGCCATTGGTCTGATTGTAAAAATGCAAATGAGGAGTCAATATTGTTTTAAGAATGTGACCCAGAAAGTTAAGATAATTAAATGTTTGGATTAGTCATTTTTTTCTTATGGTTAAACAAAATTAGGTTATCATAACATGCAGCGATGCTTATGGCAAGAAAGCCTCAGGTTCGATTCCCACATTGGGTTGGGCATTTGTGACCCGCCATGACAAAACCTGCTACAAGTCGGCATTCGTGAAACCGAGAAAATTGCGTTTAAAGTTTTGTTGTTTTTTTTTCCAAAATTTGTGATTTTTGTTTTTTTTGCAGAATGTGCTAGTTGAGATCATGAAGAAGCCTCTCCATGTTTCAGATAACAGCACCGGCTGCTTTAAAAGCATACACTTTGTCTGAAATTGCCTTGTTTTTTGGAAAGAAATGGGGCGTGTACAAATCACCATAATTACCCACGCTCGCGCTCCTGCCAATCATGTGCCGAGTAGCGCCGTTGTGTTTGCGCCTGTTCGCCAATCAGCTGTGAGGAGCTTGTGATTATTTACGCTGCATTTCAAGAGAATAAGGACAGAGAAGGAGTGCGGTCAGAGAATTTAGCTGCCAAAAGACCGTGGATATACGCGATATACGCATACACATGGAGTGAATTGAATTATCATGTGATCATGTGAATTATCGGACAACACGGCTACTAGTTACAACGGAGGTGACCGCGTTCTCTTTCTTATTATCATATTATTTCTGCATCAAAGGGAGATATTAGGTGAAAGCAGGAGCCTTGTGTCAACATTAGTGTGTGTGTGTATGTGTACGGGACTAAACCGGGACTAAAACAGGTCTAAAACAGGACTAAAACAGGTCTAAACCAGGACTAAAACAGGACTAAATCAGGACTAAAACAGGTCTAACCCAGGATTAAATCAGGACTAAATCAGGTCTAAACCAGGACTAAATCAGGACTAAATCAGGACTAAACCAGGGCTAACCCAGGATTAAATCAGGACTAAAACAGGTCTAAACCAGGACTAAAACAGGACTAAAACAGGACTAAAACAGGATTGAAACAGGACTAAAACAGGATTGAAACAGGACTAAACCAGGACTAAATCAGGACTAAATCAGGACTAAACCAGGACTAACCCAGGACTAAATCAGGACTAAAACAGGTCTAAACCAGGACTAAAACAGGACTAAGGTGTGTGTTTGTCCAGAATATGTGTGTGTGTGTGTGTGTGTGTGTGTGTGTGTGTGTGTGTGTGTGTGTGTGTGTGTGTGTGCGTGCGTGCGTGTGTGTGTGTGTGTGTTGGGTGGGTGAGCTCAGGACTGGGGATTTTGGGAAAAAAATATAAAATGCATTTTGATTTTGGTATCTGATTACAAATAAAACATTGATTGCAAAACAAACTAATAAATAATAATTCCAACACAAACCTTCAAAAGAACCATATAATTCCAAGGATAAAATATAAGGCCGAGAGGAATCCTTAGACAACACATTAAGGTAGAATATAAATGTCGTACTTGAGTATAAAAAGTTAACTCTGCCCAAAGTTAACTCTGCCCAACGTTAACTTCACCCCAGCAGTTTAGCACTTCGGAATTCCTCAGGGTTCAACTCCAAATGAAAACTACTAAACACCACTTCTCTGAGCTTATTTCCCCCATTTGTATCTCTATCAATCACCGTGGTAACACCCCTAACTCCACCACAGCATGAAATCCCAGCAACAATTTCGAAAGACGATCTGTTTACCTCTGCTGTTCTGGGTCTTCCAACTTCCTTCCAACTGATGTCTTGAAACGGGGTGGCTCACAGGATGCTAGCATGCAATATTCACCATTATCTTACATAATTCATTCTCCTTTTTTCATCGCGTTATCCTCAAAGTGTCACCGTTTTTTTTAATTTGACGAGGCTTGTGAGAGTCTTTGACGTTGTTGGCGTGGCATGCTAACCCGCGGGATGCTACGTGATACGGGGCTGGTAATGAGGCGGAGTTTTTCAAAAGAACGGATGAATTAATAAAGAAGCCATCAGCGAGCGAGGAGAGGTTCAAAGTGCCGTCGCTCCCCCAATCCAGCGGGGGCATGGTTTATTTAGGTCGGCGACAGACAGTTAGAAATTTGGTATGTCTTTGTAGAGCTGATGTATAGAGGCAAACAGGCGGAAGATTAAATTAGGTAGATTCACAAGTGAACTAGGTGTCAGGGATCATCTCCTCTATAAGATTTTTTTGAAAACTGTTTCTTAAAGTGGCAGTACCCAATTTTTTCCATGTATTTCAGTAAAATGTGTCTCATCCCAGTGCAGATATATTGTCTAAACAGCTCTTGAGGTTAAAATAAGAATGCTGATATGCGCTGTCTGCATCTAATCATCAGTTTATCGTTTGGGAATCAGGAAGTGCAGTGTTAGCATGCTAGAAAAGTGCTTATACACTCATCGTAGTTCCTGATTTCATATTGTTCCGAATGCATAAGGTACATGAGGACCACTGCATTGTTTAAAATGAACTAGTTTTGGTTTTAATGTTGTTTAAACAGTAAAAATAATGTACAGCACCTTTAAAGGAAAAGTAAGGTTTTTTACAATTTTGGTAATAAGATTTATCCATAGTTTACAGCTTTGCGTTCCATGTTTGGGTCCCAGGAGCTGAGAGCACACTCCGCACATGCGCGCTGGCGTCCTCATCTACTCGAAACTATGGCTAAATCTCGGATTACAGGCCACTTTTGACCACACGAAATCGTAGACTAAGACATCGAGCTTCTATGATTTGAAAAGTGCTAAAGTTTATGTTATTTGGAGCCCGCACGGGGCATATTACATGCTCGGGGAATGCCCCGAGCTATGGCTATAAGTCGCGCTAGGCTAACAGCGTTAGCCTAACGCTAATCTAAAACATCTCTGGAAGTGCTCCATATGACACCAAAGTGCTATGGGTGAGTAAAACAACTTGTTTTATTACCGAAATAAGGCTCAGATTGTAAAAAAATTTACTTTTCCTTTAAATTACCCCAAACGTGTAAAGATTAAAGGTGCACTATGTAACTTTTCTGTTGTGTCCACCACCTCCTTGTTTCCTTGGAGATATTTTTGCTTTCCCAGAATTATCCACAATATGGCATGATACTCATCTAGCAGGTTTTCAGTTACAATTACAGGTGTGTGTTTTTTTAGTTTTAGTTTTTTTTCTTTTTTAAATCCTTGAAAAAAAAAAATGCATTCTTACTCTGAGCAGCATCACCTCTCTGCAGATCTGACCTGTAACTTGGCCTGTCACCTGATTGTTTCCATGACAATAGTTATGGTTTATGCCATACTGTGGAACTTAAAGGTACACTGTGTAAGATTTTTACCCGTTAATGACCAAAATTGAAGATACCCATTCAAAAATACAGTGTTTTCCAAGCCTTTTCACTTCCATCATGAAATCAAAGTATTCTGTTGGACTTGGATATAGACGATTTCACCTGCATAAAAGGGGAATCATGTAGCGGCATCCATTTAAATTACGAGAGCCGCAGAAGGACATACTGTATTTTGGGCTCCGCCTTCGCCGTTTTCTTTATAACTGTCGGCACTGGCCCGTGGATTTCACACAATGAGATAGTACGCGTTTGGATAAACAATGACAAGCATGTTGCCGGATCACACTTACTCTAGCTAGTCAGGTCTGAAATGTCTGTAGCTCCAGTTTCATATCGCAAACTTCTTGTAGTACTTTTCGGCTACAATATACACTTTCGCTATTATAGCCTTGTGTGAGCCTCATTTTTGTTACTTCTAGCGCTTCGAAGTTTTTGTTAGCAGACGCACCAAGCATTACAAGGCTCAGTGAGGCGCAGTTTTGTTCTTGGTTCTCGGTTACGCGTTGCTTGCGCATACCGCCACCTACTGGTTCCTGGGAGATTCTGCTACTTATTACTGTTGTGTGTGACCCTCGAAGTCTGCCGTAGCTAAAACCGGAATTGCAATACCCACCATCCACCAATGCGCCACCATCCTACACAGTGTACCTTTAAAGTACTAAGGTATCAATGGACACAAACCGGCTGCAGATTTTCCACCAGAAAAGTTACATAATGCATCTTTAAACATAGCATAGCAGAGGTATATCTTTTAAAGAACACATATTGCTCTTGTGTCTGTTATATAGTTATAATGGATGACACCCGTGCATTAGTATGTTATAATTTGCACATTTTAAATCACAATATTCATCCAAAACCACTTAATAAAAGAAACAAGCCTGAAGAGTTCTGCACTGGACAACTGTGGTGCCCGATTGGAAGCTGACATCACCATAAACGTAATCACAACAAAGAGCCATTTTAAATCGTGGTAAATCGTACATGTGTTATTAAGAAAATACACTTGCAGAATAAAGTTAGTATGGAGCAGTGGAGGTGAAAATGAGTTAAACTGAGAAGTCTTGAACACAGGAGAATAAAGATAACTAAACGTGCATGAATTACTTACAATTTCAAGAGAGTAAAAGAGAAGGAGAATGGTTAGGTTACAAACTCTGAAAAGTCCATTTTGCAGAATAGATCTGCTTTAAAGGTGGATTGTGTAACTCTTAATGTGACCAAAACTAAAGAGATGGTGTTTGATCCTGGTGCTCTGCAAACCCATGACCCTGTGGTCACTGAGGACAGACAAATAGAGCAGGTTGAATCTTTTAAATATTTCTGTGTGTACATTGACAGTCTGTTTAAATGGGATGTACATGTTGATTTTCTTTGTTTCAAGCTGTCCCAGAGGCTCCACTTTTTAAGGAGACTGAAGCTGTTTGGTGTGAGCACAGAAATCATGACTTGTTTTTATAATTCTGTTCTGGAGAGTCTCAGACGCTACAGTCTGGTCGCCTGGTTTGGTTCCTTAACTGTCCAGTGTTAAACCAAACTTGAGAAACTGGTAAATAAGGCCATGAAGGTGATTGGCAGGAAAGAGTTTCCTTCTCTGCGGGACATTTTTCAAGTCTCTGTGCTCGCTCAGGCCAGACGGACTGTCAGGAACCCCTCTCACCTGTTGAAATGCTCCCATCAGGCAGACGCTATCGAGCACATAACTTTAAGAGTCACAGATATAAACTCTCATTTGTGCCACTTCTGTGGCACTCTTGAACAAATTTGCACAAAAAAGGAGCACTTAGTCACTTTATATAGAATGGTGCAATAACTATTGTGCAATAACAGTTTGTGTAATAGTGTAATAGGGCTTGTGCAATAATTATCTGTGCAATAATGACTTGTGCAATAGAGCTGGTGCAATAAGTAGAACACTGTAAGGTTGTGCAATGCACAAATGGACAATGGACATCAAAGATGGAAAAATGTATCTGGCGATGAGCCGTTTTCTGTTTGTCTGTCTGTATGTGTGAGTGGAACTGTGTTTTAAGCTGCAGCAGTGAGACCAAGACAAATTTCCCCTTGGGGACAATAAAGTTTATCTTATTTTATCTTATCTTAACTTTTTGTTTGGGAGTCCGTCACCTGCTTGTTTCTATAGATATGTCATTGCTCTGCCTGGAATGTTCCACAGTATGACATTAAACAGCTCTACCTTACATTTATTCAATTACAGGTGGTTTTATAGTTCAAAAATATCTAGAAAAAACACTCTTTGCAGTGAACGGTTTAGCAAAAATTGCATTTGTGCAAAAGACAAAATCAAACCTCTATGGAGCGATACCATATGGACTTCTCACTTATGAACACAATGACAACAATTGTAATTTAAAGTTAAAATAATAACATTTCAAATCACTGAATATTTCCCAGTACAGTTAGTACTTACTCCAACAATACAATTCTTCCCTTCTCTGGGCCCTGTGCTCTTAACAAAGTTACACAAGAGGTACTTTTATAATATTATTCCACTGTGCTAAATAAATGTGTGCATTTGGCGGCGCAGCTCCACTCTCAGAATAGTTATGAGAAGAGTAATTACAGCTCTTATTTCCCACAGGAGATCATTACTGCCCATAGATTAATCAAGTGGTCACAAAACAAATCTAAATTAATTGCATACGTGTGAATGTCTTTGCATACAATATGTGCCAATAATTAATGTTTTTTTTTACATGTTTATGTTCAAAGTTACACAGCATGAATTATGGCCTTTTCTTGATGTTTCTACAGCTTGAAATGGCGTGTATGGGAAAAAACCTCAACGCTGTTTGTTGCATAAAAGTCAATATGCAAAGCCCAGGTGAGAGGAGGGGGAGGAGTCAGGTGAGATGAGGGGGAGGAGTCAGGCGAGAGGAGGGGGAGGAGTCAGGTGAGAGGAGGGGGAGGAGTCAGGTGAGAGGAGGGGGGTGTCACATCTGCCATCATGGATGCTTAAAGGAGAATTAACGTTTTTTACAATCTGAGCCTTATTTCGGTAATAAAACAAGTTGTTTTACTCACCCATAGCACTTTGGTGTCATATGGAGCACTTCCAGAGATGTTTTAGATTTGCGATCTCCGTAATGTGAGTTCTCGGGGCACATGTTTGCGGTCTCCAAATAACACAAACTTTAGCACTTTTCAAATCATAGAAGCTCGATGTCTTAGTCTACACTTTTGTTTGAGTCAAAAGTGGCCTATAATCCGAGATTTATCCATAGTTTCGAGTAGATGAGGAGGACAGTGTGCATGTGCGGAGTCACAGCTTATTTCACTCTCAGCTCCCGGGACCCAAACATGAAACGCAAAGCTGTAAATTATGGATAAATCTCGGATTACAGGCCACTTTTGACTCAAACGAAAGTGTAGACTAAGACATTGAGCTTCTATGATTTGAAAAGTGCTAAAGTTTGTGTTATTTGGAGAACTCGCGTTACGGATATCGCTAATCTAAAACATCTCTGGAAGTGCTCCATATGACACCAAAGTGCTATGGATGAGTAAAACAACTTGTTTTATTACCGAAATAAGGCTCAGAATGTAAAAAAAAAACGTTAATTCTCCTTTAATCTCGTGCAGCAAGATCAAGTCTTTCAACATTTGTGCAAGTGAACCAAAACAAACATGGCAACGCTGACAGACATACTTCAGTCTATTGTAGCATCAATGCAGACTAGTGAGTTTGTGATAAACATGCACAAGGTACGAGCTTTGTGAATTTGTGGAGGAAAAAACATTTGTGCTTTTGTCTCAGGTGGATGTAACAAATTTGCATTTTCGGTTTGTTCCGCTGTTGTGACACTGCCAGCATCAGATTCAGATATTAGTCCTGTTGCTCCGTCTTCCAGATGTTTCAGATCACTTTCAGCGTGAGCTGCTCCAGACTCATAATGTTTATAAGTCAATTCAGACTCACACACATAGGCCTATCAATTTAGCATGAGCCAGGGTTCACGGATGGGACAAATACATTTCTCTGATTGGCTAATCCACATATCCATCAAAGCGAACCACAACAGTAGAGCCAATGATCAGAGCGAGACTAAGAAAGAAAAAAAGCTATGCCTTTATTAGTCCCACAGTGGGGAAATTCCATTTCTGCATTTAACCCATCCTGTTATTAGGAGCAGTGAGCAGCACATTACTGCGCCCGGGGACCATCTCCATGATCTTCTTGCTTCGGTTTGGTCAGGACTTAAGCTGGAGGATTTTACCTATGGTGCATGTTTTGGGTTGATGGGGGAAACCGGAGTGCCCGGAGGAAACCCACCCAGACACGGGGAGAACATGCAAACTCCACACAGAAAGGCCCAGGCGACCCGGGGGTCGAACCCGGAACCTTCTTGCTGTGAAGCATGAGCGCTGGCCACTCAGCCACCATGCCGCCGAGACTAGTGATGAGATTCATGAGCTTTAAAAACAAGGAGAAGCTTCTCGTATTACGGCTGCCTTATACAGGTGAGGCAAGTTTATTTTCTTGAATGAAACAAACCGCAAATTCAGGCATATATTAATGGGGATACAACATTAATACATGACGGCAAAAGAAGAAATTCAATTTGTCAACAGGACAAAAGTTTATTTGGTTGAATACGTTTCGCAGCTCATCCAAGCTGCTTCTTCAGTTCTGACTAGAAGCAGCTTGGATGAGCTGCGAAACGTATTTGACCAAATAAACTTTTGTCCAGTTGACAAATTTAATTTCTTCTTTTGCCGTGGATTCTACCTGGACGACTGAGGGATTCTACATGCATATTAAAGGGATAGTTTTTTTAAAAATGTTAATCTGTATGGATATATTTGCGACCGAAACAGTTGTCCACGAAACATCCAGCAGCGTATTTTGCATTCGTGTATTGTCTCTCTCCACTCGTATCACTACGCCCATGTTAACTCTATCAGCCTGTTCACCTTCAGCGGATGTCTACGTCGAATTTACAAGTGAACAGGCTGATAGAGTTAACATGGGCATAGTGATACGAGTGGAGAGAGACAATACGCAAATGCAAAATACGCTGCTGGATGTTTCGTGGACAACTGTTTCGGACGCAAATATATCACCTTTCTAACAAATGTTTTGTTTTGAGAAGAAAAACAAGCTTTATTTCATGTTCCAGGGAAGTTACCGGACCTACTTACGTGGGCTCCAGAAAGCGAGCCGAACTGGGATCAGCTGAGACTGTCAGAGGTAAACCGGTGTCAACACACGGAACTTTTAGAAGGAAACCCATACAGATTAACATAAAAAAAAACCGCACTATCCCTTTAATATGTGATATTTCAAGTCACAAAAGAAGTCAACTTAGCACGACACTGGCCCTTTGACTTATTCCAGACTTATCAGTTACAACGAGGCACTCTATGGCTTCACTCAAATTGTCTTGAACTCGATTTTACATTTTAATTTGGTGCCAGCGGAGCGTATTCCATTTCCATTGAATTCTAACATGTCTGGTGATGGAAATTGCACCAAACCATTTTTTTTCCCTGTTTGATGATTAAGAAGTCATTTTCCCAGCACCAGAGCTGGGCTGGTTGTCATCTGCACTGCCTTCAGCTGCTGGGGCTTCCTGGTTTGAAACACTTGCAGGTGTAGCTGTCACAACGGGGTGGATGGTGTGGTAACTGGAGCTAATTTTTCTCAATTATGGGCCAGTGTTATTTTTCAATCAGCCGTCGCCATGGGAACAAATCTGCCATTGGGAATCTACGATATAATATTGTCTGATTTCATTAGCGGAAACACGTGAAACCAGAGTGAAAATACTGAAATGAATGGCTACAACTGAATTTATCAGAGGAGATTCAAAGGACCCATATTACAATATTTTCTGATCCTGGAGTTTTGTTTTGTTTCATTCACAAATGTTTAATAAATACATGCTTCTTCTCTCAAACAGAAAACACTTTGTTTTTAACTCATACAGTGTTTTTAACCCCTTACAGCTTCACTGGAATCATTTGGATAATTTCATTTGGAACTGCCAATCTCTACTGAACTAAAGGTTTAAAGATCCCATGACATGGTACTTCTTGATGCTTTTATATGGCTCCTTAATGGTTCCCTAATACTGTAAATGAATCCTTCTTCAAAATCAACACTCAGTGCATGAGAAACAGAGATAAGATGAGAAAGTATTTTTTCTCTCTCTGAACAGGCCATAATATAGTAGTAGAGGGTGGGGGCGTGGCCAAACTCTCCGCTCTCCGGTCTCAGCTCTCAGCTGATCCATTTCCGCGTTTTTGCATGGAGAAGAGATCAGAAGCGTTCCATTGAAAAATAAACACATTTCCACATAAAATAAAATTAAACCACTGCTGTTCAAAGGTCCAGAGGCTCAGATAAAGGACTTCCGAGCCTAGAAACACTCGGACGTGCCTCCAGGCAAATAAAAAACGCATTTCGCATTGCCTAGCGCATTCGCAGTCCAAACTCTCTGGGCGTGATTTACAGAGACGCTGAGTACAGACAGACGGGGGTGGAACTGCATTTGCATTTCTTTTTTCGATCTGACGTCAATAAGGTGCCTTGTTCAAAATCGCCCGTTTGAGCGCCGATTTTTTGTAATGCAGAAAAGGATCGCAAATGCTCAGTTTAGACATTTCGCAACTGGGGGGGCTAAACAGGGTAGGGGAGCTCACATTAACGTTCAAAAACCTCAGAAAGTGAAAATTTCATGCCATGGGACCTTTAAAGGCAGCTGTTAACTTGAAAACTACTGCTTCATGACATCACAAGGTGAATCACTAATAATAAACAATAATAAAGGGTTACTAAAAATGGGTGCATGAAACAAAACGCAACTACAGGTATGTTTTTGAGGAGAAAACAGCATTATAACATGGTTTAAGACTCACAAGAGTCAATTTTGCATAATATAGGACCTTAAAGTACATGTTGAATCTAACAAGCAAACAGGGGTTCAGTAGTTAGAGCAGTCTCCTCCAACCATCTCGAAAGTTGAAGGATCAATTCCCACTCAGACCAAGTTCTGCTTCTTTAAAGGGACAGTGTGTAGGATTCGTGGCGCATAGGTGGTTAGTAGCTATTCCACTTCCTCTTTTGGCTATGGCAGACCACGAGGGTCACCCGGGCGCGCCGTAGCGCCGATAGCTCGCGTGCACGCGCCGCTGTATACATAAAACGCGGTCCCCCGTTCACTTTTTTTTTTCTTTTCGCATGAAAACACACAATCCCGATCATGATTCATGACAATCTACACATCAAATGAAACCTTACAGTCTCCTCTTTTTGACTATGCAATTCATTTCCCTGCAAAACAATCACTCCCCGAGCACATGGGGCTTTTATACAGAAAAGCACAAAACGAGGTTTGTTAGCTTACCTTTGAAGGCTCTGCACAGGTCAAACTCTGTATTTCACCATAAACTTGGTCTCAATCTGTCCATAAGGATCCAGCGAATAAAATCCAGTAAAACAATTTAGTCCAAAATACGTGTTATATCCATTACGATGTGTGATACAGCAGCATGCTTGTTTACACGAGGCTCCCCCCTTCCCCCCTCCCCTTCCCCTTCTCTCCTTCGCTCCTTCTCTCCCTGATGCAGCGCGGCTGAGCAGCTGTTAGCAGGAGCCGAGGCGAAGGATGAGCCCAAATGTCCTTCTGCGGCTCTCGTATTCAAAATGGCTGCCTCTATATGGGGAAGATCCCCCTTTTATGTGACTATATCTAAGTCCAAAAGAATACTTTGATTTCATGATGGAAGTGAAAAGGCTTGGAAAACAATGTATTTTTGAATGGGTATCTTCAATTTCAGTAATTAACGGGTAAAAATCTTACACACTGTCCCTTTAAAGGAGAATTAACGTTTTTTTTTTTTTAACAATCTGAGCCTTATTTCGGTAATAAAACAAGTTGTTTTACTCACCCATAGCACTTTGATGTCATATGGAGCACTTCCAGAAATGTTTTAGATTAGCGATAGCCGTAGCACGAGTTCTCGGGGCATGTAATATATGCCCAGAGCGGTCTCCAAATAACACAAATTTTAGCACTTTTCAAATCATAGAAGCTCAATGTCTTAGTCTACACTTTCATTTGAGTCAAAAGTGGCCTGTAATCCAAGATTTATCCATAGTTTCGAGTAGATGAGGACGCCAGTGCGCATGTGCGGAGTCACAGTTTATTTTGCTCTCAGCTCCCGGGACCCAAACATGAAACGCAAAGCTAAATCTTGGATTACAGGCCACTTTTGACTCAAACGAAAGTGTAGACTAAGACATTGAGCTTTTATGATTTGAAAAGTGCTAAAGTTTGTGTTATTTGGAGACCGCACGGGGCATATATTATATGCCCCGAGAACTCGCGCTACGGATATCGCAAATCTAAAACATCTCTTGAAGTGCTCCATATGACACCAAAGTGCTATGGGTGAGTAAAACAACTTGTTTTATTACCGAAATAAGGCTCAGATTGTAAAAAACGTTAATTCTCCTTTAAGTCTGTCCCATGGCAGCTGTGGCTACAATAGTAGTTATACAAATCCAATGCGTTATTATTATTTATGAAGTATTTCCTCTTTTTTCCACTTTTTTTTGCATCAAAATTCACTCTTTTGTCCTTTTTAGATCTTACTCCCTCCCGAGCGCTTGTGAAATGGATTTGTTGTGAGTCAGTAGTGCACCAGAGATTGTGCAGGCTGTTTTCTGTATACAGCGGCCCCCCTAGAAAACACCCCTATCTTTGTCTGGGGCCCTCACAGCTGGGGGGACATATAGGGGCCATTAGCAGCCCATTTCAGCCTGCCTCTGCCCCTGCCCTCTCCGCATCAGACAACTCCTTTCCATGCTCAACTATCAACCCTTTTTACATTCTTTTCTTTCACTTTTTTTTCTTTTTTCTTTTTTAGTTTCCGATTTTGCATTGGGCTGAGCGGGGCGCAGAGGGCTTCTAGCAATTTCCCTGAGGTCAAGCGCTCTGCTAAAGAAGGGAGAGCGGACAGGACAGTTTACAAAGTGGCGCTATGGGAAATGGAGGTGCTGAAGAAAGTACAAAAGTGAGAATCGAAAAATGGAATCTGTACTTGTGTACTTTTAATTTCCTTACTCAGGATTGTTACATAATGGAGGCCCAAAAATGACAAAAAAGATTTTTAAGCCAGATGCTCCTCCTGTAAGGCTGGCAAAGTTGGTGGTTGAGTGCTATTTATAAAAAAATAATAAAGAAATAAACACTGAACATGAATTTTCTAAAATAATACAACACATATTAGAATAAAGCTATTTTTGTTGCTGTTTATGTATTTTATTAATTTAATTTTGCATTTGCTGTGAAACTCTACTTTTAATATTTACCTAGTTATTCTTTTATTGTTTTTATTTCTATTTCTATGTATGTTAACATATTTTATTTTATTTTATTTTACTTTGGCCTTCTTTACATTCTCCCAACTAGAATCCTGTGATCTACATGATGACAAACTGTATTACTGCTTACTTGTACTTGCTAAACCAGGACTAAACCAGGACTAAACCAGGACTAAACCAGGACTAAACCAGGTCTAAACCAGGACTAAATCAGGACTAAACCAGGTTTAAACCAGGACTGAACAAGGACTAAACCAGATCTAAACCAGGACTAAACCAGGTCTAAACCAGGACTAAACCAGGTCTAAATCAGGCCTAAACCAGGTCTAAACCAGGTCTAAACCAGGACTAAACCAGGTCTAAATCAGGCCTAAACCAGAACTAAACCAGGTCTAAACCAGGTCTAAACCAGGACTAAACCAGGACTAAACCAGGTCTAAATCAGGCCTAAACCAGAACTAAACCAGGTCTAAACCAGGTCTAAACTAGGACTGAACAAGGACTAAACCAGATCTAAACCAGGACTAAACCAGGTCTAAATCAGGTCTAAACCAGGACTAAACCAGGTCTAAACCAGATCTAAACCAGGACTAAACCAGGTCTAAACCAGGTCTAAACCAGGACTAAACCAGGACTAAACCAGGTCTAAACCAGGACTGAACCAGGTCTAAACCAGGTCTAAACCAGGTCTACATCAGGCCTTAACCAGAAGTAAACCAGGTCTAAACCAGGTCTAAACCAGGACTAAACCAGGACTAAACCAGGTCTAAACCAGGACTGAACCAGGTCTAAACCAGGTCTAAACCAGGTCTAAACCAGGACTGAACCAGGTCTAAACCAGGACCAAACTAGGTCTAAACCAGGACTAAACCAGGACTAAACTAGGTCTAAACCAGGACTGAACCAGGTCTAAACCAGGACCAAACTAGTTCTAAACCAGGACCAAACTAGGTCTAAACCAGGTCTAAACCAGGTCTAAACCAGGACTAAACCAGGACCAAACTAGTTCTAAACCAGGACTAAACTAGGTCTAAACCAGGTCTAAACCAGGTCTAAACAAGGACTAAACCAGGACCAAACTAGGTCTAAACCAGGTCTAAACCAGGACTAAACCAGGACTAAACCAGGACTAAACCAGGTCTAAACCAGGACTAAATCAGGACTAAACCAGGTTTAAACCAGGACCGAACAAGGACTAAACCAGGTCTAAACCAGGACTAAACCAGGTCTAAACCAGGACCAAACTAGTTCTAAACCAGGACTAAACCAGGACCAAACTAGTTCTAAACCAGGACTAAACCAGGACCAAACTAGTTCTAAACCATCCTTACAGATATTTCTACACTTCCAAACACAGTTGATCTTAAAATACCAAACCAATAGGAAAAGAGCTTTACGTGTTCTAAGCTTCATTCAAAACCTCATAATTGAAAATCTGCATGTGGAACGTTCACCCATTTCTATTGTTACCTTTTTGTTTCTCCTTGTGAATAAAAACTGTGGATTTAACAGAATTCTTATAACCTCGTAACCAATTCTACACATTTATTCCCACCCCCCCCCCCCAGTTTTTTGTGTGAAATTTTGCTACAGCTCGCAGCTCCTCGGGCCTGGATCCAAGCACTTGTGATTTGAATGAGCGCGTGGAAGATTGGAAGCAAATATAGCGCTCACATGATGCGGTAATCCACATGCAGCACACAATATGGCTGCTGTTGTATAAAACAGATGGTCGTCTTCATATGCATTGCGGTACACAATTTCACTGGATACTGCGTAAATCCATACACTGCAAGTTGTTTCTCTAATGTGTCGTCTGCTTAAACTCACAGAACAGTTGTGACAGATCAGAACGAAAGCAAAGCGTAGGTTAGAACAGCAGAAGTGAATGATACAATATTTAAAGGGCCCATATTACACTGTTTTCTGATCTATGTTATAATCTCGTTTTTTAATCAAAAACATATCTAGAGTTTTGTAATATTCACGCACATTTAACACACAAACCCTGCATATTTACCAAGGTTATGGAGTGAATCATTGCTGTGAAAGGAGTTTATTTATGGAATAGTTTTGACAAAGAAATCAAAGGATCAAGTACAATAATGGCATCTAAAAAATACATAAAATCCAGTGCAATGTGTATGTGTGAAAAAGAAAACCAAGTTGTTGCACATTAAAGTGAAGATTTCTGTTTGCAACTGATTCATATTTGTGACTGAAAGGAAATGTATTGATTTGAAATGTTTTAAAGTAAACACCAGTGTTCACGTGTTGTCTGGAAAAGAGAAGAAGGGGCAGATGACACAAGATGACTCGTCTTTCTGCTCCTTTTCATTCATTTCTTGTATGTTTAATATTAGGACACGGTGGTAATACAGGAAGTGCAGTCTCTACAAAAGATAAAAGGTACCTATTAACTTGAAAACTACCACTTCATGACATCACAAGACAACACAACTCCATATATGTTTCTGATGAGGAAACATTATAACATAGCTTAGACCTCACGAGCTTTTATGTAATATGCAGGAACGTGCGGTCAGGGGAGGCCGGTGAGGCAGTGCCTCACCTGTCATTACGGGGGTCAAAAATCTATATTCAAGATTCAAGATTCAAGATTGTTTATTTGTCATATGCAGAATCAACACAAGGTCAACAATGCAATGAAATGTTTAGGATCAGAAGAACCGTTGACTCGCTAAGATCGTCAGAAGTACTAATAACATGCAATAATAGTACATGGTAAAAAGTGTTGCAAAAGTGCAGGGGAAGAAGTAAACAATATAATAAAAATATGTAATAAAATGTAATAAAAATATAAAGTACAATGTACAACGGTACAGGTACGGTTAAATAAGGTGTAAGTAGAGTATTTCACAGTTTGCATATATGGTGTAGTATAGGTGTTGCATGTGGATTTCATATTGCACATAATATAGTTTAAATATTGCACATAGGTAATTGCACAGATTATTGCACAGGTAACAGTAGTTTTTTGAGGTAGATACAAACATGATACATTCATATAGACAGTACTCGAGTTGAGGGGGGATGGGGGGGTGGCATCCCCCCTGTGGGAAAAAAATAGTCAAAATCATCCCTCTTCTAAAACGGGCATCCCTTCTTCCATCCCTTATGGCATTTTATCAATCAGGCATGAAAATCCCTAAACTTTTGACGAATTTCGCAGTTTTTAAGTCAAAATGGCACTTCCGGAGATGTTTTAGATTAGCGATATCCGTAACGCGAGTTCTCAGGTTACGGTCTCCAAATAACACAAACTTTAGCACTTTTCAAATCATAGAAGCTCGATGTCTTAGTCTACACTTTCGTTTGAGTCAAAAGTGGCCTGTAATCCGAGATTTATAATTTACAGCTTTGCGTTTCATGTTTGGGTCCCGGGAGCTGAGAGCAAAATAAACTGTGACTCCGCACATGCGCACTGGCCTCCTCATCTAGAAGAAGACACGTTTTATTCATCCCCGTAGGGAAATTATTTCTCTGCATTTGACCCATCCTTCAGGAGCAGTGGGCAGCTCGTCTTTCAGGCACCCGGGGACCATCTCCATGATCTTATTGCTCGGCTTGGTCAGGACCTAAACTGGAGGATTTTACCTGAAGCATGTTTTGGGTTGATGGGGGAAACCGGAGTGCCCGGAAGAAACCCATCCAAACACGGGGAGAACATGCAAACTCCACACAGAAAGGCTCGGGCGACCCGGGGATCGAACCCTAGCTGTCAAGCATGGCTAAGCCACTTAGCCACCGTGCTGCCTCACATCGAGCTTCTATGATTTGAAAAGTGCTAAAGTTTGTGTTATTTGGAGACCGCAAACATGTGCCCCGAGAACTCACGTTACGGAGATCGCTAATCTAAAACATCTCTGGAAGTGCTCCATATGACACCAAAGTGCTATGGGTGAGTAAAACAACTTGTTTTATTACCGAAATAAGGCTCAGATTGTAAAAAACCTTAATTCTCCTTTAACGTTTATACAGCTAATGTAAATTTTACATTCATTACAGTATAAAAATCACCTGTGTTTTTCCATTCATGGTTCTGCTACTGGAGAAGACCTGCTGCTCCCACCTTTTCGCACCGCACTTTTGGTTTTCCAGGTGCGTTAAAAGCCGTGCTGAGGAACATACTAGGCAACATCTCCATGGAGACAAACAACTGGTAGACCTTCCACAGTTACATAAAATAAAATAATATATGGATAAATGTTTAGCTGTACCTCTTTATCAGATTCCATAGATCAGGTCTGTGTCATGTCTTTACATGACAGTATTTCCAAAATGTGACACAAAAAAACTTTAGTAATAGCTGTGTAAAAACAGGTGGTACTTTTTCATGCTAAAACAGAAAATTTTCCGCTGTGGTTTTGAAACACTTTTTACCTGTTTCTAGTTGCCAGCATAACTACGGCTTAGTAAGCACCTATATATGTTTTTCATTGTTTGATTTGGCTGTAGAGGATGCAATCTCAGACAAAGGACCTACTTTGTGTGTCGTGTGTTGTATGTAATCATCGATTCATACGCGCCTGTAAACGCGGTTACTGCAGAAAAAAATATGCAGCGATTATTACTTTGATCCTTCTGCTCTTTGTTCATATCGTCCCATTTCTTATAATTATTTTTACATTCTTCTGTGTTTCTCACACTTGTTAAAGCTTGACACAATGGATCAAAATAAAATTATATATTTTTTCCCTTGCAACCGTTTTTTTTTAATTAACTGAAGATGTATTGTAGCCTTGGCAACTGTTGAATAATTCATAAATAGGAATAAAGAGAAAAAAGAACATAGCAACTTTATTAAACTAGCAGATGAAAGAAAAATGAATGGTGCTACTGCTAGCTAGCCTCTTGTGCTGCATTACTCTTAAGTGTAGGCTGCTATCAACAATTGCAAGGACCTATTAGTGTAATTAGCCTGCGTGCAGATTTCTAACCGGATAGTCTTGAATGGAGCTATTGACCTAGAATAAATGTGAGTGTGCTGCTACATAATGAAGGCCAAAACAGAGAAGAACAGAAGAACAGAAAAAGAACTGAGGACGCTGGGTTTGAAGGAATTGCCTGAAAAGTAACAGTAAACTGATTTACATATGTAAAATGTAAAACTGATTTACAGATGTAAATGTGTCTATCCAAAAAAAAAACAAAAAAACAAAAACGTATTTTCCGCACTATAAGGCGCATCGGATTACATTTTACTATGTGTAGTTTTATGTATTTTATTATGTCAGTGTATATGTGTGTGTGTGTGTGTGTTACTGTTTGGGTTGTTTGGTTGTGCGGTGTCAGGCAGCTGTGGGGGTCTGGGTGGGTGGAAGGAAATGTGGGATTGTTATTAATCAATTATTGTTATTATGTTATTCATTTTTTTGTATGAAAAGAGCTTTATAAATAAAGTTTGATTGATTGATTGATAAGGCGCACCTTCAATGAATGGCCTATTTTAAAAATGTTTTCATATACAGTGGTACCTCACCTTACGAAATTAATTCGTTCCAGAAGTGGTTTCGTAACGTGAAAAATTCGTAAGTTGAGTAGCTATTTCAATGGAAAAAGCCTGATTCGTTCCAAGGCCCCCATCCAAGTTGTTTTTTTTTTATAGTGTAACTTTTTTATAGTGTGGTCTGGACCTGCTCTAGACCTGCCAGGCACGGAGCCCCAGACATCCAGGGACCCAGGGGGACACTGCCAGCCCGCCTTAAGAGCTCCCTAAGTGGGCATGGGTCCGGGGATTGTCCCGGTCACTGGCCTGGAGGTCTTGAAAAGGCCGACCTCACAGTTCTATCCAGGCCGCTCTGTCAGCACCTTACGCGGGCATAGCTCAGAGGATTGTTCCGGTCACCGGCCTGGAGGTCTTGAAGAGGCCGACCTCACAGTTCTATCCAGGCCGCTCTGTGAGCACCTTAGGCGGGTAGGTCTGGAGCGGGTCTGGACGCCGCGGCTCTTGCGTGCGAGCGGCGGCTCGCCTCGGCTGTGGCTCGAGGCGAGGCCAGGGGGTGGACGCGCGCGCGGCGCTTTGGTCCACCTGGTCTAGTCCTGGTCTAGTCCTGGTTTAGTCCAGACCACTGCGGCTCCTCCTGGTTTAGTCCAGGTTTAGTCCTGGTTTAGTCCAGACCACCGCGGCTCCTCTAGACCTCCTCTAGACCTGGTCAGGTCTAGAGGAGGTCTAGACCACCGCGGCTCTTGCATGGGTCTCGTTCATGCGCTCAGACTGCGTGCTGTCCTACTCGCTGCTCCCCTCAGCTGTGACTCGAAACGAAACCAGGAAATAATTTAATCCACCTGGTCTAGTCCTGGTTTGGTCCTGGTTTGGTCCAGGTTTGGTCCTGGTTTGGTCCAGGTTTAGTCCTGGTCCAGTCCAGGTTTAGACCTTGGTCTGGACCTGCTGGCAGCTCCGCGCCGGGTCATGCTGCGCTGTCACACATGTCCGCGCAGTCTTCTTCCCCCTCCCGCTTCCCCCCACACTTCACTATTGATACGTTTTGTTGGGAATCTGTGGGGGTTTGGGTGTTCGAACGGGGGACAGGTGTGAGAGGGGTTTAAATCCAGTCTGAGAAAAGCTATAATGTGTGTGGCTGAGCGCGCATTATTTGAATTTTTGAGATTTCGCGTTTCGTAACTTGAATTTTCTTTCGTATCTAGAGACCAAAATTTAACGTGAAGGCGTTTCGTAACTTGAAATTTTCGTTTGTTGGGTCATTCGTAAGGTGAGGTACCACTGTATAAGGCCCACCGCATTATAAGGCACATAGAATCGAAGCTACAGTAGTGGCTGACTACGGTAGCCATGATTAACCAATATTGACCCATATATAAGGCGCATCGGATTATAAGGCGCACTGTCGGCTTTGGAGAAAATTGAAGGCTTTTAGGTGCGCCTTATAGTGCAGAAAATACGATAAATAAAAAAATCTTTTTGCATTTTTCGGGCTCTTTCACTGGATTTTAACTCAATAAATGGGCTGTACCCAGTTGGTGGTCTCTCAGCTGGTTGACATCCAATCTGATACCCACCGCAGAAACGAGGTAGCTAATCTCCTTGTTTCCCAGGCAAGCAAAAGTTTTGGAAGGATTTGGAAGCGATGGCTAAGAAACTGTCTGCGGACCTTAAACAGAAACAGTCTCTCCTTGAATACTGCATGGAAATAGCCGTTAAAAGTCCCAGTGCAATAGCTCCATGTCCACCCCCCCCCCCCCCCCCACTCTGTTCCTGGATTGATGTGGTGGTCCGCAGTAAAAATAAAAGTCCTATCGAAAATGCTGCAGTTCCTGGGTCAAGCATGTCTAATCGATTTGTCCCTCTGTCCAACAACGAGCCATAAGGCCAAACCACCCTGGCCATATGCCGGACCCTAACACCCGGGCCCCTGTTGGCAGTGGTCAGAAGCAACAGGCCCCAGCCCGTTCTGCATCTTTCTCTTCTCGCCGCAGGCTGTAAAGGAGGCTGTCTCCCGGTGCTCAGGAGGCTTTCCTCGCTCTGACAGTGCGCTGGCATAGCTCTGGATTAGTTTTCTCGTCCCACCACAGCGCAGAGGCCTCCCGTGAATGCTAGTGTGTCGATTTTTGCACCCCAATACGTCATGGACCCCTTCTGCTTGAGCCCACAGTCCCACCTCAGCCCCCCCACTGCACTATCCACGGCCCTTGTGAACTCTCAGCAGGTAACCAGCCCGTCCCAACACCCTCCTCTTCATCCATGTCAGACCCGCCGCCGCAACAGAATCTCCCCCTTTCCCCATGGCCCATTTGCACCAACTACACTCATGGTGGGTGATTCAGTTATAAGGAACTGCAGGTTTTTCAATGCATCCACTCACTGTTTTCCTAGAGCTACTGTGTACACACTATTGGACAAACTACCTGGACACCCCCACAATAACAACAGTGATTATTCACGTAGGAACTAATGAAATTGCTCCAGAATTTCTGGGACCTTATTAAACTTTTATCTTCCTATGGAAAATCTGTTTTTATCTCTCCGTCATTCCCCAAACCAGCAGCAGTTTCTGTTCTCCCCCTCAACACAGAATCCCTGTCATCACAGTAAATCCATCCCTCGAGAGCCCACTACCTCTACAGACCCTACCCCCTGCCCTGAACCTACAAGGGCGGCAGTAGCTCAGTTTGTAGAGCGTTTGTCCACTGATCCAAAGGTTAGTAAGAAACATGTCAAGAGCGGGGGTACATCTAAATCAGGTCTGAACCAAGACTAAATCAGGTCTGAACCAGAACTAAACCAGGAATAATTCAGGGTTGAACCAGGACTAAATCAGGTCTGAACCAAGACTAAACCAGGAATAATTCAGGATTGAACCAGGACTAAACCAGGACTAATTACAACTAAATCAGGTCTGAACCAGGACTAAATCAGAACTGAACCAGGACTAAACCAGGACTAATTATGAGGGGCCGGTCTAAGCCAAAAATGCCAGGGCCATTTTTTTGTCCCAGTCCAGACCTGAACATGACTGTCCGGTAAGGGAGTTTTTATAATATTTTTAATTCATTTGAGCATCTGTCTTTTATCATTTTTTCAAAAGTTGTGTTTGTTTTAGTTATTTATAGACCCCCTAAACCTAACCCTGTTTTTATCCAAGAATTTCATCTGAACTTTTATCCCAGTGTATGGCACTACACAACAAGGCTTTAATTCTAAGTGATTTTAATATTTATGTATGCTGCCCCCTCAAACCTCACCCTCTAATTTCTGATTTTCTGGATTTACTCGATTCATTTAATTTATCCCAAAGTGTAGCTGTTCCCACCCACTCAAAGGGCCGTACACTGGATCTGGGTTTAACCTTTGATTTCATCCTGGGAAATCTTATCATTTTAGATATGTGTGTGTCAGATCACAAAGCAGGTTTATTTGATGTTGTTTTAGCTCCGCTGTCTTTTAATCAGGGCCCTTCTTATTATTCCTGCTCTTAATTTTTCCCAGCTTTTTACCTCAGCTTCTTTGACTTTTAACCCCAATTTTAGCGCGGAGGAGCGAGTCTCCTCCGTTTATCAAACCACTAATTTGATCTTAGATTCTATTGCACCTTTTAAAGAAAGAAACCCAAACGGACTGGCCCAACCGTGGCTCAGTGAACACACACACACACACAAGCTAAAAAAAAAAAAAAGCAGAATGAGCGAAAATGGAAAAAGAAACATCTAAATTTGTTCTACCTCTCATGGAAAGGAAGCTTAAAAATTACCAACAAGCAGTCAAAGAAGCAAGGACCTTATTTTATTCAAACACCATTAGTAAAAACAAATCCAAGGGCTTTATTTCAGGGTTTAGACTCAATCTCCAATCCCAAACCCCGTCTTTTTAATGATGCAGCCACTGAACTGTATGCACTGTTTTTAAACCATTTTATTAGGAAAGTTTCTCACATTAGGAACCAAATATTTGCCCCTAGCTGAGCCATTTATGTACTTTGAGAAGCTCTGGATTTTAATTGTTTTACTAATTTTATTGCTTTATCCCTTTCTTCCCTAGCTGATGTTTTATCCCACATGAAAGCGACCACATCCAGTCTGGATGTCATACCCACCACATTTCTCAAAGATGTTTTTAATGTGGTTGAACGCAGTATTTTATCTATTGTCAACTATTGTCTCTGTCTGACGGCCTTGTCCCATCTCATTTTAAACATGCCACTTTTAAAGAAACCTAATTTAAGAACCTCCAATTTCAAAGCTTCCATTTTTATCCAGAGTTTTAGAGAAAGTTGTTTTTAGATTTTAGATTTTATGAATCGAAATCACAGCACTGAAACAGCTCTCTCGCTGACAGAGGAAAGTGTCAGCGGCTTTTAATTCTTTTAGATTTAATCGCTGTTTTTGACACTGTTGACCATGTGATTTTAATGAACTGCCTCAAAAACGGGGTTGGCATCTGAGACACTGCACTTGATTGGTTTTATTCCTTTCTTTTCTTTTAGACAGAACCTTTGCAGTCACTATAAGTAATTTTATTCCTTCCTCTCTTTTAAAAGTGCTTTATAGCATACAAATAAAGATGTATTATTATTATTATTATTATTATTATTATTATTATTATTATTATTATTATTATTATTATTATTATTATTATTAGGCCCGAGCACTAAAGTGTAGGGCCTATTGTTATTGTTCTGGTTTTTCTTATTCTTCTTATTGTTTTCCTATACACTTTTTTCAGGTTTCGGGTACTTCCCACCGACAAAAACTCACAAAATTTTGCACAAAATTCAAGAACGCCAAAAAAGGAATTTACAAATAATCTGTATTAAAAAATCTTAAAAAATGCCTCGAGAGCACCCCCTGGAAAATCAAAATACATTGCGCCTATGGCTATACCCGTGTTGCCATGGCAACAGGCTAAACATCTGTCCTCGCCAATGGGACGCCCGGCAAAAACTTTGTCATAGCCAAACTAAATTTGGTGCACAGATGCATCATGGGAATAGGAACAAAAAAGTATATTACACCGTTGCTAGGCGACCAACAGGAAGTCAGCCATATTGGACCGAACACATGACCCGGCGCTGAAGGCAAATTTTCCTGTCTTTTATATTTTAACGACCTCCTCCTAGGGTTTTTGACCCAGACTCACCAGAATCGTGCTGTATCATCTAGACAAGTGGGACATTAAAAGTTGTTAAAAGCGTTCTAAAAGACTGAACAGTGTTTCCGTGACAACGCCACAAATTTCAGGTTTGTTTTTGCAGCTCGCCATCAAATTTCGACGAGTGATAATTTGTGCATACTTTGGCCGATTTCACTCAAACTTTAATCGAAAATAAACTTTAATCGAAAATAACAGAACAGTGCAGGAAAGGCTTATGAGTGACCCTCCTCTTAAAATCATTGAAATTAAAAGGCGAAACAAGCAGCCCCTCCACCTCACCCCAGGCATTCAACACACATATGCAGATAACGCACAAACTTATTACAAATTATTATTATTATTATTATTATTATTATTAAATTAAGTGTAGCATGTGAATAATGCAGCGGACACGCATGCAGAGGTGCCCAGTCACTTAAAAAAAACAATTGAATGAATGTTTGGAGACTTGAGTTAATGTTAATGTAAAGTAAAAAATAAAAATCGAAATAAATAGTGATTTCCTAGAAAAAAAGAACCATGTACTGCAATTGTTAATTAGTAGCTCATTTTGATTTTCCACACTTTAGTCAAGTGTTACTCTTGCTTTTCTTGCATGAAATCAATTTCAGGCTGTACAAAAATACCCCGACAAAGTGATGCCACAGCCAGGGGACTGTGTTGTCCCACTGAAAACAAGTGTGTTTGGACCGAACTCTTATCACAGCGATGACAGTGTGATGTCACAGTGCTGTCGTAATATTGTAATGATGTCACACTAATGTCAAAGTGCTCATTTGTATACTGTGTTTCTCAGATCTTTCAAATATTCTTGTACCATTCTAAACAAACCAACTTATTTTACTTTGGATATAGAGTTTAGTGCTTCACTTGTGGATTCTGCAAAAATCCTTTTTTCCTGGTCCTTTGTCCTTTCTTTCTTTCTTTCTTGACATTTAAACTTTACATTGTACTTTACCTAAAATGTTTGTTTTGACACAAATGGATCATGGGTTCTCTGTCTGGTTAATCCCGTCGATCCGATCTATCTGAAATTTTAGTGTCCGACAGTCATGAAGTGTGCATTATCACGTTATTGTTGTGAACTTAAAGGAAAAGTAACATTTTTTTTTAACAATCTGAGCCTTTTTTCGGCAATAAAACAATTAGTTTTACTCACCCATAGCACTTTGGTGTCATTTGGAGGAGTTTCATAGAAGATGTTGTAGCCGTTCTGTTCTACTAATGATCCCGTATCCGTTAGCGTGAGTGCTCGGGGCATTACTTTGCCGTCTCCAAATAACACAAACTTTAGCACTTTTCAAATCACAGAAGATCGCTGTGTCAGCGTAGACTTTTAGTGGATTCCAAAACGGCCTGAAACCTGATATCGCAACAGAAAAGTAAAGTTCAGAGCGGTGTTAGCTTCTTTCGGACTAGCCGATGTTTATAAACAGCTGAGTTCACGCATGCGCACTGTCCTCTCTGATGACGTCATCAAATGAAACTATAGCTGGATATCGGGTTTCAGGCCGTTTTGGAATCCACTAAAAGTCTACCCTGACACAGCGATCTTCTGTGATTTGAAAAGTGCTAAAGTTTGTGTTATTTGGAGACGGCAAAGTAATGCCCCGAGCACTCACGCTAACGGATACGGGATCATTAGTAGAACAGAACGGCTACAACATCTTCTACGAAACTCCTCCAAATGACACCAAACTGCTATGGGTGAGTAAAACTACTTGTTTTATTGCCGAAATAAAGCTCAGATTGTAAAAAAAAACGTTACTTTTCCTTTAATTGTCAACTCTGCTCTGGCCTCTGAGAGTTGCACTTTAAAATGAAGCAGTTCACTTTTTCACTTTATAAAACAAAGAAAATATCAGGTATAGCACCTTTAATAAACTAAATTACACACAACACTGGAAATAGACAACACCTTTTATTATCTTTTCCCATCTTGTTTCTGAACCCAGTGACATCCCAGTAGTTCAGAAGTGCTCAGACCTCATTCCCTTTCGCATAAACAATCTTAGCAATCCCATCTGATGCCTGGTAAGAGCTCCATCCAGACATATGCTGCGCTCACCATCTCCTCTTGGTGATTTCATTATTGTTTGGTCTTTCTTCAGAGAGCGTCTTGTATAATTAGCCTGCGAGATGAACTGCAGCGGATCTTCCCATGGGGCCACACTAGTGAAGACTCAGGCAGTTAAGACAGCCACATCGTGCTCTCTAAATGAGCTATTTTTATAGTCAACAGGCAGGGGGGATTTCAGCCAGTTGGGCTTAGTCTTTGGAAAATTCTCTATAATTACTTTGCGCGCAAATGGAGATATCATGTCTAATTAAACGTCACAAAAGCCAAGCATTACCAAGCAAGGATGTAAAAGTAATATAGGCTTTATTGTGTTCTTTCTATTAAGTCATTATAATGGCAATATGCTTTTTCAACATCCCAGTATTCCACATTCTTTCTGCAGCTTAAAAGTGCACTGTGCAACTTTTTGGGGTTGTCTCTGTGGAGATAATGTTGCTTTTTCTAGATACCCCCTGCTCATTCTTCTTCACAGTAAGAATACATTTTTTTGTGCATTTTTTGAGAATAAAATATATGAGGGACATGTTTAGTTCCATAATGTTGAACATTACAGACAAAGCAATAACATCTCCACAGAGAAATCTCCAAGGTAGTATTACCCTCCATCAGAAAGGATACATAGTACTCCTTTCAAATATGTCACGGTTATGTCACTGTCATATCATTGTGGTGTCATAATGATGTCACAGTGATCTAATAATGATGTCATAGTGATGTCACAGTGATCTAATAATGATGTCATAGTGATGTAATAATGATATTATAGTGATGTCACAGTGGTGTAATAATGATGTCATAATGATGTCACATTGATGTAATAGTGATGTTATAGTGATGTCACATTGATGTAATAGTGATGTCATAATGATGTCACATTGATGTAATAGTGACGTTATAGTGATGTCACAGTGGTGTAATAATGATGTCATAATGATGTCACTGATGTAATAATGATGTTATTGTAGTGATGTCACAGTGGTGTAATAGTGATGTCATAATGATGTCACTGATGTAATAATGATGTTATAATGATGTCACATTGATGTAATAGTGATGTTATAGTGATGTCACATTGATGTAATAGTGATGTCATAATGATGTCACATTGATGTAATAGTGACGTTATAGTGATGTCACAGTGGTGTAATAATGATGTCATAATGATGTCACTGATGTAATAATGATGTTATTGTAGTGATGTCACAGTGGTGTAATAGTGATGTCATAATGATGTCACTGATGTAATAATGATGTTATAATGATGTCACATTGATGTAATAGTGATGTTATAGTGATGTCACAGTGGTGTAATAATGATGTCATAATGATGTCACATTGATGTAATAGTGATGTTATAGTGATGTCACATTGATGTAATAGTGATTTCATAATGATGTCACAGTGATGTAATAATGATGTTATAGTGATGTCACAGTGGTGTAATAGTGATGTCATAAAGATGTCACTGATGTAATAATGATGTTATAATGATGTCACAGTGATGTAATAATGATGTTATAGTGATGTCACAGTGGTGTAATAGTGATGTCATAAAGATGTCACTGATGTAATAATGATGTTATAGTGATGTCACATTGATGTAATAGTGATTTCATAATGATGTCACTGATGTAATAATGATGTTATAGTAGTGATGTCACAGTGGTGTAATAATGATGTTATAGTAGTGATGTCACAGTGGTGTAATAATGATGTTATAGTGATGTCACAGTGGTGTAATAATGATGTAATAGTGATGTCATAATGATGTCACAGTGGTGTAATAATGATGTTATAGTGATGTCACAGTGATGTAATAATGATGTTATAGTGATGTCACAATGATGTTATAGTGATGTCACAGTGATGTAATAATGATGTTATAGTGATGTCACAGTGGTGTAGTAATGATGTTATAGTGATGTCACAGTGATGTAATAATGATGTCACAGTGATGTAATAATGATGTCATAGTGATGTCACAATGATGTTATAGTGATGTCACAGTGATGTAATAATGATGTTATAGAGATGTCACAATGATGTTATAGTGATGTCACAGTGATGTAATAATGATGTTATAGTGATGTCACAGTGGTGTAATAATGATGTTATAGTGATGTCACAGTGATGTAATAATGATGTCACAGTGATGTAATAATGATGTTATAGTGATGTCACAGTGGTGTAATAATGATGTTATAGTGATGTCACAGTGATGTATTAATGATGTAATACATCACTGTGATGTAATAATGATGTTATAGTGATGTCACAGTGGTGTAATAATGATGTTATAGTGATGTCACAGTGATGTATTAATGATGTAATAATGATGTCACAGTGATGTAATAATGATGTTATAGTGATGTCACAGTGATGTAATAATGATGTTATAGTGATGTCACAGTGATGTAATAATGATGTTATAGTGATGTCACAGTGGTGCAATAATGATGTTATAATGATATCACATTGATGTAATAGTGATACCATAGTGATGTCACAGTGATGTAATAATGATGTTATAGTGATGTCACAGTGATGTAATAATTATGTTATAGTGATGTCACAGTGATGTAATAATGATGTTATAGTGATGTCACAGTGATGTAATAATGATGTTATAGTGATGTCACAGTGGTGTAATCTGTCAAGCCATTAGTGATGGACCCCATATTTTATAAGCTTGTTCAGCTTCTTTGGGTGTCCTTTTTTTTTTCCCCCACAGTTTTTCACAGTTTTCACATATTGGCATACGTAATATGTTAAATGCATGTACATAATTACATATACATATAAGTCTGTGCCAATTGTGGGATTAAAATTGGGGAATTTTTTTTATTAAAATACAAATATGCGCTTTTGTGAAGAACGTGTAAATACTCCAATGGATGTGAGTCTGCTGATTAATGCAATGGTGTCCGTCCAATAGCCCAAAGGTCGGTGGTCCAAAGCCCGCTCGAACTACTGCACTATTTTTATGTCCTAAGGCAAGACACTTCACCCAACTTACCTGTGAAATGTGGTGTACACATTAGTAATTGGAGGTGGCTGGAGGGTTTCTTTTTACCCCAGGGCAGCTGTTGTTATACTATACAGCTGAGTATTGGGTGGATGAATAATGCAATTTAAAGTCACCGAGTGAACTGGAAATGCTATGTAAAACAAATTTGTTATTGTTATTATTTCGTCTGTCCCTATTTCCCATTTTGGTTCATTATTTGCGATATGTTTGGCTAGTCTCGTGAAAAGCCTTTTAAAACTTTTCATCAAATTGTTTGGTATTTTAATTAGTTTTGACCTTTCTTAATTGTACTCCTTATGAAATGTATATTATGCTGATTACAGTATATCGATGAATATCTTGATGTCATTGTCCAAATATGCAGATCTGTCCAAAGGTTATGGACTGACTTATTGTCTTGGCTCTTTGTTGTCACCACGGTGATTAGCCACATGTGACATTTCCGATCCCCGCCTTCATTCACTGCTAATTCTATTAAGTCCCTGTTTGAGAGAGGGGGCAGTGGGGGGCTCATCATGGGGCCTGTATGGTTCATTATCTTGTATATGGCACTATGGCTGCAGGGGGCAATCATGGAGTTTTATTATAGCCAAAATAGCAACTGGAATTGGAATGGAATTAAATAAGTAAATGAAAAATACAAAAGGGAATAATGTCCGATTTCCAAAAAATAATGAAATTATGGATGCAACATCCTGAACAAATACATGTAAATAAATATATGTTAATGAACACTCTCTCATTCATCCTTCATTGTACTTAAACACTGGAGGTGTTTACAGTAATTATAATGTAGTGATGTCATAGTGATGTGTCAGGAGATGCTTTATTCTATAGAATATGAAAAAGTGTTAAATAACCAGACAGAGTCACAATTTCATTCTGATACCTGTACAGGGAGACAGAGGGAGTTCCACCAGCGGGTGGCCAGGCGTCCAGACCCAGCTCCCAGGTTGTCTGAAAGCTCTCCCCTGTTCCACCAGGTTTTTTATTAAACTCAGTATTTCAGTTCAAGGGCGTACATTTGAAACAAAACACAAAGAAGCTTTCATAGCAGTGTTGCACATCCTATACCAGCCACCCTAACTCCCCCGCGCCACCCCCTACTTATCAGTAGTAGGGCATGTGGGAGAAAGGCAGCACTGTGCATGTAGTAAAAACAGCACTAAGCTAACAGTACACTTTGGATAATATATGTAAGAATAGAAATTGATAATATATGTATATATGCAAATTTCTTAACATTTTGTCATAGTGATGTCATAGTGATGTCACAGTGATGTCATAGTGATGCCATAGTGATGTAATAGTGATAGTGATGTGACAGTGATGTCACAGTGACGTCACAGTGAGATCATAGTGATGCATAGACCTGACATGCTGAGATATCAATGATGCAATGTATAAGGTCATCCATACAGGAACTAGACCAGGGGTCGGCAACCTTTACCACTCAAAGAGCCATTTGGAGCCGTTTCACACAGTAAAGAAAACACTGGGAGCCACAAAACCCTTTTGAAATTTAAAATGAAATAACACTGCATATAACGTTTTGTTTTGTTTTGTTTTTTGCCTTTGTGCCATAAAATACATTTTAATTAAATACAGTGGTCCCCCGCTATATCGTGGTTCACTTTTCGTGGCCTCGCTGTTTCGTGGATTTTTTTATTCAATTTTTTTATCGTGTATCAACGCGCATTTCTGCATTCTGATTGGCTAATGAACTGTAGACCTTTGCCAATTCGTCCGTCATTCTCCGTGTCTCCTGTACAGAATGCGTTCAGTTTGCCAGAGTTATATAAATGTTTGATACAGTGTGACTCTGAAGTGAAGTGAAAACGTTAATTCCAGTGTGAGAAAAGTGTAGAATGTGCTGACTACTTCACGGATTTTGTCTATCGTGGGTTATTTTTAGAACGTAACCCTCGTGATAAACGAGGGACCAGTGTACTGAGCCGCATCAGAGGGATCAAAGAGCCGCATGTGGCTCCGGAGCTGCGGGTTGCCGACCCCTGAACTAGACACTGGAGTTGGTGAAGAAAATAAACAGATGGAAAGGCTGAGGAGGCAAAGGTTTCTGCTGCTGTGGTTGGAGGCAGGTTGCAATACTAAGTTGAAACATCACAATGTGCAGAGAGATATTGTTTATAATGTTTGAATAACTTAAGATGTGATTGGTTGAAAGGCAAAGGACTAAGGACTTGGCTGTCAGTAGCATCGATATATACCAAGATTGGTTTTGATTTTGTGAAAATAAACAATGACTATTTATAATTGTGATAATATAATGAATTGTCTTTCATATCTTTACAAAAAGTACTTTCAGCAATATCATAAACATCATGCATTGTTTTAATTTATCAATCAGTTATATTTGATTTAAAGGCAAATTAACGTTTTTTACAATCTGAGCCTTCTTTCGGCAATAAAACAAGTAGTTTTACTCACCCATAGCATTTTTCTGTCAATTGGAGCAGTATCGCAGAACTTATGTTGAGCCGTTCTGTTCTACTAATGATCCCGTATCCTTAACATGGTGCTGTATCATATGCTCGGGGCATTACTTTGCGGTGTCCAAATAACACAAACTTTAGCACTTTTCAAATCATAGAAGCCCGATGTCTTAATGTAAGATATCGTTTGAAGCAAAAGTGGCCTGTAATCCGAGATTTAGCCATAGTTTCGAGTAGATGAGGACGCCAGTGCGCATGCGCGGACTGCTCCCGGGACCCAAACATGAAACGCAAAGCTGAAAACTATGGATAAATCTCGGATTACAGGCCACTTTTGCTTCAAACAATATCTTACATTAAGACATCGGGCTTCTATGATTTGAAAAGTGCTAAAGTTTGTGTTATTTGGAGACCGCAAAGTAATGCCCCGAATACAAATGCTAACGGATACGCTACAACATAACTTTCTTCAAACAGCTCCAAATGACACGAACGTGATATGGGTGAGTCAAACGACTTGTTTTATTACCGAAAGAAGGCTCAGATTGTAAAATAACGTTACTTTTCCTTTAATTGCGATGTGACGTCTTGATTCATGATCAAATATTGTTCTGTTTATCCTGATATCGTAATTGCATAACATAACATTCTTGTACTACTCATTGTCTTACTTGTTTCACTGGCTGTGATCAGGCCACATGGAGGTGTAGAAGCCTGCTCATGCTGTCTGTAATAACTGAGTGCTGTCCTGGGTGAGTATTGCTAACCTTTAGCGCTGGAGAGCCCTGCCAAGTGGATCGGGCTAATTATCAGCACGTGAATGAGGAATCTCCGTAAACACATGGAAGGGAAAGGTCACAACAAGACCAGACCCCAACCACACACCTGTAATGCACTCATCATTTTGTCCACTGTTATATTCTGTCATACTGGTGAGTGTAGTATTTCTGTGGACAAAACCTTAAAGGTATACTATCTACAAGGCTTTTATTTGTTTATTTATACATAATTTTTTTATTTTTGTCCATTTTATTTTTTGCTTTGTATACTAAAAAAAAACAATTAAAACCTTCTTGTTTCTATGGATATTTCATTGCTCTGCCTGGAATATTCCACAGTATGACATTAAACAGCTCTAACAATTATTCAATTAGAGGTGGTTTTATTGCTCAGAAATACCTAGAAACAGGCTGACTGTGAGCGGGGTGCCTACCCACAGATCTGACCTCGTCTGGTTTGGTGTCCGTGAAGATAGAAAGGTTTAATGCCATACTCGGAAACATTCCAGACAAAGCAATAACATCTCCATTTGATGGACCCTACACTGGAAATGTTACACAATGCACCTTTAATGCTATAGTATGGAACATTCCGGGCAATAAAGAGTAAGTGAAAAAGAAGAGAAGAGAAGAACTAACCCTGACCAAATGAAGATATATATATTTTTTATTTTATAATTGTTTCGGTCAACTGCCATCATTATGGAAAAAAAATTATATGAAATTTTGTTGACAAATAGAATACTTCATTGATCACACCAGTCTTAATGTAGACTTGGTCTGGTTCTGGCCCTAGTTCAGTCCATATTTTTTCCAGGCTTAGTTTTGTGGTGCATGTGCAAGTATGAACTCTAAAACTAGACCAAACATATACACCAAACAACCAAAAAACAAATTAACACCGGTTTTCAAAATGAACTTCACCATTCTGAGGACACGAGGGACACCCACAGGCACCAACACCAGCACCCAGGGGCTTACAGAGGCGTCAGGAGGAGCAGAGTGACTCCAGGCAGCAGTTCAATTACAGCGATTACCTGATCCACCCCACTTATGAGCACAAGTCCTATTTGGTTTCACATGAGTTGATTACAGGGCAGGAGCCTGGCTGAGTCATCAATCACACAGGTAGTTTCTATTGTGCACAGCGAGACAGCAGGTCTGATAGAACCAGTGCCAGCCCAGCCTTCTCTTCCTCTCTCTTCAAAATAGGTTTGTGTGCATGTTTTGGCAGGAGAAGATCAAGTAATGCAATTAGGTTGAAGAGATATGAAAGAATAACTTGGTAGAATAACTTTTTCACAGGTTAAAGCAATGATCACAGTCGCTTCATGGTGTGGAGGTCTTCGGGTTTTTCCCAATGGTACGCAGTGGAGGACGTTTAAAGAGGAATTTTCACAAAATATGGCAACTGCAAATACTATGTGATTAGGGACTATATAGCAATAATAATAATAATAATAAATATATCGATGATCGGCCCTCACTTGCACAAAATTTTGAGTGAAATCGGCCAAAGTATGCACGGATTATCACTTGTCGAAATTTGATGGCGAACTCCAAAAACAAACCTGAAATTTGTGGCGTTTTCACAGAAACACGGTTTTGTCTTTTAGAACGCTTTTAATAACTTTTAATGTCCCACTTGTCGAGATGATCCAGCATGATTCTGGTGAGTCTGGGTCAAAAACCCGAGGAGGACTTCGTTAAAATACGAGGACAGGAAAATTTGCCTTCGGCGCCTGGTCACGTGCTCGGTCCAATATGGCTGACTTCCTGTTGGTCGCCTAGCAACGGTGTAATATACTTTTTTGTTCCTATTCCCATGATGCATCTGTCTACCAAATTTGGTTTGGCGACAACAAAGTTTTTGCCGGGCGTCCTATTGGCGAGGACAGATGTTTGGCCTGTTGCCATGGCAACACGGGTATAGCCATAGGTGCAATTTATTTAGATTTTCCAGGGGGCACTGTCGAGCCATTTTTTAAAGATCTTTTAATACAGATTAAATTCCTTTTTTGGCGTTCTTGAATTTTGTGCAAAATTTCGTGAGTTTTCGTCGGTGGGAAGTACCCGAAACCTGCAAAAAGGGGGGAAGGAAAATAATAAGAAGAATAAATTAAAGCCGCAAGTGGCGTTGGTCGGGACCTCGCACCTGCGTTTGTTCGTCTTACTGAGACGCACACCCATACCAAATTTCGTGTGCCTGGCACAATTATCTCACTTCCTGTTGGGCGTGGCCAAAGACAGATCAAAGGTACAAAGATCAAAGATCTTTGATCAGGGTGTTGCCTAGCAACAAATACCTCCCATTCATAACTCATAACTCCCATTCAATAAATACCTAACTTTATTGATCCGCCGTATCGTCATATTACCGCCTATTTGAAAATCCTTCGCAATTTAACATCTCCAACGTCTTAAGATTATGTTCACCCAAATTTAAGCCCATCTGAGGTACGGTGTAGGAGAAGTGTTTCAAATTCCATTCTATGTCAAATACCCCAAAATCACACAAAAGGCCAATTATCTCACTTCCTGTTGGGCGTGGCCATGACATTGCAGTGAGGCGTTTGTTCGTCTTATTGAGATACACGTCCCTACCGAATTTCGTGCTCCTATCTTAAACGGTATGCCAGCCCCGAAAGACAACGCGCTAGGGGGCGTTATCGAGCTCCTGGGGGTCACTGGGGGACGGGACTTTGTGTGGTCGTACTGGCAGCACTTTGTGATGCCCGTGCAAAGTTTAGTTCGTTTTGAAGCATGGGAACATGCTCAAAATTGCCCCAGCGTGTATGAACAAGAATAATAATACGGAAACAAAGCAACTTCAATAGGGACCTTCGTGCCCCTTCGGGCTCGGTCCCTAATAATAATAATAAGAAAAACCAGAACAATAACAATAGGCCCTACGCTTTAGCGCTCAGGCCTAATAATAATAATAAAACATTAAAGAGGGGGTATTATGCAAAGTTTTTTAGGTTTCTATGTTATGCTATAGTGTTGGTCCGTCATCAAAAACATGCCCAAGGAGGCTTAAGAAGGTTCCGGGTTCGATCCCTGGGTCGCCCAGACCTTTCTGTGTGTGTTCTGTGTGGAGTTTGCATGCATGGTCTGGGTTCGATCCCCGGGTCACCCGAGCCTTTCTGTGTGGAGTTTGCATGTTCTCCCCGTGTCTGGGTGGGTTTCCTCCGGGCACTCCGGTTTCCCCCACCAACCCAAAACATGCACCATAGGTAAATCCTCCAGCTTTGGTCCTGACCAAGCCGAAGCAAGAAGATCATGGAGATGGTCCCCGGGCGCAGTAATGTGCTGCCCACTGCTCCTAATAACAGGATGGGTTAAATGCAGAACTGGAATTTCCCCACTGTGGGACTAATAAAGGCATAGCTTTCTTTCTTTCTTTCTTTCTTTCTTTCTTTCTTTCTTTCTTTCTTTCTTTCTTTCTTTCTTTCTTTAGATGTCATCTGTGCATGTTTGGGTATCGATGTCTCCCGGGCCGTTTTCGATCCGCCTTATGGTTAGCTGTAAGGTTCTGTCCACCCACAAGCCTACACCATCCATGCTCCCACATGACAATTCTCCATAAATATACAAACACATGATACAAAACCATACATAGCCACTTGACAAACCTGATGAGATGATGATGCAGTCTTTTCAACGGGATGCACCCTGATTGTATTGTGACTGTGCTCTGAAGAGGGAGTGACTTAGTGCAGGGAGCAAAGGTAACACACTAACAAAGGTAACATGGCAAATATGAAGTGATCATGTTTTTTTAATAATGCTTTCCAACTTCAAGGCACTCAAAGCTCTTTGCGTCAATGAAAGAGTACCAGCCAATCTGTGTGTCAGTGGATCTGAGCACTCAACCTGTGACGGTTATGTCGAGAGCGGAATTTGAACCATCAACTGTCAGATGAGTGGACAAAGCTCTCACCAACTGAGCTACTGCTGCCCACAAAGTTCACAATAGCTGTAAGATTCTGTCCAACGCTTCGCCCACAAGTCCATGCTCATATATGACAATTTTCCAAAAATACACACAAAAAATGCCCTGCGGGAGACAGTTCAGACTTTATTTGTACCTGCAGGTAGGTTTGTTTTGCAGAACTTTTCAGGTTTGCCATCAATTGCTGGGTAGGCCAAAATGAATATTGTTGAAATGCAAAATTAAGTTAATAATATAGTGAGTTTTGTAATTGGGAGTGTGACATCACCATATTCTAGAAACTACCAATACACTTTCAAAACAGACCTATGGTGCTTGTGTCTGCTGCAAAACAATAATCTATGACACTTGTGGAGCTTTATGTTATAATTTGGACATTTTAAATCACAATATTGATCTAAAACCACTTCATAATTATATACTGTAGTTCCGTTATGTTCGGCAGACCAACAGTTACAACCAGCTGCCTGTAAATGACGCTGAACCTTCTTTTTATGCGATTTCATATTTGTCCAGAAATATGGCTTTCCTGATTTGTGTCTGACGTGAATGAATAACAGACTTTGAAATCTGTTTCCTAGAAATGTGGAAGCAACAGACTGGTAGCCTGGCAAATGCAGACTGATATCTCTCTCAATTTTAATACAGAAAGATATCAGTCTGGTCCCCACACTCTCAATCACGCCATGAAACAGGCTCAGACTTTTTTCAGTGACTCATGTGAAACAAGGGAGCTCGTTGGTCATCTGTGACTTAGAACAAATGTCAGATTCATTTATATATTCATGTAACAATAAAAAGGACACAGTAAATAAAACGTAAGTGCAGGAGGAAGAAAAAAAACCCAAAAGAGCTTAAAGGAGAATTACAGTGAACCCTCGCTCTATCGCAGTTCACTCTTCGCGGCCTTGCTGTTTCGCGAATTTTTTTTTTTCAATTTTTTTTCAATTTTTTTTTTTATAGTGTAACATTTTTTTTAATAGTGTAACAATGTGTTCTGCGTCCTGATTAGCTAAGAGACTAGACCAGAACTAAACGTGGACTAAACCAGGTCTAGACCAGAAGTAGACCAGGTCTGAACCAGGATTAAATCACTCCGTGCGGCTTTTGCGTTCGTTTGTGCGTGTTCGGTTTGTGGCTCGGGTTGAGACGACGTGGTCCAGGCGCCACGGTTCTATCTTGTGCTCGCAGCCCTGGTGTACAATGGGCCTCGCGCTGCATTTTCTCACATTTGTCTCTAGTTTAAGCACTAAAAATTTCATATATTTTCAACAAAATGTATTAATAGTGACGCGTGGGGGGGGCACGGCTCCGGGAGCCCCCCCCGTGGCAGCACTGCCACGTCCCGGGACGCGACGCACACCAACCCCTTGAAGAAGTGCGGGACACGTGCTGCTCTGTCACGGATTTGTCCACGATGAGGGTTTTATCGTGGAGACAAATGTGAGAAAATGTTCATTCCAGTCTGAGAAAAGCGTATAATGTGTGTGGTGAGGCATTTACAGCCTTAAAACATGTAGAATAATTGTAAAATATAAAGTTGTCCTACTTCGCGGATTTCACTTATTGTGGGTTATTTCTGGAACCTAACCCCCGCGATAAACTAGGGATTACTGTAACGTTTTTTACAATCTGAGCCTTATTTCGGTAATAAAACAGGTTGTTTTACTCACTCATAGCACTTTGGTGTCATATGGAGCACCTCCAGAGATGTTTTAGATTAGCGATAGCCGTAATACGAGTTCTCGGGGCATAGAGCATATAATATATGCCCCGAGCGGTCTCCAAATAACACAAACTTTAGCACTTTTCAAATCATAGAAGCTCGATGTCTTAGTCTACACTTTCGTTTGAGTCAAAAGTGGCCTGTAATCCAAGATTTATCCGTAATTTACACCTTTGCGTTTCATGTTTGGGTCCCGGGAGCTGAGAGCGAAATAAACTGTGACTCCGCACATGCGCACTGGCGTCTTCATCTATTCGAAACTATGGATAAATCTCAGATTACAGGCCACTTTTGACTCAAACGAAAGTGTATACTAAGACATCGAGCTTCTATGATTTGAAAAGTGCTAAAGTTTGTGTTATTTGGAGACCGCAAACATGTGCCTCGAGAACTCACATTATGGAGATTGCAAATCTAAAACATCTCTGGAAGTGCTCCATATGACACCAAAGTGCTATGGGTGAGTAAAACAATTTGTTTTATTACCGAAATAAGGCTCAGATTGTACAAAACATTAATTCTCCTTTAAATTAAAGCCTCCACCTTATGAATACACGAAGTTAAACATTATAGTTGTGATTTACTTAAAAATTATATTTACACATGTTAAAAAAAATCATTCGATCCCCGAGTCGCCCAGGCCTTTCTGTGTGTGTTCTGTGTGGAGTTTGCATGCATGGTCTGGGTTCAATCCCCGGGTCGCTCGAGCCTTTCTGTGTGGAGTTTGCATGTTCTCCCCGTGTCTGGGTGGGTTTCCTCCGGGCACTCCAGTTTCCCCCATCAACCCAAAAAAACATGCTCCAGGTAAAATCCTCCAGCTTAGGTCCTGACCAAGTCGAGCAATAAGATCATGGAGATGGTCCCCGGGCGCCTGAAAAACAAGCTGCCCACTGCTCCTGAAGGATGGGTCAACTGTAGAGAAATAATTTCCCTATGGGGATGAATAAAGAATGTCTTCTTCTTCTTCTTCTTAGGCGTTTTATTAGCTTCAACTAATATTTCTTTATCATTTTTAGGATTTCCAGTGTTTCCTCTGTAGGAGCCCTCTGCACCGGGAGCGGTGGTCGGCCGCGGCTGCCGGGGTCTCTCCCGTGGGCTCCTGGTGGATGGATGGTGCTTGGGCCTCATCTCTCCCCAGGGCCCTGTGGCGGTTCCTGTGGCGGTTCCTGTGGTGGTTCCTGTGGTGGTTCCTGTGGTGGTTCCTGTGGTGGTTCCTGTGGTGGTTCCTGTGGTGGTTCCTGGTAGCGGTGCACGGCTCTCTGGTCTTGGTGTAGACGGTTCCTCTGATGGTTCTCTCTCAACTGCTTCGCCTGTATTCAGCCTCACTTTTTACTGTGTGTGTGTGTGTGTGTGTGTGTGTGTGTGTGTTACTGTTTGGGTTGTTTGGTTGTGTGGTGTGTGGTGTTGTGGGGCTGGTTGGGTGAGTGGAAGGAAATGTGGGATTGTTTTTAATCAAAGCAATTTTTACCCTTTTTTTGTATGAAAAGCGCTTTATAAATAAAGTTTGACGTAGAGCTGCTTAATGTCATACTGTGGAACATTCCTTGCAGAGCAGTGACATCTCCATAGTAACAAGCAGGGACGAGCCCCTAACCAAAAAGGTACATAGTGCACCTTTATAGCTTCGCTCTCAGATTCTGCAGAAATAAGCAATGTTTTTCAGACCCCATTTTTTCCCTCGTAAGCAGGCATATTTGTTTTGATACATGCAAACCACACGTGTCTCTGTTTGGCTAATCCACCTGTCAATCATGCCCATCTGAACTCTGGGAGATTCACCAACCAGACTCACATATTTGTAAAGTATTGAACAAGTACTTCCCATAACTACCACTTCGTCCATAATAATCTCTCCATTACTGTTTGTTTCCTCAATGATTCTACATGATTTTACAATTCACTTCCATATCTGTGGTTATATTATTTTGGCTAATTCTCTATGGAACCCAGACGCCATCGCTAACTCCACACCTCATCATTGTTCTGCAGACGCTTGGTTCATTTGGTTCTCATTACTCTACTCCACTATGATAACCCTTACAATAGAGATAAATCAGCTCCCTTGTCTCGGCACCTGGGCTCATGCAGAGGTGAAGAGAGAGAGAGAGAGCGTGAAAGAAAAGAAGAGGAGAGAGGGAGAGGAGGGTGCAGTGACTGATGAAGAAGCTCATGCGTGTGGACAGTTGGCTGGTGCTGGGAGAATAACAGGGAGGGGATCTGGCACTTCATCAACTAGATCCACGAGCGGGAAAATAGAGGAAGATGATGCGTTTATCCAAGTCAACTCAAATGCACAACTGGAACTACTTTCTTTCTTCGTGCTGTGGGCGTAGGAAGACAAGTCACTTTAATGTATCTGGCATGTAGAGTTTTTGTGCAGGATTCTTTCTTTTATGGAAATGGGAACAATGTAAATGATGAGTGGCTAGCACTGTCGCCTCTACCCGGCCAGCCACAATCAAATGCTTTAACAAAACTTTAAGACTAGTGGGTCTGGAACCAAATCCAGAAAAACATTTGAAGCACCAAAATGTTGCTCTGTGCATCAGATTAGGACAGAGGTTTGTCATGCTCTATGGTCTGATTCCAGAACCTTCTGCATTACACTACACTACAAGAAGGTATTCAACTCATGTGAAAGGCAAATTAAAGTTTTTTTTACAATCTGAGCCTTCTTTCGGCAATAAAACAAGTAGTCTTACTCACCCATAGCATTTTTGTGTCAATTGGAGCAGTATCGCAGAACTTATGTTGAGCCGTTCTGTTCTACTAGTGATCCCGTATCCGTTAACATGGTGCTCATATCATATGCTCGGGGCATTACTTTGCGGTCTCCAAATAACACAAACTTTAGCACTTTTCAAATCATAGAAGCCCGATGTCTTAATGTAAGATTTTGTTTGAAGCAAAAGTGGCCTGTAATCCAAGATTTATCCATAGTTTTCAGCTTTGCGTTTCATGTTTGGGTCCCGGGAGCTCAGAGCGAAATAAGCTGTGACTCCGCACATGCGCACTGTCCTCCTCATCTACTCGAAACTATGGATAAATCTCGGATTACAGGCCACTTTTGCTTCAAACGAAATCTTACATTAAGACATCGGGCTTCTATGATTTGAAAAGTGCTAAAGTTTGTGTTATTTGGACACCGCAAAGTAATGCCCCGAGCATATGATACGAGCACCATGTTAACGGATACGGGATCATTAGTAGAACAGAACGGCTCAACATAAGTTTTGTGATACTGCTCCAATTGACAGCAAACTGCTATGGGTGAGTAAAACTACTTGTTTTATTGCCGAAAGAAGGCTCAGATTGTAAAAAAACGTTAATTTGCCTTTAAGACTAGTGGGTCTGGAACCAAATCCAGAAAAACAAAACAGAATTTGCAGAATCAACATTTGAAGCACCAAAATGTTGCTCTGTGCATCAGATTAGGACAGAGGTTTGTCATGCTCTATGGTCTGATTCCAGAACCTTCTGCATTACACTACGCTACAAGAAGGTATTCAACTCATGTGAAGTTTGCATGTTCTCCCTGTGTCTGGATAGGTTTCGCAACCCATAAACTCAAAACAGGCACCATAGGTGAAATCCTCCAGCTCAGGTAGTCCTGACCAAGACTTGCTCAAGATCTGGAGATGGGTCCCCGAGCACATTGTGGAGCCCAGTGTTCCTAACAGGCAGTGAAGAAAGGGTCAAATGCAGAGGACACATTTTCACATGGGGGCGAGTGTTTTTTTTGTTTTTTTTTAACTACCTAATGAATTTAACAAAATCAAAGGCTTGTCAAATCCTAATCCACCAGCTTTTGAATTTGATCTTTATTTTTAAAAATAATTTCTTTGGGTTGACAACTTTTTGAACCAAAATACAGTAATCCCTCGTTTATCGTGGGGGTTAGGTTCCAGAAATAACCCGCAATAAGAGAAATCCGTGAAGTAGGACAACTTTATATTTTACAATTATTATACATGTTTTGAGGCTGTAAATGCCTCACCACACACATTATATGCTTTTCTCAGACTGGAGTTAAACTTTTCTGACATTTGTCTCTCGTTTAAACTCTCAAACCTTCATAGATTTTCAACAAAATGTATTAATAGTGACGTGTGGGGGGAGACACGGCTCCGGAAGCCCCGCCGGACGCACGAGGAGCACTGACACGTCCCGGGACGAGACGCGCACCAACCCCTTGGAACAGTGTGCGACACGTGCACCCCTCATCGTGGACAAATCCGTGACAGAGCAGCACGACCGGCGCGAGGCCGCGCATACACCGGGGCTGCGAGCACGAGATCAAACCGCGGCGCCCGGACCGCATCCTCTCACCCCGAGCCACAAACCGAACACGCACAAATGAATGCAGTGATTTAATCCTGGTTTAGACCTGGTCTAGTCCCGGTTTAGTCCAGGTCTAGACCTGGTCCAGTCCTGGTTTAGTCCAGGGCCAGTCCAGGTCTAGACCTGGTTTAGTTCTGGTCTAGACCTGGTTTAGTCCATGTTTAGTCCTGGTCTAGTCTCTTAGCCAATCAGGACGCAGAACACAATGTTACACTATAAAAAAAAAAGTTACACTATTAAAAAAAAAAATTAAAAAATCTGCGAAACAGCAAGGCAGTGAACCGCGATAGAGTGAGGGATTACTGGATTATCGATATCAGAATTTAACTTTGAAATGCATTCACATTGTCCTGATTTAGTACTGGTTTGATGAGAATTTACATCCTGTTCTAGTCCTGGTTTAGTCCTCCATTTTAAAAAAATTTATTTAATACATTTTTTTTTTTTTTTTCATTTTTTCCCCCACTTTCTCCGTATTTTCAGGTCGCGGGGGGAACGGTCCAGGTCCGCTGCTCAGATCACTGCGCACCAGCAGGTTTAGTCCTGTTTCCAATTTTGATTTGTCTCTAATTTATGTTCAAGAGAGTGACTTTATGTTGGATTCTCTCTGTGAAGTGTCTTGCCTAAAGACACAGCACCAGTGTTCCATACTGATAACAAAGTCCAAACTGCCAAAGACAGCAAAAACAAACTAATTCCATCAATCAATTTTACAACCAAAACCAAACGAATTTACAATATCATTTCCCTCTGATTCTGGTGTTTTCGTGCAGAAGGCTGATGTAATGCTCCCTGCGTGTACCATATCCTCTCCCCTGACTAGCATCCGTCTGCAGAGATAGTGTTTGTGACATATTGTGGAAATCAAGGAGCACACATTAGACGCGCCGTGCCCTCCTCCATCTGTAATGAGATTATGGAGCCCAGGGCGCGGGCACCATCATTTGTGCTTGTGCCAGTTAATTGGCACAAACACAGCCTGAGAGGGGATATAGAGAGTGAATGGCAAACAGTAACTTAGACTCACGGCTACACTCGTTATACAAGGCCCCTGTGATAGGACAGCTTCACAGCAAGTTTCACATTTGGTTTGGGTTACAGAGTGAGGCTATGAAAGCAGGTGCACCAGTGGAAGGGATGAAATAGATAGCACTGACAGAATTGTTCCAAGAAACTAATATGTGATCTGAAGCCAATCACAGTCTGTTGCCTCTCAACCGATCACATGTCATAAAAATTCATATCGGTGCACTTTCTCCTACTTTCATGTTCTTTCCTCTTCAGCTCAAGGCTGCAACCCCATTCCTGCACATTTACACCACAGCAGCAAAACCACCCCCCTCAGCCTCTCCAAGTTTAATGATGTTTTGAGAGGCATATATATATATATATATATATATATATATATATATATATATATATATATATATATATATATATATATATATATACACACACACATATGGACATAGCTACCCCACGTTCCAAACAGGTAATGAGCATGGGCGCACTTCTAGCCCCAAATCTGGCTCCAATTTACTTTCCATTGAAAAATAAAACACCGGCCTTCTTTCTGTAACTGCCGTTGTCCATAAATCAAGACATCAACATTAATAACAGACAAATCAGGAGTGTTCTTTCCCTGAGGCCGCTCTCGCCTGCGTTAGCAAGAGGTTTGACTGACACCATTACTAAGCACCCGCTCCATTGGCGTGCACCTTCAAACAGCCTCACTGCTTGGCTCTTTTGTCGCTATGACACTCACGGTTGGAATTCCAAATATGGAACTCAGTTCCAAATTCATTCTTATAATTGCTAGCATTGATGAACTTCATTTGGCTGGAACACTATGGGTGACGCCGCATTCAGTCTATGGGTAATCCTCAATCCATGTCTTTATTTCAGTCTGTAATATTTTTGGCTTTTCACCTGAATATATACTGAAGTGAGATAAGACTTGGCTGTCTTGTTGTAAAAATGTATAATCAGACAAATAGACAGACCTGACCTGTGACTTGGCCCGGTGTCCACTGGCTGTCTCTGTGCGATAGGTAAATATAATGTCATACTGTGGAACACTGCAGATACATACGTGCTCACATTCATATAGGGCTTTAATCTATTTTTGCATTGTCTCCATGGATTTATTATTTTTCTGTTCAATTTAAATTGTACGTCGAGTATAAACAAAGTAAAGTAAAAACTGCAATGTCGCATTATTTTATCTATACTAAAGTTTCAAACTCGATTGTGATACCACAATGATAATAAAAAACACTTTAGACAGTAGTGGTCCTGTAGGTTCCATAGTGGTCCATAGGCGTATACTAGTCTATGTGCTCTTATACTTGTTCTGATACTGCTCAAGATCATTCAGGGAAGGTTCTGTCCTGTGACTTAATATAAAATATTAAAATTTAGCATATTTTAATATGCTAAAATTTGTATCTAGTTTCAATTCTAGTTTTACTATCTATTAGTATCATATTTTCGATACTTTTGACAGAGTTGTCATAGATTGCTTTAAAACTTCACATAATAATGAATATTTCTCGTCTGTATTTTCTCATGACAGTGCAGATAGGACTCCTCCCTCTGTGCACCTCTTCTCCTCAGACACGTTTATAATCTGAGGTCTGAATTTCTCAACAGTGACTGAGCTGCACATGCAGCTGCAGTAGAAATCATGGCTGTAATTACATGCACAAGTCTAGACAAAGAAAAACATTAAGCAACATTAGGCCCAAGCTCCATTCCTTAGACTAGAGGTAAGACCCATTTCCCTGTGTCTGCACTTTATAGCATAAACAGAGATTCAGCTAATATGTTTATATGCTCACTGGAAAACTGACCATCTGAAATTTATTTAATTTATTGGACTATCTGAGTAGGTTATGACTAATCATTTGGCAATAGAAAAAGTTAGGTGAAATAATAATATGCTGCTTTCTCAAATTTCAAGTGATACAAATATAAGTACATTCAGTACTACATTCCTGCTCTCACCTATGGACATGAGCTTTGGGTGACCAAAGGACCAAAGGACAAGATGACGGGAACAGGAGCTCTGTCACACAGGATCTCAGAGTACAGCTGCTCCATATTAAGAGGAGCAGCTGAGGCTCCTCCTGGACGCCTACCTGGAGAGGTGTTTTGGGCATGTCCCACCACGAGGAGGCCCCAGGGAAGACCCAGGACACTCTGGAGGGACTTGGCTGGCCTGAGAATGCCTAGAGATTCATGGAGGAGCTGGAGGAAGTGTTCAGCGTGACCACTGTTTTTGTTTGTTTTTTTACCGTGCTGTAAAGGAGAGTCTAAGGACAAGGTATGTTCTGGGAGAGCTGTCCATTTGCTTGTTTTCTATGAAGGTTGGTTCACCTGTCTGACTGTTTCTATATTGCTTAAATCAATGATCTTGTTAAACCCTAAGAGGTGACTGCTGTTGTGCTTTTGTTTTTTAAGGTTGGTTATCCCTTCGACTGCTGTGGAAGAAGATAGATGAATAGACAAATATGTCTACCTTTATGTGTCACGATATTTAAGATCAAGACATCGGAAAAACTTGGACAAAATGTACTCACAATACTTAATAAGAATTTGCTCTCATACCAGTAGTTCATAGGCCGAGTTGGTTCAGTTGAAAAGAATATGGTGACATAGTAGCTACTTTCACCACCCGACAATTTTAGCGCCAATGTGCAAAAAAGTGAGTCTAGATGTTTTGTGGTGGATTGAATAATAATAATAATAATAATAATAATAATAATAATAATAATAATAATAATAATAATAATAATAATAATAATAATAATAATAATAATAATAATAATGTGTGTAGAATCCCTCAGTCGTCCACGTAGAATCCATGGGAAACGAAGAAATTCAACTTGTCAACTGGACAAAACTTTATTTAGTCGAGCACGTTTCACAGCTCATCCAAGTTGAACTGAAGAAGCAGCTTGGACGAGCTGCGAAACGTGCTCGACTAAATAAACATTTGTTTAGTTGACAAATTGAATTTCTCCGTTTGCCAATAATAATAATGCATATATTTTATATCCTCCTGAGACCCGCCCATTCATTTGTGTCCTTTATAGTGGACATCCTTTAAGTTTTGAGATAGACTCTAGTTTGTGGCTGCACTATGATAAGAAAAAAAAAAAGAATAATAATGACATAAATAAATAATTATTATTATTAACAACAACAATAATAATAATAATAATAATAATAATAATAATAATAATAATAATAATAATAATAATAATAATAATAATAATTCATTCATTCATTCATTTTCTTCCGCTTTTCCATTTTCTGGGTCGCGGGGGCAGCAGTCCAAGCAGTGTTCTGCTGCCCAGAGCACAATGCACCAGCCCCCATGAATTCTTCCGCGGGTGGTGGGTCCACAGGAGGACGGCTCACGTCACAACAGGACTTGATGTATCTTCTGCCATGGAGGCTACCAGTGTCCACAGACACTGGGGGCGAGGTGGGGTTAAGTGTCTTGCCCAAGGACACAACGGCAGCGCTCATCTGTGGGAGCTGGGATCATATGCGGTCAACCCGTCAAGAGCGGGATTCGAACCGCCAACCCCTGGATCACGAGACATATGCTCTACCAACTGAGCATAATAATAATACATCAAAATAGATAAATAAAATAGATAAAAAATTAAAATAAATCATAAAATACAATACATAAATATACATAAATAAATCAATAAATCAATGATACATTAAAAAGGAGTCTAAAAACTTTTTGAGGCGACTGTAAAACCGACCGAAAACATGTTTTTGTTAGGTTTAGGTTAGGTTAACTTGACATGGATTTAACACTATTCCAGTCCATTACAGAGGACATGTTACAAAAATATGAATAAAAATAAAATTAACAAAATGTAAATGCTAAGGTGTTCATTTACCTCCAAATAGAAAATTAAAATAATAATAATAATAATTTAGATACACTTTTTCTTCGGGTCCCAGGAGGATATAGCACTTTTCTGGACACTCAAAGACACTTTACAGATCATTATTCATTCACTCCATTTGGTGGTGGTAAACTACTATTGTAGCCACAGCTGCCATGGGGCAGACTGACGGAAGTGAGGCTGCCAATCTGCTCCATCAGCTCCTCCTACCACCACCATCACTCACGCACACACCACTTTCATACTACTGGAATGGATGGAACGCACAGAACATTTTAAACAGTACAATAATCTAACCTGGCAACCAAACCAGATAATAAAAAAATTTAAAAAAATCAGTAACTCACCATCATTTTATTCACACTAAAACAAAATTGCAGTGAATTTCAAGTTGTACTCACTCAGTCCCACGTACCTCAAAAAGTACTCCCTGCCTTAGTGTTACTGCGTCTGCCTTCTCACACACACACACGCACACGTTTCCAGGGAGAAGACACAAAAATGGAAAATGCGCTCAAGTAAATAAGATTTGCTCCCATTTTTTTTTTTTTTTTTTGATGGCTGTCAGGGTGGCAGCTGAAAAAAGAGTGTGTGTGTCGGAGCGTGCATGACAGAGGCTAATTATCATTGGGGAGGAGAGAAAGAGATAGAGGAGGAGGAGGAGGAAGTGGAGGGGGTGTAAAAAAAATGAGCAAAATGGAAGAGAGAAAAATGGGGACAATAGAAATCAGACTATACGCCCAAACTGTTAGGGCTGTAGTGATGACAGTAGTGTCCACCGATCTGAAGGCTGTAGGTTCGAATCCCGCTCTCGACATTGGTAGAGCGGTCTGATCTAGTGACTCATAGGTTAGCGGTGCGATTCCAGCTCTCATAAATGAATGCTGGCAAATTGTGTCTGTGTGTGTATTCCTTAGTGTAAAGACTTTTAAGTGGACATGTTTTTATCATCCAAGGATTTCTTTTAGTGAGCTACAGCCCTACAAACTATTCAATGACAGTAACAAACTGGAAGGTGTTGTATTAGTCTATGCACATTACTAATACTACGGCTACTACTGTTACAACTGCTACTATTATAACTATTATTACGAACTTAGAACATAAAATACATAACATAGTAAAACTCAAATTATTTAAAATAGAGACTACACAATTATATATTATATGTTTATATTGTTAATTATATATTATACATGTCGAATGCTTCAGTTTGTGGCGCTGTTGTTTTTATTATGCTTCAACATTAGCATTAGCATTAGCATTGAGACGCAAACAGTGTCCTCCGCTTAAATGTTTGTTTTATTTGGGTACTTTTTAAGAAGCTGTCAGTGATATCCAGCCACAGATCCCTGTTCAGTCTTATCTTTAAATATTGATTCATCTTAGCATGACTCAGCAAACACCTCGTAGAGATAAAATTGAACAGGAAGTAGTGATGCTAACAGTGAGCCAACAGGGTGCTATTGTGCACACTGTCACCCATTACCCATTGCAGGGCTCTCAAGTTTTGAAGTTTGGTTGGAGTGAGATTTTATTTATTTTTATTTTTTTTATTTATTTATTTTTTTTGGGGGGGGGCTATCCACCTATCCACCTAGCAAACCATTGACCCTTCAACCCAGCTTCTTTAAAAAAGTTCAATTATATCATACATTGTTTATTTATTCTGTGACAAATAATAATAACCACAGTTGGCAGATTGCTAGTTGGTTACCTAAAATAACGCTAGCTTGAAATGGACAGGTGTAAATGTTGGTCTAAAGAGCAAAACTAGAAAGTAACTAATGAGAATTATATAAATGAAGTTATTACCTGATGGTTCTCAGTCCTGAGTTGGATGTTCGTTTGTTTTATCATTCACCGTTTTGTCATCATTGGTTCGTCTCACTTGTGTTCAGTTGCCGTCCTTCAATTATCAGTGACAGTGCAGTGCACCCTTAGCTGAAACTAGACTCTACGGTCTGCCCGACAACAGAACAATCTAGTTTCTGATTGGCTGAAAAGGGCGTGGTGCCTGGATAACTCTTCTGAGCCACACAGACCGATGTTCTGGGCACAGAAACACTGTGACGTTTCATTGAATTGCTTAAAGGGACAGTGTGTAAGATTTTTACCCGTTAATTACTGAAATTGAAGATACCCATTCAAAAATACATTGTTTTCCAAGCCTTTTCACTTCCATCATGAAATCAAAGTATTCTGTTGGACTTAGATATAGTCACATAAAAGGGGGATCTTCCCCATGCAGAGGCAGCCATTTTGAATACGAGAGCCGCAGAAGGACATTTGGGCTCCGCCTTCGACTTCGGCAAGGCTCGTGGTTTTGGGTAAACAACACAAGCATGCTGCCGGATCAGACGTCGTAATGGATCTAACACGTGTTTTGGACTAAATTGTTTTACTGGATTTTATTCGCTGGATCCTTATGGTGAAATACAGAGTTTGACCTGTGCAAAGCATTCTAAGGTAAGCTAACCTCGTTTTGTGCTTTTCCGTATAAAAGCCCCATGTGCTCGGGGAGTGATTGTTTTGCAGGGAAATGAATTGCATAGTCAAAAAGAGGAGACTGTAAGGTTTCATTTGATGTGTAGAATGTCATGGTACATGATCGGGAATGTGTGTTTTCATGAGAAAAAAAAAAAAAACGGGACCGCGCAGCACCCGGGTGACCCTTGAGGTCTGCCGTAGCTAAACAGAAAGTGCAATAGCACCATCCACCTATGCGCCACGAATCCTACACACTGGGGCTTTAACAAAATTTCAGCATGAGAAATACCATGTGTGAACTCGTTGAAATGCGCGTGTCACACTCTCAAAGCGTGAGACTTGACCATTGCTACTATAGTAGTTACATAAAGTCAACTTTATTTGGCAACCCTAAATTTAAATTTATGAAAAATTCTGTAATATAATGAGATTCTGACAATGAATACATCATTTGTGGACATCCTCAATCTTCCAGCTCCGTAATCCAATAAAGCAGGGCATCTACATAGTTCCACTAACCCAACGAATCTGTGCATGACGTGGGCTAATTAGCCAGATGAAGGGGGCGGAGGGGGTGAGTGGAGGATGGGTGTCTGTTTTGTAGTGACGAGCCAAATACGGGAGAGAAATGGGAACAACAGTCCTGGCCCCCCGGCGCTGCTCCTGTCTACATTTTGACAGCCCTAATAGAACAGCAGTGGAGCATGCATTCAGGGAGGTGCGGTGGGTGGGGTAGCGCTGGGTGCGGTGGAGTAGGGTAGGGTGGGGGCAGTTGATGTGAAAGTCTTTGATCAGCTGTTACCGTGACATCAATTATTCACTAAGAAGGGGAGGAGAAGGGTTTTATTTGAGTACGTTTACAGTTATTTCAAAATAAATCACTTATTCACCACAATGAGTTTACAAGTACTCTTCACAACTTGACGAAGCCAGACTTTTGCCACCCACATAACATAAAACATCTGATAAACAAGACAATAAACACAGTGACTAAAACATCACATACACCCGTAAAAGCAACATTGTGCTAACAGTGTACCCACTTTACTTAAAGATCCCATGACATGGTACTTCTTGATGCTTTTATATGGCTCCTTAATGGTTCCCTAATACTGTAAATGAATCCTTCTTCAAAATCAACACTCAGTGCATGAGAAACAGAGATAAGATGAGAAAGAGTCATAAATATCTCTCTCAAACTCTTTATTCTGGGCGTTGTTGCTTGAATGCAAATGAGGAGAAAACAGATGGCCAATAGTAGAGGGTGGGGGCGTGGCCAAACTCTCCGCTCTCGCTCTGAGCTCTCAGCTGATCCATTTCCTTGTTTTTGCACGGGGGGAGAGATTTGAAGCGTTCCATTGAAAAATAAACACATTTCCACAGAAAATAAAATGAAACCACTGCTGTTCAAAGGTCCAGAGGCTCAGATAAAGGACTTCCGAGCCTAGAAACACTCGGACGTGCCTCCAGGCAAATAAAAAAACGCATTTCGCATTGCCTAGCGCATTCGCAGTCCAAACTCTCTGGGCGTGATTTACAGAGACGCTGAGTACAGACAGACGGGGGTGGAACTGCATTTGCATTTCTTTTTTCGATCTGACGTCAATAAGTTTCCTTGTTCAAACTCGCCCGTTTGAGCTCCGATTTTTTGTAACGCAGAAAAGGATCGCAAATGCTCAGTTTAGACATTTCGCAACTTATATAAGAGTACAAGTATGGTGTCTGAAAACTACTCTGAGAAGCCAAATTTGATAAAAATATTTTGTATGTAAAAGTACTTTACTACTTTACTAAATGTAAACTACTACTACTCCTCTCTAATCTCCAGTGATTATGCTCATAAAAGCTATTTAAAGTCCCTGTTCCAACCCATTTTTTTAAATGTATTTGCCAGAAAATGTCTAGACCCAGTACAGAAGTGTGTGGTTATAATGCTATTCATCACCGTGAATAATTAGGCTGCCCAGAATGCATAAGGTAAGTGAGGAATAGCTTTGGACCACACAAACTGTATTAAATGAACTAGTTTTTCATGTTTTTAGGCTGGTAAAAATGTATGCTAATAGAACAATTAACTCTGGATAGTGAGGGTTTTTTTTTTCCTAGAATTGAACAGAAATGGTTGGAGCAAAGAGGTGAGTTTTGTTTTGTAGAAAAGGCTTGTAAAATGTGCAGTGTGTGTCATCTGAAAAGGTTCTTCAGACAATTGCCCTGAGGCCTCACTGGACAGGGACAGACCACCCATGTAGTTTCAGTCCTGTGGACGGTCTGGAGCCACAGCAACAAATGAAAAGGGAAATTAAATTTAAAACGAGCATACAAGATTGTAAATGTACAACAACAAATTTTGAAATAGAAACCATGGAAACAAAATATAAAAAACAGACATTCACACTGCCATACCCTTTGTCCTCAGGTAGCCTTAGTTTGACTCTGTTCTAGTCCTGGTTTAGTCCTAGTTTAGCCCTGGTCTAGTCTTGGTCTAATCCTGGTTTATTTCTGGGTTTATTCCCAGTTTAGCCACAAGTTCGATGTGATGTGTGCAAGTAAGAATGCACCCTGAAACCACACATGCAAACTAGACTGAATGCAAAACACTAAAAACACTAAAAATGTATTAAAGGTCCCATGGCATGAAATTTTCACTTTCTGAGGTTTTTGAACGTTAATATGAGCTCCCCTACCCTGTTTAGCCCCCCCCCCATGGTTAAAAGTTGTGAAATGTCTAAACTGAGCATTTGCGATCCTTTTCTGCGTTACAAAAAATCGGAGCTCAAACGGGCGATTTTGAACAAGGCATCTTATTGACGTCAGATCGAAAAAAGAAATGCAAATGCAGTTCCACCCCCGTCTGTCTGTACTCAGCGTCTCTGTAAATCACGCCCAGAGAGTTTGGACTGCGAATGCGCTAGGCAATGCGAAATGCGTTTTTTTATTTGCCTGGAGGCACGTCCGAGTGTTTCTAGGCTCGGAAGTCCTTTATCTGAGCCTCTGGACCTTTGAACAGCAGTGGTTTAATTTTATTTTATGTGGAAATGTGTTTTTTTCATTGAAAAGGCTCTTCTTTCCTCCTCCGCTCTTAAAACACGGAAATGGATCAGCTGAGAGCTCAGAGGGGTGAGCGGAGAGTTTGGCCACACCCCCACCCTCTACTATAGGCCAGCTCTTTTCTCCTCATTTGCATTCAAGCAACAACGCCCATTATGGAGTGTTCTGAGAGAGAAAAATTACTCTTTCTCATCTTATCTCTGTTTCTCATGCACTGAGTGTTGATTTTGAAGAAGGATTCATTTACAGTATTAGGGAACCATTAAGGAGCCATATAAAAGCATCAAGAAGTACCATGTCATGGGATCTTTAAATGGTCTAAACTATTCACAAACGTAACAATGAAATGTCTGAAGCATAAATCATAGCCACAGACATACAAACAAGTTTTTTTTTTTTTTTTTTTTACAGTCTTCATCTAGCAATAAAATCATTATTATTTTGTAATTCTACTTTGGCTATTTCAGTTTCAAACACAGTAAATCTCAATAGGCCTCTGCTCACCGTCTGAGATTATGACATCGATTCTCAAACATTAAAGTGGACCTATTCTGCAAAATCAACTATTAACTATGTTATGATTGTTTCCCCTTCTCATTTACCCTCTGAAAGTTATATTTAAAGTGATTTGCGCATGTTTGAGTCATCTTTAACTGCTTATTTTCAAGACGCCATTTTGCCGAACAACCCCCGTTTTCATCACCACTGGTACAAACCCACGGCTCCGTACTTACTTTGGTCTTCAATTTAATTTCCTTAATCAGTCATACATGTAGGATACATGTGATCATTTTGATACAAAAAAAAAAAAAAAACTAGAGTGATCTGCAGCCGTGCATAAGAGGTGGCGACAGCATGTGGGCACGTATAATCATCTGATTTGTTTCTTTTATTAAGATGAACATTGGGATTTACATTTCACAGGTGTCGTAGATTATAACTCTATAGCAGACACAAGCACCATTTTTTTTAAAAGGAGAATTAATGTTTCTTACAATCTGAGCCTTATTTTGGTAATAAAACAAGTTGTTTTACTCACCCATAGCACTTTGGTGTCATATGGAGCACTTCCAGAGATGTTTTAGATTAGCGATATCCGTAGCACGAGTTCTAGCCGTAGCTTGGGGCATCTCCAAATAACACAAACTTTAGCACTTTTCAAATCATAGACGCTCGATGTTTGAGTAAAAGTGGCCTGTAATCCGAGATTTATCCATAATTTACAGCTTTGCGTTTCATGTTTGGGTCCCGGGAGCTGAGAGTGAAATAAACTGTGACTCTGCACATGCGCACTGGCGTCCTCATCTACTCGAAACTATGGATAAATCTCGGATTAGAGGCCACTTTTGACTCAAACGAAATCGTAGACTAAGACATCGAGCTTCTATGATTTGAAAAGTGCTAAAGTTTGTGTTATTCAGAGACCGCACAGGGCATATATTACATGCCCCGAGAACTTGCGTTACGGCTATCGCTAATCTAAAACATCTCTGGAAGTGCTCCATATGACACCAAAGTGCTATGGGTGAGTAAAACAACTTGTTTTATTACCGAAATAAGGCTCAGATTGTACAAAACGTTAATTCTCCTTTAGTTTCTAATTCCTCAAACTACCTACCCTTTGCTTTATTGACACAGCTGCAAACCCCTGGCCTTCTCTCACTGAGCTTTACAATAAAATCCCCTGAAGTGGTTTTCCATTAAAGCTGTGAAATGTCAGGATCAAGGAATGGATATTGGCTCACCGTAGCTGTTACATTATTGGCTGTTATTACGGTATCAGTTGCTACAGGGTCGTTCAAAACCATTGGTCCATTTATACTTAAAGACCTCACTTGAGCCACTGGTCACTTGTGCCCGGGCTTCCTCCTCTGTCTCCCCACACACTGGCCTCCTTTTCCCCACACTGGCCTCTGTTTCCACACTCCGCTCTGCTTTCCTCATCAGTCTTCTCCTCTGCCAGTGCTGCTTGACATCTGGCACGAGGCTCACATTCTGGGGCCTGTGACCAATGTCCTCCATAACCAGGATATATGGCTCCATTAGGCTCCTGCTGATTATTTAATCATTTCTTAGATGGCTTTAATTGAAATGGTTTGATGGATGGGCGCAACGTGGTTCTCCTTCCCAGCACGGAGGCCCTAATCGCGGGTCTGTCCGGAGAGCTTCACCTTGGCTCTGAGGAATCCTTTAGTCACAAGAAAGAGGAGAAGAAGGAGGTAGGACATGGGAGGATAAAGAGGGCAATGGATACTTTGCAGCACGGGGTGTGATGCTAACCGAGGGCACTGCTCTGTCTAAAGCTACGTTAGACATTAATCTGAATTGTTTGGAACAGGCGTGCTGATTTTGTGCCATTAAACAAGTCACTTCTACTTTTTTGTTGAAAATCAAACTCCTAAATAAACTCCTAAATAAATGTTGTATCTTTTTCTTGAGGTTTCAGATGATCTTTAAACTTTTTTTTTAACTGTTTCCTAAGGTGTGCATTTTTCTCTACAGTGACTGCTGAACATTCCACCATAAAGATACATGTAGAACACCCCCAGTTTGATGATGTCACTGGAAAGTATCAATAGAAAGATGTGAGGATATTGGTGAAACTTGTACAATCAAAATCACATCAAATAGATCAAATAGACCATCAGGTTAAGTTATGAGTCAGGTCTGTATAGAGGCAAGCCTGATCACAGTTATAAAATATAGGGAAAAATATATATATACATTTCATTGTTTTTCTTTTCAACAAAACTCCAAAAAGCCGAAATCTTGATCAACATCAGTACTTTTGAAGTTTTATTAAACCTAAACATCTGCACAAAATATTTTTACTTTTTACTCTTTAAGTATCCGCATTTTACTTAAAGGAGAATTAACGTTTTTTTACAATCTGAGCCTTATTTCGGTAATAAAATAAGTTGTTTTACTCACCCATAGCACTTTGGTGTCATATGGAGCACTTCCAGAGAGGTTTTAGATTAGCAATATTGTAACACGAGTTCTCGGGGCATGTAATATATGCCCCGAGCGGTCTCCAAATAACACAAACTTTAGCACTTTTCAAATCATAGAAGCTCAATGTCTTAGTCTACACTTTCGTTTGAGTCAAAAGTGGCCTGTAATCCGAGATTTATCCATAATTTACAGCTTTGTCTTTCATGTTTGGGTCCCGGGAACTGAGAGTGAAATAAGATGTGACTCCGCACATGCGCACTGGCGTCCTCATCTACTTGAAACTATGGATAAATCTCGGATTACAGGCCACTTTTGACTCAAACGAAATCGTAGACTAAGACATCGAGCTTCTATGATTTGAAAAGTGCTAAAGTTTGTTATTTGGAGACATGTGCCCCGAGAACTCACATTACGGAGATCGCAAATCTAAAACATCTCTGGAAGTGCTCCATATGACACCAAAGTGCTATGGGTGAGTAAAACAACTTGTTTTATTACTGAAATAAGGCTCAGATTGTAAAAAATGTTAATTCTCCTTTAAGTAACAAAATCGAGGACTTCAACAATTTTACAATTTGCTAATTGCGTACATATTGATTTGTTTTCTTGACGCCCTACATTGGACTGGTAAAAATATGTAAAAAATGATACCAAAACTCCCCTTACCTCTTGCTATGACCATTAGAATAGCCATAATCCGGATGTGGTGGCTACATGCTAATCGTCTTTGATATTAGCTGTTATCGCTCAGACGGGGCTCATATTTAAGATAAACAAAGACATATTGACATGCTGTGACTTGCTGACCCACATTACAGAGGAGACATTAGAGAGAGGGACCCTTTGGTTAGCGCACCCTTTAGTTTGGCGCTGCCGGATTAGCCCACTCTGTAATCTATTGATCCTCTGGGAATGTTCCTTCGTAAGTCTCTCAATGGCTTCCTACTTAAACCCTCATCAAAGTAGAAGGCGAGGCGCCAGGCGAGCTGTTTATGTCAATACACTTAATGCGCCACTCTTCACCCCCCTCCCTTCGCCCGCCTCGCCCCTCGTTCACGTTATAAATACCACACTGTAAATAATATTAAACAAACACAGACACACACATTGTTCCTTGCACCGTGGTCGGGGTTGCACAAGCTTTTTTTTCAACATAATTATTGTCCATCTAGGCAGCCACGAAAGGTGCACGACGTTGTTCCCTCATCGAAAACATGCCTGAAGAGGTTTTAGATGTCATCCATGCATGTTGGAGTAATCCAGTGATCTCTGCAATACCAAAACTCCAAGACACAAGCCTTCATCATCCATGCAAAGATATTTTTCATAAAAATACAAAAATACAAAAGCATGACACAAGAGGTATTAGGTATGCACCGATCCAAAACTGATAACGGATGGCGTCGATACTGAGAAATTTGTTGGATTGGATGTCGGATTCCGTATATCGGTTCAGTTTATATCCTGGTTGGATGCTTAATTTATGTAATAAGACAATTTACTGATTGTAGTTGGCCCAGAAGGTCTCAGAATGTTTGATCTTGTATTTACCCGAAGTTGCCTTTAGTAACTTTAAATAAACAACAGCTACATAACACATTTGGATTAGCTCTGTCTTATTTTATTTTTATTTGAAGGAAATAAATGCTATTTATTTCTGTGCTCATATCGGTTGATATCAGGTATAGGCAGCTTGGAATTAGAACTGAAAAAGCTGGATCAGTGCATCCCTAAAAACAAAACACTACAACGTCATAAAACTGATGTTTCATTAGCAGAACTTATGTTGTGATAGCACTCTTAAAGGAGAATTAACGTTTTTTACAATCTGAGCCTTATTTCAGTAATAAAACAAGTTGTTTTACTCACCCATAGCACTTTGGTGTCATATGGAGCACTTCCAGAGATGTTTTAGATTAGCGATTAGCGATTAGCGATTAGCGATTAGCGTTCTCGGGGCATAGAGCATATAATATATGCCCCGAGCGGTCTCCAAATAACACAAACTTTAGCACTTTTCAAATCATAGAAGCTCAATGTCTTAGTCTACACTTTCGTTTGAGTCAAAAGTGGCCTGTAATCCGAGATTTATTCATAATTTACAGCTTTGCGTTTCATGTTTGGGTCCCGAGAGCTGAGAGTGAAATAACGAAATAAACTCACTCAACATCACCGGCTCCGTTCTCTTCTGGCTCCAGTCCTACCTCACAAACCGGTAACAGTTCATACACATAAACCATTGCTCCTCCTCCATAGCCCCCCTGCAGCAAGGAGTCCCCCAAGGTTCGGTGCTTGGTCCTCTCCTCTTCATTCTCTACATCCTCCCCCTCGGCAACATCATTCGTCGTCACGGGCTCCACTTTCACTGCTACGCTGACGACATCCAACTTTACATCTCCACAACATCCATCAACCCCAGCATCCACTCCACTCTCACCCACTGCCTAACAGACATCAAAAACTGGATGAACCACAACTTCCTTAAACTAAACAGCGACAAAACAGACTTTATCATCATCGGTCCACACAACTTCACCAAATCCTCACAACACTTCACCCTGCACTTCGACAACACCACACTCTTTCCATCCCCACTCATCCGTAACCTCGGTGTGCTCCTCGACCCCACTTTCATTTGAACCCCACGTCAAATTCATAACCCGGACTGCATTCTTTCACCTCAAAAACATAGCCCGTCTCCGCCCATCACTCACCTTCTCTGCCGCTGAAACTCTCATACACGCATTTATCACATCTAGAATTGACTACTGCAATAGCATCCTCTACGGTACACCATCCAAAACCCTCAACAGACTACAGTACATTCAGAACTCCGCTGCCCGGCTCCTCGCCCACACCCGCTCACATGAACACATCACCCCTGTCCTCCACAAGCTCCACTGGCTCCCCGTCCCTCAGTGCATCCACTTCAAAATTCTTCTCATCACTTTTAAAGCACTTCACAACCTGGCCCCTCCTTACCTCACAGACCTGCTCCACCACCACACTCCATCTCGCTCCCTCCGCTCCTCCAGCTCCAACCTCCTGTCCCTGCCCTGTAGGACCAAGCTCCGAACCTGGGGGGACAGAGCCTTCTCCATCGCTGCCCCCACCCTCTGGAACTCACTGCCCAAACCCCTCCGTGACTGCTCTGATCTCCCCACCTTCAAAAAAGAACTCAAAACCCAGCTGTTTAAAATTGCTTTTAATGTTTGATTTTATATTGTAAATTTTGTGATATTTTAAATGTTTGACTTTATGTTGTAAATTTTGTGATATTTTATTCTTTTATGATTTGTGAAGCGTCTTTGAATGTCTTGAAAAGCGCTATACAAATAAAATGTATTATTATTATTATTATTATAAACTGTGACTCCGCACATGCGCACTGGCGTCCTCATCTACTCGAAACTATGGCTAAATCTCAGATTACAGGCCACTTTTGACTCAAACGAAAGTGTAGACTAAGACATTGAGCTTCTATGATTTGAAAAGTGCTAAAGTTTGTGCTATTTGGAGACCGCTCCGGGCATATATTACATGCTCTATGCCCCGAGAACGCTAATAGCTAATTGCTAATCTAAAACATCTCTGGAAGTGCTCCATATGACACCAAAGTGCTATGGGTGAGTAAAACAACGAAATAAGGCTCAGATTGTAAAAAATGTTAATTCTCCTTTAAATGAATGCTGTTTTGGTCAAATAAAACATTTTCACATCAATAAAAGGAAACATGATCATCTAAATATGTAATGTTTTAGCAAGTAAAAGCCCCTCTTTAAAACACTGTGTAACTATTCCAGTGGAGGGTCCGTCACCTTCTTCTTTCCATAGAGATATTACCTAGAATATTCGATAGTATATCATTACACTTATCTCCATGGAGACAGCAGGGGACACCACAAGGCCAGGTTACTTGTCAGATCTGTGGAGAGGCGAGCTCACTTACAGTAAGAATGCAAGTTCTTAGGTCAACAAAAAAATGTGTTATTGAATAAATGCAAGATGGATACATTTACTGCCAGACAAAACAATGACATCGCATGGAGACAAGCAGGTGGCTGACCCTAGTAGAAAGAATACCAAAAAATAACTTTAATTAGCAAAACTTGGCTGTGAAACTATAATAAATATTCACCAAAGGTACTCTCCCACCAAATTAAATGAACCACATGACATCACAAGGTGGAACATAGTGTTTGAGAGAAGAACTCAGCGTAAATATGCAGAGTTTGTATGTTAAACATGTGTGCATGAAACAAAACACAACTCCTGGTATGTTTTTGATGAGTAAACAGATTTGAAAAGACTGTAATATGGGCCCTTTAACCGTACTTGAATAATGCATCATACGTCCCCTTTAACACAGCTCACCTCTCCTCCATATTGAGCTTGTGTGATCCTAACTGACAGTAAAAAGGATGGATGCCATGAATAAGCTCCAGGATCCAGGTCTGACCTTTGCCGAGAGGAGCTTAAAGCAGCACAGAGCACCATGTGAGGAGATAGTTTTCGGTGTCAGAGTGTACGAATCTGCACAGTGACAGCTCAAGCTAAAGGTTGTGGGAACAGGAAGACCTATTCTGCAGGCAATTTCATGCTTTCATTTGGCTAAGAGATTATAATGTAGTGCACGGGCAAATCCAGAATGATATCTCTGTACTTATCAGTGTACAGTGGTACCTCACCTTACGAAATTAATTTGTTCCAGAAGTGGTTTCGTAACGTGAATTTTTCGTAAGTTGAGTAGCTATTTCAATGGAAAAGGCCTGTCCGTTCTAAGGCCCCGTTACAAGTTTTTTTTTTTATAGTGTAACTTTTTTTAATAGTGTAACATTGTGTTCTGGGTCCTGATTGGCTAAGAGACTAGACCAGGACTAAACATGGACTAAACCAGGTCTAAACAAGGTCTATACTAGGGGTGTGCAAAATAATCGCCACGACAATGCATCGCGATACTAACTTTCACAATATACTGCATCGATGCTTGATGCCAAAAATCGATTTTAATTAATTAATAATTAATGAATAATTAATAAATAAATAAATTAACTATTAGTTAATTTTTTTTATAAATCCTCTGCACTTTTTTCTTTGTGAAAGGGTATTGTTTGTTATGATGGTAGCTACCTCCAAAATGGCAAATGTTTGAACATCATTTTTTGTTTTAGAAAAAATCCACTTTTTTTGTTATTGGTTTGGTTTATTTGTTTTTGTTATTCAATAAAGTCAGTTCTGAATTGAGTTGCTCAGAGTTCTGTATCAATTGAAGACACTACCCAGATACACAGACACTGATATTTAAGTTATCCTCTTTTTTTTGGTACATTTTCACTGAAGTATGTCGAATATATTGCAATGCATCGCAATAATTCAAGTATCATGATGCATCGTGATAGTATCGCATCGTGGCATATGAATCGTGATTCGAATTGAATCGTGACTTCATTGCCAATACCCACCCCTAGTCTATACCTGGACTGGACCAGGACTAAACCTGGACTAAACCAGGACTAGACCTGGTGGATTAAAGCGCCACGTGCGGGTCTATTTCCTGGTTTCTCACGAGTCACAGCTGAGGCGAGCAGCGAGGAGGGGACCGCACGCAGTCCGAGCGCATGAACGAACGCAGGTAAGAGCCATGGTGGTTTAATCCTGGTTTAGACCTGGTCTAGAGGAGGCAAGGTTTGAGCACGGGTCTCGTCCTCTCAGCTCCGCGCCGGGTCATGCTGCGCTATCACACACGTGTCCGCGCGCACACTTTTCCGCCCTCCCCCTTTCCCCCCCACACTTCACTATTAATAATTTTGTTGAAAATCTATGAAAGTTTGAGTGTTTAAACAGAGACAAATGTGAGAAAAGTTTAATTCCAGTCTGAGAAAAGCGTATGTGTGTGGCTGAGCGCGCATTATTTGAATTTTTGAGATTTCGCGTTTCATAACTTGAATTTTCTTTCGTATCTAAAGACCAAAATTTACCGTGAAGGCGTTTCGTAACTTGGAATTTTCGTTTGTTGGTTCGTTCGTAAGGTGAGGTACCACTGTACTTTAAATACAGAGGGGTATCAGTCTCCACGCCCTCTGCCTCAGCTCAAGGACCAAGCGTGATCGTCCAATCAGATTAGTTTATTTCAGTGATGCATGTAAAACAAAGGAGCTCATTGGTCACACATCATGTACTAACAAAATCACATTTCTCTAAACTCAGATAAACAGAGATTAATGCTTCACAGAAATCCATCATGTTTTCCAGTCCCCAGAGATATTTTTTTGATTTGTTTCCCTTTCTTTTTCTATTTAGATACAGACGACTGTGTATGTCCTTGATGCGCAAATCCACATCTGATCTCTGAGCGATTCATCTGTGACTAGACTCACATCTTTGTGAAGTATTGAAAAAGTGTGTATTCGTAATTAAAAAAAAAAAAAAAAAAAAAAAAAAAAAAAAGCTTTTGCATGCATTTTGTACATTCTCTGTCCAAGGCGCTAAGATCTGGAACTCCACTTTCACGCTGAGCTGAAACTGGATCTGTAATCACTGTAATGACCTGTAATCACATGTAATCACTGATAAACCATCAGTGAGGACATGCACATGCGTTTGTATATGATCAATTATCTATCTATCTATCTCTCTATCTATCTATCTATCTATCTATCTATAACCATGATAAAAGGAGAAGTTCAATTCGTCAACTGGACAAAGTTTCAGAGCTATTTCAGAGCAGTGAGCTTCTCATAGGGCTAAATAGAGATGCTAAACGAGACGCCAGGGAAACAAAAGATACAAATTAGCTGAGATAGTTTCAGAAGGATTTCAGGGTAGTGAGCTCCTCCCTGCAGCTAGATATAAACAGGGACCAACCAGCACTAGAACCAGAACTGAAGAAGTCTCTCGGATGAGCGGCGAAACGTCTTCAACCAAACAAACTTTGTCCAGTTGACAAATTGAACTTCTCCTTTTATCATGGATTCTACCTGGACGACTGAGGGACTCAGACTTCACGTATCTATAACCATATTTATCTCTGGTTTAGGGGGAGGGTGGGAGGGTGCTTCATGACATCACAAGGTGGAACAGAGTATTTTGGGCTCAGGAGATGTGGACAGACTAATAATAAAGGATTACGCAAACATGTGTGAATGAAACAAAACACAACTTGAGGTCGTTTTTTGAGGAGGTAACAGCATTATAACAAACTTAAAGCTCACAAGAGTCCATTCTGAATAATAGGACCTTTCATACTTTTTAATAAACACATTCCGTCTGGTGGCCTTCACAAAAACTTAAAACTCCATCATAATTTCCCACAACTTACACAAAGTAAAACAAACTTTTCTTTTCCCTGTAGCGCAATCCTTCCACTTAGTCCAATCCAAACAGGTCTTCTCACAGTCTCCATAGGCTCCGTTATCTGTAAGCAAACACGAGGGTGATTACAGCACGATAAGAACCCGCCCGGACACACTGCGCTCTTGTGTTTTTCTAGACCACGGAGGCTTACCCGGCTCATTTATCAGCATATTAAATGCACAGGGGGTTATCTCACGCAGGAAAATGGTCGAACAGGACCAGAAAATCATGCCATCAAGTCTGTTTGTTTTTCTAAGCGGCCGGGATCGTCGAGAAGACCGAGAAGGACTTGGTATTTGCTTGTACAGTGAGCAGAGACGTACTGAGTAGCCAAAAATGGTACTATTCTATTTATTTTCCTCCTTTTTCCGCATTTTTTTCTTTATACATACTTTTTGGTTTTTATTACTTTTATGCTTATATGTATTATTAATATTGTAGTAAGAGTAACATTGTGTAACTTTGTGTAGAAAGTTCAAACTGTACTACGGAAAAAATGATCCTTAGAGATTAGTTTAATGCCATACTGTGGAAGATTATACAGACAAACAAATAAACAAAATTTCCATAGAAACAAGCAGGAGAAAGCCCTCATCCAGGCCAATAAGAGTCAGGTTTGTGGAGATGTAAGCCTGCTCATAGAAAGGATGCAAGTTTTGCAATCCATAATGAAAAAAACACACTTTTATTTTATTGTGTGTTGTAGAGAAAAATTACATGCTGTGGCTTTAAAGTAATATTACTGAGTGAAGTATAACAACAAGTAGAAGTCCCTATGGTCCTGACTAGGACCAAAGGGCGGGACCACATTACACCGGTCTTAAAATCTCTGCATTGGCTCCCTGTGAGTTTCAGGATAGATTTTAAAGTTCTTTTACTGTTTTTTAAATGTCTTAATGGTCTTGGGCCTTCTTATCTTTCAGAACTGCTTTCCCCTTACGAACCTTCACGGGCCCTGTGCTCCTCCGGCAGCTCCTGGTCATTCCCAAAGTCAGGACACACACTCATGGAGAGGCGTCTTTTAAGTACTACGGCCCTCGTCTATGGAACTGCCGGAGGACCTCAGGGCTGCAGAGAACGTTCATGTTTTTAAGAGTGGCTCAAGACTCACCTGTTTAGATTGACTTCTGTCGTCTGTTTGCTTGTCTTTTGTTTGTTTACTTGTATATCTGTTTGTTGTTTGTTCGTCTGCTTGTTTGTCTGTTTGCTTTTTTTTTTTTTCCTGGCAGCACGGTGGCTGAGTGGCTAGCACTCATGCTTCACAGCAAGAAGGTTCCGGTTACCCAGGCCTTTCTGTGTGGAGACTGCATGTTCTCCCCGTGTTTGGGTGGGTTTCCTCCGGGCACTCCGGTTTCCCCCATCAACCTAAACATGCGCCATAGGTAAAATCCTCCAGCTTAGGGCCTGACCAAGACTAAATAACAAAACAAAATCATGGGGATGGTCCCCGGGTCAAATATAGAAACAACTTCTCCTGTGCAAGATCAATAAAGGTCAATCTTCTAATTCTTGACCACTGTAAGGCGCTTTGTGTTACAATTTTGTATGAAAAGCGCCTTATAAATATTTTTGTTTGTTTGTTTGTTTGTGAAAAAGTACATGGAGAAACTACTACTCTAGTCACTAAGAGCAATTGTAACTGTCTGGTGTAACATCTGATTTGGAATTTGAAATTTTAACTGGACAAAACATTAAATACAAAATCTGGTATTTTTAATGTATATCCTCGTGGGACCCAAAGAAAAAAAGTGTATCTAAGTAATAATTATTATTATTTTAATTTTCTATCTGGAGGTAAATGAACACCTTAGCATCTACATTTTGTTCATTTTATTTTTATTCATACTTTCGTAACATGTCCTCTGTAATGGACTGTAATAGTGTTCAATCGGTTTTACAGTTGCCTCAAAAAGTTTTTAGACTCTTTTTTGATTGATTGATTGATTGATTGATTGATTATTTTTTATGTTTTATTTTAATTGTTATGTGTTATTAATTTATTTACTTATTTATGTATTATATATATATATATATTATTTTTGTATGCATTTTATGTATATATTTTGGATTTCTATGCATTATTATTATTATTATTATTATTATTATTATTATTATTGATACATTTATTTATGTTATTATTATTATTATTATTATTATTATTATTTTATTTATTTTTTTAATCATAGTGCAGCCACAAACTAGAGTCTATCTCAAAACTTAAAGGATGTCCACTATAAAGGACACAAATGAATGGGCGGGTCTCAGGAGGATATAAAAAATCAGACAAACTAAATCATATCTGAAGGAGCGGTACAAGAAACAAACGTTCAAATCATTTCATATTGTCAACATAAAGCTTTAGTTACTTTAGACTTACTCACCGTGGGAAGAGGAACCACAACTTTTACTCAACAAAGAGTACTATTACTTCAATAAAACTATTGCCCAAGTAGGAGAAACCCTGTGGCGTCTGAAGACTATTCTGGGACGTCCAATGTATTCAAAAAGTTGCTCAAGTAAATGCAACTCCTAAAAAGTTCTCACCACCTCTGACGGTTGTCCCAGTGATGTTTTTTGTGTTTTTATAGTATAGCTGCAGATATTACTGTTATTAAAGGTCCCATGCCATGGTACTTCTTGATGCTTTTATATGGCTCCTTAATGGTTCCCTAATACTGTAAATGAATCCTTCTTCAAAATCAACACTCAGTGCATGAGAAACAGAGATAACATGAGAAAGAGTAATTTTTCTCTCTCTGAACAGGCCATTATGGGAGTTGTTGCTTGAATGCAAATGAGGAGAAAAGAGATGGCCTATAGTAGAGGGTGGGGGCGTGGCCAAGCTCTCCGCTCTCAGCTGCGCGCTCTGATCCATTTCCGCGTTTTTGCGCGGAGAAGAGATTAGAAGTGTTCCATTGAAAAATAAACACATTTCCACAGAAAATAAAATTAAACCACTGCTGTTCAAAGGTCCAGAGGCTCAGATAAAGGACTTCCGAGCCTAGAAACACTCGGACGTGCCTCCAGGCAAATAAAAAAACGCATTTCGCATTGCCTAGCGCATTCGCAGTCCAAACTCTCTGGGCGTGATTTACAGAGACGCTGAGTTCAGACAGACGGGGGTGGAACTGCATTTGCATTTCTTTTTTCGATCTGACATCAATAAGGTGCCTTGTTCAAAATCGCCCGTTTGAGCTCTGATTTTTTCTAACGCAGAAAAGGATCGCAAATGCTCAGTTTAGACATTTCGCAACTTTTAACCATGGGGGGGGCTAAACAGGGTAGGGGAGCTCACATTAACGTTCAAAAACCTCAGAAAGTTAAAATTTCATGCCATGGGACCTTTAATCACACTAATCAATAAACGCAGTCTGGGCCCAATCAACAGTTGTCATTCACTAGACAAGAACTTCCAGATGTTGTGGATTATCATCTCATTGTTTGACTCTAAATGCCCCAAGCCCCTTCTAATAAAGATCTGCAGACTCGAGTGTACGAGTTTGAAAGCTTTCCAGTTTCGCAATAATTTCATAAAAAACGGGAGACGAGATTTTAAGCCAAAGATGTATCAATCCTCACACGGCTTCAAACAACTTTCTCTGTGTTGAAGGAAATATGAACCTTAAATTAAAACAGATTGTGTAGATTTTTGCCGGCATTTATAGCCTCTCGAGTCTCCAGATCCAGGGGCGTGTCCAGGCAGCGACAGGACATGGACACCCCGAAAATCTGATTGGCCACCCCAGGATCCATCACACACAAAGCCAGTGTGGGTAAATAACCATTTTAGCGTAATTTGACTTGTTACATTGCAAAACATATGTGTAATTCTTATCATTTATAAGTATTTATACATAAAAGTAGTATAAAGGTGAACTGATGTTTTGATGGAAGTTATTTTATTGGCATGTTCCACAGTTTTGTTCTAAAGTTATCTATCTTGCAATTATTTAGTTAAAGGGACAGTGTGTAGGATTCGTGGCGCATGGGTGAATGGTGGCATTGTAATTCCGTTTGTAGCTACGGCAGACATCGAGGATCAACATTAATAAGAACCAGTAGGTGGCGGTATGCGCAAGCAACGCGTAACCCGCCTTTTACCCGAAAGAAGAAGAGGGTCGTACACAATACTTCCTGTTTTCGTGTTTAAAGTACAGCCGCGCGACACAGCAAGATGTCTTCGACTTCCACGACAGATCATGTTAGTTTTGTGCTGTTTATTCCAAAACTTAACCACAACTAACTTTATTATAATGTTATGCTGCTAATCGTTTGCTAATACTACCCCTACAGATGGCAATTCTGTTATATATCCCGGTAATCGATAACAAAACTGCGCCTCTCTGAGCGTAATGCATGGTGAGTGTCTGCTAACAAAAACTTAGAAGCGCTAGAAGTAACAAAAGTGATGCTCACACAAGGCTAAAATAGTGTATATTGTAGCCGAAAAGTACTACAAGAAGTTAGTGATATGAAACTGGAGCCACAGACGTTTCGGACCTGACTAGCTGCTAGGTCAGAAATGTTGCTCCAGTTTCATATCCACAGACTTCTTGTATTACATTTCGGCTATAATGTACACTTTTTTCGATTAGAGCCTCATTTGTTATTTCTAGCGTTATATGTTTTGCGGTATACATTTGTTGTGAACTTGTGATTCTGGTAATAACGAATTACCTATGCTACAAAAAGAGTCGGCGGACTTCTTCCACTTCAGATGATTCTATCACAGCACATGCAATCAGAGGACACTTTCGTGGTCGGGGACGAGGTCGGGGACGTGGTCGGGGACGAGGAAGAGGAGGTAGAGGGAGAGGACAGAGCAACCTAACGGAAGTAGTGGAACAAGGTGCGGATGCCGGCAGACCCATTCCTCCTGCACCGACAGGAAGGAGGCGAGGAAGGGCGTCTCGACAATTGGTTTTGTCAAGAGAGGACGAGGAGAGGATTGAAGAACAGCGACGTGAGAGGGAAGAGGAAATCGATGTACGTATAAGCTTTGGCTAAACAGTCGAATTTATGTTCATCATACTAGATGTATTACAATCACATTCACTGTAAGCCTACAGTGAACAAACTTTGGCTAGTTTACCTCCAGGACACATCCTGTCCAGTCTGTCACGGATGTTTTTATATCCTCCAGTAATGTGATGGCTGTCATAATGTAATATTACAATGAATGATCATGTGTGAATTTACTCGCCTTTGTCCTGTGGGCATGTATATTTACCAAGACAATTATGCTCACCCATTACCATAGCCTGTAGTACAATTGATTTAATACAGGGGCACTGCTGGTGAAACAATGTATGTAAACAAGGCCAGCTTTGCATGGTTAACAATTACATGAAATCTCTTACTTCCACTGGTAAAACCTTCAGCATATACAAAGTACATTTTTCAGTCTACATTCCAGCCTACATCTGCATGAAACCATTAACCTTTCCATTTTTTTCCCCTTTTAAGCATCTTATAGAGGGCATGAGCCTGGAGGACCATGTTCAAGTCACAAGACTGATGATGACAAGACAGCCAGGTGTGCTGTTTGACATCTTGCTTGAGTTTCAACACCAGCGTGGTCATTCTCCCCCTGCCACTGCCCCTGCTGCAGCCCCGCGATGGTGCATCTGTGGCAACTGTGTACAGATGCCAACCATGTTGGAGAATAAGTGTTGTGGCCAAGTTCCTGCAAACTGCACCAGCCTGCTGAACCACTTCCGACATTTCTGCTTGGATCCAGGATATCTGCGAATCCACCGGCAGTACAGGGAGGAAATAACAGTGCTAGGCCAGCTAAGGGAACCAGGAGATGACAACAGGGAGTTCCGTTATGCCGCATACCGGCACTACATCTTCTGGCAACATGGGTCACTGGGTGCGGGAAACCGAAGGGTTATCCCAAGTTGCTGTGTTTTGAAAATCAGGGAGACATTTCCAGACCCACATGGACAATACACAGGTTACAATCCTGGACTATAATTTTCTCTGCCCCAGTTTTTCAGCATTGCCAAGATTTTTTTTTATATACCAGGCTGTCAGGAGGCTGAACTCTCACCTTACCCGTCTCCCACCCCCCATACTGGCATAACCTGTATTCCATAAAAAGACATATCACTCTAGACACTTTAAAAAAAACTGCTGCTAAGGACTACTGTTTACACATTTACATTCACTATTAGAAATTTACTATTGTTGTACTGTTTTTTTACTACTGTTATTGCACTACTGGAATTGCACTAGAACTACTACTGGTTATCTTAACTTCAATGCACATTACCATCTCACTGCTGTATCTTCCATTACACATTTTTTTTGCACACTGCACATTTTGGACATCTGTATATTAGTTTTTTTTATTATGTATATAAGGTTTTTTTATTATGCTGCTTTTAGATATTAGACTTTAGTTTTTCTGTCTTAGTTTTTGTTGTGTTTTGTCTTTATATTGTATTTTGCACTACTTGGTCAGAGAGAAAAGAAATTTCGATTCACTGTATGTTGAACATATATGGCAGAATTGAAAATAAAGCTAACTTTGATCTTGATCTATATCCTTTACATTGTGTATAACAGTATAAATATTTTTATGAAAAGATCTTGAACAACACTGACTGTTCCTTGTCTTGCATTATGACACAGACCTACTTACTGCACCTGTCTCCCAACAAGTAACAGTCTAATTGTAAATCTTGCACAAAGTGTAATTGAAGACAAACAATTGACAGATGTATAAAGCAAATCAGATTTACTCTTATTTACACCCTATTAACAGTGTATTTACATTCACTCCACAGCCATTTTGATGGACTTTGCAGGTCCCACATTGAGCAGTGAATAGTCATCAGAGGTCTGCGTCTGTATTTCCAGCAGGTTCTGTAAAAAGTGAAGGAACAATTAGACAAGTATATATCAAATTTTTGTTCGTTCTAGTGTGCGCATATCTATGCGAATGAACAGAACAATTGGACTATTCCATATAGATGGGTGGGTCAGTGTATGATGAATGGACTAGATCTTCAAGACTAAGAAGCAGATATGGAGTGAAAGAGGATGGAAATTCAATTGACATGCTGATAGCTGTCTGCCGACAGCAACAAATTACTCATTAAAAGTCTGACTAAAGTTTTTTTTCGCGGTTTTAATTCAAAATGCCTCTTCTCTCTGCTATGGAAGCACTGGTCTAGTCAAAGCTTACATAGCTGATACATACCTAGACCTCTGCTGACTTGTGTCTGTTGGAGTTCTGATATAGATGGTGCAGGAATGGGTGGAACATGACCAAGTCTTCTCGGATCATCATCTCTCATGGTCCTTGTACGGGGCATACCACCTTCACTTGCCAGTCTTGCTGTGATTATTTTTGCCTGCAGGTCCGGAATATAGTTGTAATCCTTCGCACATTTCAATGCATGTAGACTGTATCTTCTTGCATTTTTGTTGAATTTCCGCCTGAAACTGAGGGAAATGGGGGGGGGGGGGGTAAATAAATAATAACCATTTGCAAGACAGTAATTTATGACCGTGACAAACTGCAGAACTGACATTTGTTTACTTAAAAATTGCATTTGATAGAAAATGGATGGATGCTGGCATGCTTTTCAGTGACATAAAAACGAATTCACAGTCACATGTTCATACATACATTTGATTGCCCTCTGCATTCCGCCATGAAGGTCTGTTACGATGAAAATTGTAATCCAGTGCTGCCAAGAGAACCCTTGCTTCATAAACATGATACGTAAAGGCATGACGCTTGCTGACATACATCAGGATATGGTTCTGGAATGACTCTAGGTGTGCTGTTGATCTGTGTAATGACAATGAAAAATTTGCATGAGAGAAGTCACAAAAACCACGAGGCCAATAGCTCAGTAAAACAATGCGAAAAAATGCATGTCTATATATTTTACCTGAAGCGCAGATATTTATGCACATCTTTCTGCCAGCGTTTGTTCCAGAGGATGTGATATAGGGTTTTGTGGGCATCTGAGTCTCTCTCTATCCACCTTTTCCCCTCCTGGTCTTCCAGATGACCATGTTGACAGCTCCCTGTTGTCCATGAGTGGATGTTGCAAACGTGGTGTAAAATCCCAACCCAAAGTGCCTGTACAAAATACAGTAAATTCAAAACAAGAGAATTACCTGACAGCATGTTGCATGTAACTACATGTATTAGCCAACATGTGCAACTGCAATGGGAATGTATGTCCTTACAAGGAAATGCTCAATTGTGCTGGCTGTCTTGCAACACCACCAAAAATGGTTGACGATGTCTTTCAACCAGTCCAGGAGAACAGAGTGTCCTTTTATTTTGGCTGCCTGAAAGAGATAGATAAACCACTACAAATGTATTAAATGAATAAAAAGGTTGACCAAAACATTTCTTCAGAGCTGGACAAAACGAAAACTATTGTTTGATAATTCGACGCCTAGAGATTGGTTAGACTGAGCACAATACTTACAGCGGAAATTTTTTAGCAAGGCTTTTGGCACCATGCCACATGTCAAAGCTGTGGAATATGTCAAGGTCCTTGTATTTGCCTTTCTCAGGGTCTGTGGAGTGAAGACATAGCAAGGCATTAAATCTGTTATTATAGACATTATTACTCAACAATTCCTATTTGGTCCTTTATGTGATCAAATGACAACTTACTTAGGAGGGCTGAGATTTGAACATGAGCATCTGTGCAGATCTCAACCACCCTGACTTCTTTGGAGAGCTTGTCCACAGTTTGGATAAAAGCCTCTTTCTCCATGATGTTGGAGTTCCAAGATGTCTGGCGTTTGTCAATGGTTGCAACATGGATTATTGCTTTGCTGTCCAGGTCCATAGTGGTGTAACTGCAGTACTGTGCACTGTGTCCGGGTGAGTCGTTTCTCCCATCCCCTGTGAAACACAATGATGATACAAAACGCATGCTTGTAATAAAGGTCATAGACAATGATTATTGCCATGAAATTGTGCCTTGACACCGATATAAAAAAAATGACAAAAAAAAAAATCAAATACCTAAAAGAACCACATCTTTTCCCTGTAGCTGACTGATGGTGTCAGACCTCCTCTCTTCCCAAAATTCTTTCACTGCCCCGACACAGTACGTGTCCTGGATTGTGAAGAATGTGTTGCGATTCACCATGCCAATGTTCATGAATTTGAAGAGGAGTGCAACCTTTGCATAGTTGTTCCCAGACAGCAAAATGTTGGTGGCAAGAAGAAAATCCCCAGCCTGCATGCCAAACCTCAACGTTGGTTGGGAACTCCAATTCCACAGACAATGTCCGTTGGGGCAGACCTAAAAGCCAGAAAAGACATTTCATATAAAAGCCACATGCGGCTGAGTTTGTCAATCACGGCACTTCTTACATGACAATCATTGGTCGATGCTTACCCATTCAACAGCGATTGCTGTGCCCTTGAAGGATATACTTGGGCGAAATGGAGCAACACTACTGCACACTTCACCAGTAGAGAGAACACCAGTGCATCTGTCCACAGGCAGGGCTAAGAACTGGACAAGCTGCTTCAGGCAATTCTCATATATCACAGCTGCCCGGACACCGATAATGTCTTTTTCACTGTCAACCTTCTCCTGACATGGCAAATCCTCCACCACAGCACTGGGCAACTGGTCATCTGGACAGTCCTTGTCATCAGGCAGGTCATGTACAGTCTCATCTAGGCCAACAATAGTGAGATGGTCGATGGAGGGAGCCCCTTTCAGTGCACCACCCAATCTATGAAGGAAGAACATTGAATGCCTTAGATTACAGTCTCTGCAATCCTACAGGGAAAATCATTTTCACATCAAACCAGCCAATCATTCCAGTATATACAGGAGCTGGAGCTGCGCCTTTTGTCTCTGCACCTGGATATAATTAGGCTTCACCCACCCGGTTTCCTCGTATCACGCCTTTCCCTCCCGCTCAACACCTTTACCCATTCACGCTATTAACTGAGAATGCCGGCTGTTAACGGAATTACAACAGCCATCTTTGTTGACATTGTGAGCACCCACATCTAGTAGCCTCACGCAAAAGAATAAACCTACACCACCATGTGCATGATACCCCTCCTTTATCCAGCTGTACCACGACACATACAGCCCACATGTGATGTAAAACATAAAAAGAATGTCACAAACAAAAAGCAATTACATTACAGTTGCTGACTCACCGTATAGATATTGGGGGAAGATACTCATCATCTGAGCTGTCATCCCTTTCTCCGCCATCACTGTCAGGATCCTCATCTGCCCAGTCAATTCTGGATTGGGGAAAACATAATTTATTTTGGTAACCTACACTGCACTGACAATGCACAAGCATCAGTATGAACAAGTTGTTGGTGTTACTTACGTGCTGTTCATGGGGTCATTGTGGGCATCCTCATCCATCTCTGAATCTTGAAAGCTCATGGAATGCAAGCTTTAGAAAAACAAATGCATGTCATCAAAATGAAAATTTAGGTTTTGAGATATAATATAGAGAAATAAAATACAACAACTTAGAGTAAGTACTAACATGTGAATCAAGTTTTATCATTGCTTACCTTTGCTCTAGACTCGCCATTTCTTCTGCCTCAGTTATTGCAGTCAAGCGTCCATCGCTATACAATAAGTAAGGAGATATGTTTTAGTTGTCATCTTCATTTATACCAAGATATAACACAAAATGCGTCAACTGAATGCATCATGCTACAACTTACTGTTCGGCTCCACTTGAAATGCTAGACACTGGCAGATCTTCACGCACTGGGGGCTTTCCCTTCATCGGAGTTGATGAGATGGTTGCAAGACTTCTCTCGTAACTTTGAAACAATACGAAAAACTCCTTAGCCACATTCCCGTATGTAATGATGAAATACAGTTCCCTCATCAATTGCCTACACAAGTCTTGTAAGAATTAAAAGTTGACTTTATTGGGAGTTACCACGTTTTTTTACTGCTAATTCCAGTGCTAATACGAAGTAAGCAGCTACTAGCAATTCAGCACATCACGTGGGTATAACAACAAACAGGGAATATGAAACGGGATTAAAAGCCATCTATAATGGCTTTACGAAGCAAAACAAATCCGTATTTCAAAACCGTGGAAGAATGTACATCGTCCAACATAGCAAACAAGATCGAGAAGCCTGATTAGAAAAAACCTGGCTAATAATTTGTCATTGCAGCCTAGCCTAACCCATGTAAACAAGCCTATTATGCTAGACAATGGCAGATCTCTCGTAACTTTGAAACAATACGAAAAACTCCTTAGCCACATTCCCTTATGTAATGATGAAATACAGTTTCCTCATAAATTGCCTACACAACTCTTGCAAGAATTAAAAGTTGACCTGATGGGGAGTTACCACGTTTTTTTACTGCTAATTCCAGTGCTAATACGAAGTTAGCAGCTAGCAAACAAGATCGAGAAGCCTGATTAGCCAAAGCTCGCTAATAATTTGTCATTGTGGCCGTGTAAACAAGGGTATTGTGGCGTAGCACGCTGGATAAAACTGAGTCTCAAGTTTATTCTCCAACATACACAACACTATTATATTAGTATGATCATGCAATGACAATAGAATTTTAGAATTCAGACTGATATACAAATCATGTAAACTTACTTGTCCAGGAGCAGCGCCGCAAATTCGGCATGTCTTGTAACCCCCCTTTGTTGCATCAGGTATTTCCACCTTTTGAAAGAAGTCCCTATATTAATCCTGTTTTTATTACTATGTCGACTTCTCTCCGTGTTACCAGTCCGTTTTCTTTTCTTGTTACATGAAGTTGCTTGCTCCTGTGATGTACTTGCGGAGTAAGAGTGATCCGGCCACATGCTTGCGTTGTTCTAATCCAAACGCGCACTATTGAATGGGGAGACCAAAATGCATGTCCTTCTGCGGCTCTCGTATTCAAAATGGCTGCCTCTATATGGGGAAGATCCCCACTTTATGTGACTATATCTAAGTTAAAAAGAATACTTTGATTTCATGATGGAAGTGAAAAGGATTGGAAAACAATGTATTTTTGAATGGGTATCTTCATTTTTGGTAATTAACGGGTAAAAATCTTACACACTGTCCCTTTAAGGTTTCATTACTCATTAAAGTCCTATACTACGTAAAATTGACGCTAGTGAGATTTAAGCCATTTTAGAATGTTGTTACCTCATCAAAAACATACCTAAAGTTGCGTTTGGCATCTCCAAAGCTTAAAATGCTCTGTTCCACCTTGTGATGTCATGAAGCGGTAGTTTTCAAGTGAACGTTTTACCTTTAGTTCAGTAGAGATTGGCAATTCCAGGGTTGAAATGATCCAAATGATTCTACGGAAGGAGTATGGAGTTTAAAAACATCACTTTGTTCTATTTGAGCAAAGAATTCAGCCGAAATGAATTTGTGTGTGAATGAAACAAAAGCCAACTCCAGGTCTGTTTGTGATGACATTAAAGAACATAATATACAGTAGACCTTAAAAAGAAACACCTTAAAAAACAAACAAACATGCATTCTTACTACGAGTGGGGTCTTCTCCACAGATCTGACCTGTAACTTGGCTTTGTGGCATCATGCGATTTTCTCAATGGAGATACGTAAAATTAACCCCAAACTGTGAAACATCTCATAGCAGATCTTTATGAAGACAAGCAGCTGATGGACTTTCCCTCAGAAAAGTTGTTACATCGTGCATAGTGTTAAAGACTTGGGCCCCCGCAGCAGTGACGTGCACAGGGGGGTTGCTCAAGTTGCCCGGGCAACTGGCCCTATGCCTTCCTGGACTGACGTTGTCCTTCCAAAATAAATAAATAAATAAAAATAAATAAATAAATAAATCATTCAATGGATATAGAATTTCATGTAGGCCTAGGCCTAGATTTGAAAATGAAAACAAAAAATCTCCACTCAAAACATTTTTCATAAAATAAAAGCAGCCTCGTTCACTTCCATTCGGACACTGATGACGTCCTGCTGGCCACAGAAAAGGACATAGCAATCGACAAAAACGAGGCTCTGAAGGTTTTGGATAAAATGCAGACCCCCCCAGGATTTCGCGGGCTAAAATGTCTGAATTTGCGTGAAATTTTCCAAAAAGTTGCGATGAAAGTTGCGCCTTGACTGCAGTCTGAGCCCCTTCAAATCACGCTCCGAACTGGGGACACTGCCGCAGTTTTGTTTCGTCACACGGAAGTAAGGCAGAAGGAAGTTGGTGGACGTGAGTTCAATACGTCGCCGATGACTGGTCAAAATTGGTCAAAATTGCGGGAAAGTTGCGGTGATTGGTCAAAATTGCAACACCACCCTGAATTCACGGGGATTAGCTGAAGTTGCGTTGAAGTTGCAAATCGCAACATCGCAAATTCCTGGAGGGTCTGAAAATGGCCCTGAATAGGCGGCTTCTCTTTTAAAAGCTTAGTGACTTGATAGGATATTATATAGGGTTTTGTGTTTAATTATGTTTCAATTGTTTGTATCAATACATTAATAAAGACCCTGTGCTTCATATAGCCTGGAGTGGGGGGGGGGGGGTTGGTTTGCCCTTTCTTCAGGTCAGAGTAACTCTGCCCCTCAAAATTCCTGTGCACGTCCCTGCCCCGCAGTGAAAGAAGTCTGGACATCTCCCTGTCAAGATCTGGAGAAAAGTTGTTTCTCGTTATTCAAGGTGGGCGAAGTGTCTTGCTCAGAGAACAGCATGTACTTTCAGTTGGCGGCCGATCTCTTCAACCGCAAAGCTGCTGCTATAGAAGTCGACTAACCAAATGTTTTAAATAAAACTAACCATTCTCTGTATGCGCGTAGACGTCCGTTTGCCCGCACGAGAGTGTGTGCTCAGGCGTACCAGATAAGAGGAGCCCCAGTTTGTTGAAATTCAAATATGTGAAACTCATTTTCTCCAAATCACACACTCGGCTAGATATTCTGCGCTCTGAACATGGAGGTATTTGGTGATGAAAGTTTGCACGTGTCAAAGCCGTCGCCATGGTGACACGCAATTACTCTCTCTTTGCATAAATGAGTCGGGATAAATTAGAAATCCAATTTGTATTGTTTGCTATGCTCAGAATAGATTACAAATGTATCAAGCCAGCTGATGCTAATTTGGTTGGCAGCCGGTGATGTGGGGAGCGGGAGAGAAGGAAGGAGATGGAGGGAGGAGGGAGATGGAGGAAAGAGAGCGATGGAGGGAAGAGGGAGAAAGGATGGGATGGGACTAGTCTATTTGTCATCTCCTTTATTTACCGCAGACACTCCACGTGATACAGGCTTGTGGATTACAATCAGCAGAAGTACAAGAAACAACTCTATATCGGCTTTTATTCTGCTTTTTATGGCTGTATTTGTTCCCAAAGTGGAGGTCTGGAATGTTTCAGGTGTTTGTAGGACATTAAATCTTTCTATCTTCACTGAAACTGAACCAGACCAAGTTGCAGCCAAGACTAAACCAGATCTAAACTGGGTCTAACCCAGGACAAAACCAGGACTAAACCAGGTCTAAACCAGGTCTAAACCAGGACTAAGCCGAGACTAAACCATGACTAAACCAGGACTAAACCAAGACTAAACCAGGTGTGTGTGTGTGTGTGTGTGTGTGTGTGTGTGTGTGTGTGTGATAACATATATCCTGTGCATTATTGAATTATTGAATGATTATATGGACTTTTTGTTAAAAAAAAAAAGCATTTCCATTTTAACAAAGTACCTTCTAACTCTGCCCTGCAATAGACAATAATAAGAATAATACACTTTATTTATATAGCAATTTTCTGTTTTAAACACTCAAAGACACTGTACAAAAAATAAAAATAAGCATAATAAGGTCATCAAACAAAATGTAAATACATAGGCAGGATAATAAAAGCAGGTTAGACATCAAAAACAGTTCTAAATAGATGGGGTTTGAGCAGTTTCTTGAAGGTGGAGAGTTCAATACAGTCACAAAGTTGTGAAGCTAGTGAGTTCCAGAGTGTAGGGGCAATGACGGAGAAGCTAGGATCATACGAACTCCAGCTTTCCGTGCCCACTGTACATCCCCCAGTGCACAAGTGATAAGATTTTGTCATTTCCTAGATCGGCTTGTCTCAGTTCAGATCTGTGGAGAGGCGACCCCGCTCACAGTCAGAATGTCTGGGTTTTTTTGGTTATTTTTGAGCTATAAAACCACCTGTGATTGAATAAATGTAAGGTAAAGTAGAGCTGTTTAATGTCATACTGTGGAACATTCCAGGCAGAGCAATGACATCTCCATAGAAACAAGCAGGTGACTGGCCCCCAGCCAAAAAGTTACATCGTGCACCTTTAAAAGTCCTATATTACGCATAATTGACTCTTGTGAGCTTTAAGTCACGTTAGAATGTCGTCTCCGTTTAAAAAACAGACCTGGAGTTGTGTTTTATTTCATTCACACATGTTTGAGTAATTATTTTGTATTATTAGTCTGTCTACATCTCCAAAATGCTCACTCAAAATGCTCTGTTCCACCTTGTGATGTCATGAAGCGGTAGTTTTCAAGTCAACAGGATTTGTGTGTTAAACGTATCAATGCAGCAAACCTCCAGGTATGTTTCTGATGAGCAACATTTTAACATAGATCAGAAAATAGTGTTAAGAAAATTTAAGCAGTGTGAAGAGTGGGGTGAGACATTCAGCTAAATTTCAGAATGGGGAATCAATGTCACAACACTGAACCCAGAATGCTTCTTATGACCTCATCCCTTGGGCATATGGATGCAAACATAAAGATATTTTGTAGATCACAACTAACTTAATTTAAATTTCTTTAGCCTAAAGCAGGGGTGTCAAACTCATTTTGGTCCGGGAGCCGTATCCAACCTACTTTGATCCCAAAGGGGCCGGATCAGAAAACTCATGGTATATATACCCCAAAAATAGAAATAAATCCAAATATTTGTGCAGAGAAACACAAATCTATTACAGACTGCTGTTTCTTCAGTCTAGCAATAATTTGTTTATCTTCTGTCTACTCAATTCTCCGTTCAGGTTCTTGTTTTATTCGAAATGCCATGTCTCGTAGTGGCGTTTAAGATTATATTCCTTGAGCACCGCTGCTTGTTGCAAACACACCGAGCGTACAGGTTTCCCATTCACCTCCGAGAACAAATAGGAATTAGTCAATTTTTCTTGGAAAATCCTGCACTCGGGGTCCACTTTTCTCATTTTGGACATTTTGCTGATGAGGGTGTCACGGTCAACAGTCAAAACGATGGTCCTTTAAGAGCGTTTGGAAAGAGGCGAGTCTTCATTTGTGCTGCTCTGGTGGGAAAAGCAGAAAGTTGCCGCAGAAAATTACCAATATTTTAATAGAAAATTAAAATATTTTAATAGAAAATCATGTTTGACACCCCTGGCCTAAAGTGTGTGTAGAATCCCTCAGTCGTCCAGGTAGAATCCATGGCAAAAGGAGAAATTCAATTTGTCAACTGGACAAAAGTTTATTTGGTTGAATACGTTTCGTACGTTTCATCCAAGCTGCTTCTTCAGTTCTGGTCCCTTTAGCCTATAGTATTAGCATTAGCTTTATTGTTAGCATATTAGCACATTGTTTACTTATAAGTTAATTTAGCTGGAAATCTTTGAAGTCAGACCTCGTCACCTTTGAGTGGGACATAACCAACCTCCCAGTTGTCCAGAATGTTCTGCATCTATTTCGGCACTAAACCAGGACTAAACCAAGACTAAACCAAGTCTAAACCAGGTCTAAACCAGGACTAAACCAGGTCTAAACCAGGTCTAAACCAGGACTAAACCAGGTCTAAACCAGGTCTAAACCAGGACTAAACCAGGTCTTAACCAGGACTAAACCAGGACTAAACCAGGTCTAAACCAGGTCTAAACCAGGTCTAAACCAGGACTAAACCAGGACTAAACCAGGTCTAAACCAGGACTAAACCGGGACTAACCCGGCACTAAACCAGTAAACCAGGTCTAAACCAGAACTAAACCAGGTCTAACCCAGGACTAAGCCAAGACTAAACCAGATTTAAACCGGGTCTAAACCAGGTCTAAACCAGCACTAAACCAGGTCAAAACAGGTCTAAACCAGGTCTAAACCAGGACTAAACCAGGACTAAACCAGGTCTAAACCAGGACTAAACTGGGACTAACCCGGCACTAAACCAGGAGTAAACCAGGTCTAAACCAGGACTAAGCCAAGACTAAACCAGATCTAAACCGGATCTAAACCAGGTCTAAACCAGGACTAAACCAGGTCTAGCCCAGGACTAAGCCAAGACTAAACCAGATCTAAACCGGGTCTAAACCAGGTCTAAACCAGGACTAAACCAGGTCTAAACCAGGACTAAGCCAAGACTAAACCAGATCTAAACCGGGTCTAACCCAGGACAAAACCAGGACTAAACCAGGTCTAAACCAGGTCTAAACCAGGTCTAAACCAGGACTAAGCCGAGACTAAACCGGGACTAAACCAGGACTAAACCAGGTGTGTGTGTGTGTGTGTGTGTGTGATAACATATATCCTGTGCATTATTGAATTATTGAATGATTATATGGACTTTTTGTTAAAAAAGCATTTCCATTTTAACAAAGTACCTTCTAACTCTGACCTGCAATAGACAATAATAAGAATAATACACTTTATTTATATAGCAATTTTCTGTTTTAAACGCTCAAAGACACTGTACAAAAAATAAAAATAAGCAAAACAAGGTCATCAAACAAAATGTAAATATATAGGCAGGATAATAAAAGCAGGTTAGACATCAAAAACAGTTCTAAATAGATAGGTTTTGAGCAGTTTCTTGAAGGTGGAGAGTTCAGTACAGTCACAAAGTTGTGAAGCTAGTGAGTTCCAGAGTGTAGGGGCAATGACGGAGAAGGCTCTGTCTCCCCAGGTTTGGAGTTTGGTCTTACAGGGGAAGGACAGGAGATTGGGTGATGGACTGTGGGGATGCAGCAGGTCTGAAAATGTAGGAGTTGTGAAGGGCTCTGAAAGAGATAAGGAGCACTTTGAAGTGGATGCGCTGAGGGATGGAGAACCAGTGGAGGTTCTGGAGGACAAGGGTGATATGTTCATGTGACTGTGTGTGTGTGTGAGGAGGCGAGCAGTGGAATATTGCAGTATATTGAGAGTTTTTTAGGGTGTACTATATAGAATGCCGTTGCAGTAAATTGTGAAGGTGATGAATGCATGGATGATTCACCTCTAGTGTACCTTAAACCAGTGGTCCCCAACCTTTTTTGCGCCACGGACCGGTTAATGTCACCCACAATTTTCACGGACCGGGGGGTGGGTGAACGCAGATATTGGCGGATAAATACCACAAACGGCGGCTACAGTCTGTGTTAGGGACCGTCAACAAATTATCTTCACATTACTGGAGGGAGTCACTGCTACGGTGGAGCAGGGGACGTAATAATTTCCCCATAAAATTCGAGACATGTAGAGACATGTATTTGGCAACTACTACGCCCATCTGATTTGGAAAAAAATGATTTAGTTGATTTTTTGTGAATTTTTAAATGTAATTATTGTGTCCCGCTTCACAGAAATATGACCTAGGAGCAAAATTTGACCTGCAGTAAGTAAACACATTTATTCAGCAACTACTACGCCCAACAGATTTTTAAAAAGTGCTTTGGTTAATTTTTCGTGAATTTCATGGGGAAATTATTTCATCCCCTGCTCCACCGTAGCAGTGACTCCCTCCAGTAATGTGAAGATCATTTGTTGACGGTCCCTAACACAGACTGTAGCCGCAGAATGAAGGAGCTGCGTGAGCAAAGTTTTTCCCTATAAATCGATAGTTAGTATTACTTGCTATTGTTTTATTAGATAGACATTAACAAGTAGAACTCTCGTTAACCTTGGTCGCGTTATTTAGGCAAAATGCTTCTTTGGATCTTAATACGGGAATGTTAAACCCCGAATATCAAGCGAACGTCAAACATCGAGCCAACTTCATTACGTTCTCTTTTCAAACACAAACACAAACGGACCACTCTAAATGAAGGGGGGGAATGAGCCACCGCGGCCCGGTACCAAATGGCCCACGGACAACTCGGTGGTTGGGGACCACTGCCTTAAACCATAGCCAGGTATAAAATATGTCTAAGCCAGGCCTAACCCAGGTTCAAGGTTTAATGGTGGCACAGTGGTGCAGTGGTTAGTCACCACACAGGAAAAAGGTCCTGGGTTTGACTCTCAGGAGGAGTGGGGCCTTTTTGTATGGAGTTTGCAAGTTCTCCGACGTCTGCACAGCGAAAATAAATGTTTTAAATCAAAACTTTGATCAATTTGGTGGGAGTAAATATTTCATACTTTGCACTGATTTGACCTAAAAACATTTTCCAACAACTTTAATCACCAGCTCAGGCGCTTTTCTTCACAGTCTTTCTAAATCGTACATGTTCCAATGGTGCACATTAGCATATCGCCCAAAGGTGAGACATAGTGATCCTGCAGAGATGGTACGTGTGGGGGAGGTGATGTGGAAGGAGCCATGTTTGTAATGTTAATTTCAGTTCCCTATGGGTCCTGTGCAGCGGGTGTGTTGGCGCTACAGACTAAATCAAGGATTCTGGGCGATTCTAGTGAAAATATCTATGCATCGCACGAGTTATGGGCAAAAACATGTTTATGTTCAGACTGTACCTTGGGCATTTCAGGACATCAATGGGCAGATAGGTCATGTTCAGTGTTACAGCTCATATGCATGTGATGATAAGGGAATTATGTATGTGCAAAGCAATATTTCATAGTTTTACCTTGGATTAGCTGTTGCAGTTGCAGAAATAAGTGGGGTGTGGAGGACAAGAAAACAGCAGCAATGGAGTTGGGAAATCCATGGTAAAATTTGGTGCTATTGAATTATACAAATTATATTTTAAAGATTTGATACAAAATCGTTGTCCTCTCATCAAAAACATGCTACGATTTAAATGTTAGCCAGGCACGCTCCAGGTCAAATCCTCCAGCTTAGGTCCTGACCAAGCCGAGCAATAAGATCATGGAGATGGGTCCCGGGCGCCTGAAAGACGAGCTGCCCACTGCTCCTGAAGGATGGGTCAAATGCAGAGAAATAATTTCCCTACGGGGATGAATAAGCGTGTCTTCTTCTTCTTCTTCTTCTTCTTCTTAAGTAATCTAGCGATCTCTCTCAGACTCTATTTGAACCATAGACTGTATAAAGAAGTGGACTAAGGAGGTGTGACGTCACCCATAGTGTTTGGCTCTAGTCAAATGAACCTCGTCCAGGCTAGCAGTTATAGGAGCGAGTTTGGAGCCTATCAATCCAACCTGTTGCTAACGCTTGCAGGAGTGACCTCTGGGAAAGAAGGCACCTAGTTTGTGTGTTAATAAACCTTTAGGCACCAAAGGTTTTTTCCTAAAATGTTTCTTAATTTCTTAATCTTAATTTCAAAAGGCTATAACTTAAAAGTGATAAAAGAGAGAGACTTTCTGTAAATTTGAGAAATATTACGGATGACCCAAAGTTTATGTAGGGATTAAATTTACCCATCTAATTTGCATATTGTGACATCATATGGCAGCGGCCATCTTGGATTATAGAATTTTCATGAAATGTCACATGTTCGAATGATAAAATCAGTACTTCTTTCCCTCCAAAATGCAATAGTGAATGCTCAGGAAAATAGTAAATAGTAAACAAACTGTGTAAATCATTACTAATAATAATAACTATTATAATTATAGCTGTTTAGACCTGTTTAAACCTGGTTCAGACCTGGTTCGGTCCTAGTTTAGATGTGGTTCAGACCTAATTTAGATCTAGTTCAGAGGATGATTGGAACCCCCCTTGCAGTTAGGGATCACTTGATGTAGGTCAACATTTAAGAATTCATAGAACTTTGTCTTGCCCATCTCCATCAAACACTGCATGCAACCTTTGTGTGGAATAAAGCAACAGCTGACTCCATTACAGCTAACAGAGTTTAAGATCTCATGGAAAAAACACTGTGAAAAATAGGCTTCATCATAGGCACCTATCCTCTGGTGCAGAGGGGCCAGAGCACCCATGCAAACCTCTGAGCACCCATGTGAATTTTCCCTGATCTTATATTGACCTTATTATTTGTGATCTGGTGCTTAATAGCCTATAATGTTGTCTCCCGCTCCTCTCTCTGTGTTGTCAGTCATTTCAGTGATTTCTGTGGGTCTGGTCTGAGGACTGGGGTAACTGTGTTTCCCCTCGTGTGATTAAATCCACAACTGTGCACAAACCAGGGATCACAAACAGAATTTAACTCAACAGCCTATTGGCCAAAATGAATACTATTCACTCAGAACAGTCTATGAGTGAGGACACCAAAGACAGTGAGATGAGGGTATGAGTCTGAACAGACAACACAGTCACGAACTCTAGCAGAGCTGTAAAACTACTTGGACCCACTGGCCAGTGAACACCCTTGCAGGTCCAGCACTATGGAAGAACTGAGCACCTACTTGAAAAAACATGTCCATGTATATACAATGGGACTGTGGTTAGCAAGAAGGGTGTGAGTGCAGTTGTGGAACCATGTTTCCAATTTGCCTGGTTTACAGTGAGATATGGTCTCGGAGCCACCTTCGAAATATCTCGTACCGGAGGTGTGGTTTACGATCGCCAATGGCCGTTTATTGGGCGTTACGAATGTCTATCATTTGGCGTATACGTAGCCCATAGCCAATCATGTCAGTTGTCAGTTCAAACTACAAACTTCCGTTTGTCACGCAGTACACGTCACCGTCTTGCCACCCCTCACCGCGCTCTGATTGGCTCCCAGAATCGGGAGAGCTCGCTTGCCATAGTCGCCAGGCTGGCTTTCAGATCGGAACGAATGAAAGCAGCCTGGGATTTCCCAGGTTAGTTTCCCATGGGTACAGCTAGATCATCCTTGACCAACATGTGCAACATGTTATATATCACATGCTACTGTGGGTTTTCAAAAACTACACTTTTAATAGCTTTAATAAAGCTGGATGAAGGCCCCGAACAAACCAAAGCAAACTCACCTTCTTTTAGCAGAAAAGATTATAGGAAGCGATTTGAAAATTTGTGAATGAAAAAAAGATTTAGCAATAATTTGATGCCAACTTGCTCCAAAACAACAACAAAAAAACACTGAAACAAAAGCCCACAGCACATAACAGTGCTCCTTGCCTGTGGCTGTTTGTGTCCACACGCTCTGGGAGCATGTGTGGATTTATCAGATCGGATTGGTCCCATTCGTCTGCACTGGTCTGGGGTTATGGCTGCTCTGATGCCCTGTTTGATAAATGCTGTACACCATTGCTCTTGTTTCCTGTAGGCCATGGCTTCCTGTACTGTCATTCTTCTCTTATACCTTGGGCTTCATATACAACTGTGCATGATTCATATTTCATAAAGCATATGATAAAGCGATAAATGATTCTTGCATATTAACAGGTTGTGCTGGCCTTCTGTGAGCTTTAGTCAGTACTTCAGTTCTGTAGTACTTACCATCAGCATCTTCATGTAGTACAGAATGTGCAAATTCACAGCAAAAAGCTATATTTTGGTGAGATAAAATGACTTAAATTAATAACATTTGACTTCATTTCAGAAGATTCAACTTGACAAGTAAAATGATCTACCAATGGAAAAAAAAATGTTTTTTTTTATTTAATCAACATCAGATTTTGTTTGATCTTAAGTGTAACAAAATGTATTTCATATTTTAAAGGTACACTGTGTAGGATGGTGGTGCATTGGTGGATGGTGGGTATTGCAATTCCAGTTCTAGCTACGGCAGACTTCGAGGGTCAACCGGGAGCAACGTAATGTGGACAGCTCGGCATACCCAGAGGTGGGTTAACCGGCAGCCGAACCGCGCGCACGCATGAAGCACACCCAGCGCTGTGCGCGTGTGGGGGGAATCGGGAACCGGTTCGCGGAGGGCGGAGGTCGGTCTGCACTTGGGGGGACAAAGGTGGAACCGACAACTACTGTATAAAGAAAACGGCAGAGCCCAAAATACAGTATATCCCTCTGCGGCTCTCGTAGTTAAAATGGCTGCCTCTGCATGGGGAAGATCCCCCTTTTATGCAGGTATATCTAAGTCCAACAGAATACTTTGATTTCATGATGGAAGTGAAAAGGCTTGGAAAACACTGTATTTTTGAATGGGTATCTTCAATTTTGGTAATTAACGGGTAAAAATCTTACACACTGTCCCTTTAAGTACAAAAAGTCTTATTCCATTGGTAGATCATTTTACTTCAATTGAAATGTACTCAAATCATGATCAAATTTTCTTAATTCAAGTCAGCTTAACTTGGCTAGATTTTAGTTTTTGCAGAGTTGTGAGAATCAAGCACTGCCACAACCGCTCACTCTCGCATCACAGAGATTTATATAGACTGTGCATACTTGTACAGTCCTTGGACCGTGTGGGAGTCGGCGAAATGCGACAGGTCTCGCAACTACCAGATGCAGCCATCGACTCCATTTTCTCCCGTAGAACTGTGCACTCTGAGAACTGAGACACGGCTTTTGTCTTATCTCCCCGAGTTCTGATGGGCATGATTGACAATAGGATTAACACCACATCCACTTTCACTGCTACGCGGATGACACCCAGCTCTACATCTCCACTAAACCCAACTCCACACTTCCACCCTCCTCTCTGACAAACTGTCTCACTGAAATACAAACCTGGTTCACCTCAAACTTCCTCAAACTTAACGGCAATAAAACAGAACTTCTCCTCATCGGCACCAAATCCACCCTAAGCAAAATAAACCCTTTCTCCATATCCATCGACGGCTCCTCTATCTCCCCCTCCCCTCAGGTAAAGAGTCTGGGTGTCATCCTCGACAGCACACTTTCCTTCACCTCCCATATCAACAACACCACCCGGTCCGCCTACTTCCACCTCAGAAACATCCGCCGCCTCCGTCCCTCACTCACCCCACACACCACCGCCATCCTCATCCATAGCCTGGTCACTTCCCGTATAGACTACTGCAACTCTCTCCTGTTCGGTCTCCCACAAAAATCACTCCATAAACTCCAACTGGTCCAAAACTCAGCCGCCCGCATTATCACACACACACCCCCCCATCACCACATCACACCTGTCCTGCAACAGCTCCACTGGCTCCCCATCACACACCGCATACACTACAAAATCATACTCCTCACCTACAAAGCCATCCACAACCTCGCCCCTCCATACCTGTCGAACCTCATCCACATCTCCACACCTGCCCGCTCCCTCCGCTCCTCCTCCTCCCTGCACCTTACTGTCCCTCCTGCCCGTCTCATCACTATGGGAAGCAGAGCCTTCAGCCGCTCTGCTCCCCAGCTCTGGAACTCCCTCCCCCATGCTCTCCGCGACACACACTCACTCTCACACTTCAAATCTCAACTCAAAACTCATCTGTTTAGAGAGGCCTTCTCACTCTGACCACTCTGACCATAACTGCACTGTCTTTTAATCTGTATCTGTTTTTAAAATGTATTTCTACACTGTTTTTATTTTGTTTTATCTTGTTTTTATGTACTGTATTATTTAATTAATGTATTTAATTGCTTGATGTACGGCGACCTTGAGAGCCTTGAAAGGCGCCTAACAAATAAAATGTATTATTATTATTATTATTATTATTATTAACCAATAAGAGAAAGGCAGGTCCATCAGGTTCATCCTTTTCAAAATAATTATGACAGTTTATGAGTAAAACAAGTTAGAGGCCTCACTCATGGGCCTGAAATACAAACATGTGCAAATTAGGATTGTCAGAAATATTGAAAATCAGATACCTATCGATACTAAAACTAGTATCAAAACTAGATACTTATTTGAGCAGGTATCGATACTCACAATAGCTAGAGTGTTGGTGGTTTTAAGCAGTGTCCACCAGCACTCTAGCCAGAACTGAAGAAGGAGCTTGGATGAGCTGCGAAACGTATTTAAAGGTCCCATGGCATGAAATTTTCACTTTCTGAGGTTTTTGAACGTTAATGTGAGCTCCCCTACCCTGTTTAGCCCCCCCCCCCATGGTTAAAAGTTGTGAAATGTCTAAACTGAGCATTTGCGATCCTTTTCTGCGTTATAAAAAATCGGAGCTCAAACGGGCGATTTTGAACAAGGCACCTTATTGACGTCAGATCGAAAAAAGAAATGCAAATGCAGTTCCACCCCCGTCTGTCTGTACTCAGCGTCTCTGTAAATCACGCCCAGAGAGTTTGGACCGCGAATGCGCTAGGCAATGCGAAATGCGTTTTTTTATTTGCCTGGAGGCACGTCCGAGTGTTTCTAGGCTCGGAAGTCCTTTATCTGAGCCTCTGGACCTTTGAACAGCAGTGGTTTAATTTTATTTTCTGTGGAAATGTGTTTATTTTTCAATGGAACGCTTCTAATCTCTTCTCCACCCAAAAACGCGGAAATGGGTCAGAGCGCTCAGGCACAGCTGAGAGCTGAGAGCGGAGGGTTTGGCCACGCCCCCACCCTCTACTATAGGCCATCTCTTTTCTCCTCATTTGCATTCAAGCAACAACGCCCATTATGGCCTGTTCAGAGAGAGAGAAAAATTACTCTTTCTCATCTTATCTCTGTTTCTCATGCACTGAGTGTTGATTTTGAAGAAGGATTCATTTACAGTATTAGGGAACCATTAAGGAGCCATATAAAAGCATCAAGAAGTACCATGTCATGGGATCTTTAACCAAATAAACTTTTGTCCAGTTGACAAATTGAATTTCTCCTTTTGCTATTCCTTAGTATCTAAATTGAATTTGAAATTTTGCCACTTAATACAGACTTCAATACTTATTACTACTAAATTTGACCATTGTCCTAATTGGATTGTCCTGCATTTGAACAGAAATCAGGAAACTAATCTATAGACATCCTAATAACTTTAATAATAATAATAATAATAATAATAATAATAATAATAATAATAATAATAATAATAATAATAATAATAATAACTGCACAAAAATATGTTAAATTACCTTAATTCACTGAAAAAGTAAAATAGAATCATTAAAAAATACATTCTTGAAAGCCTCATGGATACACTGGCAGGTTCAGATTTGGCACAGAACAAAGCCTCAGTGTGAGTGTTTGTGTATAAAACCTCCACAGGGTCAATAGCACTTGTGAACTGTCCAAACTGCAGCCTACGCTCAGAGGGCCCTCCACTGACCTCTCCATTACCAAACTATTGATCCACACTCTCTTTACTGGAAAAGGCCAAAATACATCACACAGCAGACTCTACGCGTTCACATATCAGGAAAGCTTTCAGAAAGCTTCAGGAACTTGCTTTAATAACTTCTTTATCTTAACATTCTTAGATCACAGAACATTCTTAGATCACTGTGTTTCCTTTTATTGTTTTGAAAATCCTACATTTGCTGAAAACACATGTTGTTTTTGGCTGAGTGAGTTCTGAAACCTCCTCCCTTTGCTCCCCGCGCTAAGTCATTCCTTCTTCAGAGCTCTATCGCAAGACAATCAGCTAATGAAACTACTGCACATCACGTCAGGTTTGTGAAGTTGTAGTGTACTGTTCAGTATAATTTTTTTTTGTATTCTTATATATAGGCCTGTGGGCTTGGACAGAATTGTACTGTTAAGAATTGTTTACACTGCAGACACTTTACACTACTGAACTGTATTTATGATGCTTTTTCTATCTATTTATGATAGTTTTTTATCTTTATGCTTATTGGTTTAGTCCTGGTTTAGTCCTGGTTTAGACATGGTTTAGTCTCGGTTTAGTCCTGGTTTAGACCTGGTTTAGTCCTGGTTTAGACCTGGTTTAGTCCTGGTTTAGACCTGATTTAGTCCTGGTTTAGACCTAATTTAGTCTTGGTTTAGTCCTGGTATAGTCCTGGTTTAGACCTGGTTTAGTCCTGGTTTAGACATGGTTTAGTCTTGGTTTAGTCCTGGTTTAGACCTGGTTTAGACCTGGTTTAGTCTTGGTTTAGTCCTGGTTTAGACCTGGTTTAGTCCTGGTTTAGACCTGGTTTAGACCTGGTTTAGACCTGGTTTAGACCTGGTTTAGTCCTGGTTTAGACCTGGTTTAGTCCTGGTTTAGACCTGGTTTAGACCTGATTTAGTCCTGGTTTAATCCCTTTTTAGTCCCGTTTTTATCTTTATGCTTATTGTGTTGTATTTTTATACTTCTGTAGCCGGGAGTCCATCAAAATTTCGTAATGCTTGCATAATAACTATAAAGAATCTTGAGTCTTGAATCTTGAAGATGGTAAAAATACTCAAACATGCATGGATGACATCTAAAACCTCTTCAGACATGTTTTGGATGAGGGAACAATGTTACAACACAGTACAAAGCTCCAAAAAGTAAATTTCACACAATCCCCTGTCTTTAGCAATACAATTAATTTTGAGTGTACAAACACTACTTAACACTATCAAACACTACTTGGACATTTCGGACACATGCAATTTCTTTTGTGTTTTGGCCATGTAGTTAGTTAGTATCTCCAATTTAAAATATTTTGATTCAAGCTGTCTGGCCAACTGTAATGTGCCCCTCACACACTCTCAAGACTGGGACACTGCCTCTGTAACACTCATACTGCAAATATATCCAGGAAATCATAACAACAATTTCACCAGGTGGACTAGGATTATTTAAAACTGTTGCAGAATTCATCTAAAAGCAATGACCAGTAAACATTTGCATTTGTTCTTCCACATCCTATATTACACAAAATGGATTACCAGGAGCTTTAAGCCATGTTTGAATGTTGTCACCTCAACAAAACCACACCTGGAGTTGTGTTTTCTTTCATTCACACATTTGAATAATCCTTTATTATTAGCCTGTCTACATCTCCAAATGCCCTGTTCCACCTTGTGATGTCGTGAAGTGGTATTTTTCAAGTTAATGGAGTGATAGTTTTCAAGTTAAACTACAAAACTACTGTTCACAGAGCAACATTTTTAAAAATCTAAACCTTGTTATCAGTTATTGTTAATTGAAATACATTTTTACTTTCAATCCTTTCACCATTTATCCTGCAAAAAAGGTTTATCAATAACCAATGCTTACAAATACATAATACAGTTAGGTGACACACCCCTCCCCCATATCAATCACTGATGCTTCCCAAAATTAAGTTGGGAATGCCTGTGTATTTATCATTCAGTTTCCTTTATTAGTTTTGCTTTACTTTATTTTAATTATTAATTATTTTGATTTTTTAAATGTTTTGTTTTTCTTTTTCTTTCATCTATGTTATGAATTTGAATGTCTGCTTTATGCTTTATGTGTTTATATATATATATAATAAAAAAAAACTACAGGGACGTCATTAGACCTACCGTTATACTGGAGCACAGGGCCCTTTTATTTGCAACTACATTTTTTTTTTTGAGCGTCTGATGTAATGCAGCTCTGTCAAGCAGAGAGTCCGGGGGTCCCAGAAAGACCGTGAGTGACTCACTGTAAAACTGATGGCTGATGCTAGCTAACATGTGACTGTACTTTTATTATGTGAAAGACTCACCTGTTGCAGTTCCAACTAAGTCAGCTCTTTCTGGTGTGTTAAAATAAACCAGGTCTCATAGAACGTCTGACAGTAGTGCCTTCAGTTAGCATCACACCTCCAGTGATGCTTTTTAAGTCATGACACACACACACACACACACCTTAGTCCTGGTTCAGACCTAGTTTAGACCTGGTTTAGTCCTGGTTCAGACCTGGTTCAGACCTGGTTTAGACCTGGTTTAGACCTGGTTTAGATCTGATTTAGTCCTGGTTTAGTCCTGGTTTAGTCTTGGTTTAGTCTTGGTTTAGTCCTAGTTTAGACCTGGTTTAGTCCTGGTTTAGTCCTGGTTTAGTCCTGGTTTAGTCCTGGTTTAGTCTTGGTTTAGTCTTGGTTTAGACCTGGTTTAGACCTGGTTTAGTCCTGGTTTAGTCCTGGTTTAGTCCTGGTTTAGTCCTAGTTTAGACCTGGTTTAGATCTGATTTAGTCCTGGTTTAATCCTGGTTTAGTCCTGGTTTAGACCTGGTTTAGATCTGATTTAGTCCTGGTTTAGATCTGATTTAGTCCTGGTTTAGTCTTAGTTTAGTCCTGGTTTAGACCTGGTTTAGACCTGATTTAGTAGTCCTGGTTTAGACCTGGTTTAGTCTTGGTTTAGTCCTGGTTTAGACATGGTTTAGTCTTGGTTTAGTCCTGGTTTAGACTTGGCTTAGCCCTGGTTTAGTCCTGGTTTAGACCTGGTTTAGTCCCAGTTTAGTCCCGGGCCCCTGCTGTCAGCTAATCTGTCCCTTTGATGCAGAAATAATGCGATAATATGACTCACCCCATAAGAACGCGTCAGCTCCGTTATAACAGTTTGCCGTGTTGTCGATAGTTCGCGTATCCACGTGTATGCGCGTATCGCATATATCTACGGACTTTAATTATCCGGAGCTCCGGAGAAACGGACATATCCCGAACATATCGGCGAATTTCGTCGAAAGGTGAGGGATTTTCATGCCTGCAGTGAAGCGGCGAAGCACGTAGCAATCCCACCACTTTTGTCTGCGACTCCGCACCAACACGTTCATACGGATGCTGCCACTGCCCCGCAAAATGCCGTGGCCAAAAACCTTGTCCTTCTCTGTCTCCTCCTTAAAACAAATAAGCTGTTCATGTTCTGGCTCTGGTACACAGCAACTTTAGGCTACTTCCGTAAACACTGAGCGCGCTTGCTGCGCATGACCTCGTTGTATCCTCCAGGGTGCATGCGCAAAAAATCGGATTTCACAAAAAAATCGGAATTGAGCATTAAGCCCTGGTGATCGACTGACACTCGACCGGTTGGGCACCCCTGTTTCAGACGCTCGGGGACCCATCTTGGTCTTGGTCAGGAGGATTTTTTTTTTAACCTATGGTGCATTTTTTGGGTTGTTGAGGGAAACAGGAGTGCCCAGAGGAAACCCACCCAGACACGGGAAAAACTCCACACAGAAAGGCTCGGTCAACCCAGGGATTGAACCCGGAACCTTCTTGCTGTGAAGTGCTAGCCACTCAGCCGCCATGCCACTTTGTTCTACCAGATTGCGAGATGTTGCGACTCATCCTACAGGAATGTGGAGGCGCCCGGCTGCTGGGCAAATGACTTTAGCTGGATCACATCAGGCCCGCGGATTGCTCAGACTAATTGGAAATTTCAAAACACAGCCTCAGAGCTGCTGGTGTGGGCCTGTCGGAGCATGTGAGCAGGGATTTCAGCGGTGTGCCATCCGGGTTTTTCCATATTTGATTTTTTATAAGCACGAGCAGCCAGACACTTTGAAAAGGGATTGGAATTTAAAGTGAGTCTCGAGCCAAAGTTATGAAAGTCTAATAGCATTCCCAGAAACCCTCAGGAGACTGTGGCTCTGCTCAGTGGCACCAGTGTAGAGTTAGTGTGGACATATTTACCTTATGTTGCTTGCACTGCATCTTTGGGGTAAACAGATGTACAGATTCTCAAAGTAGTCGTTCAACTTGGAGAAATGAAAGTTCCTGTATTACACAAAATTGACTCTTGTGAGCTTAAAGCCATGTTATAATGCTGTTATCTCCTCAAAAACACACAGATTTGTGTTTGTTTCATTCACACATGCTTGAGTAACCCTTTATTATTAATCTGTCTACATCTCCAAAGCTCAAAATGCTCTGATCCATCTTGTGATGTCATTCAGCTGCAGTTTTCCAGTTCAGTAAACACTGAGAAAAGTTCAGGTTAGTGGATCTCAAACATATCAAGTACAACAAAAGATAGGATTTTGCTTTTGGGGTTCCACCAGATCTAGACCAGGATTAAAATGGGTCTAAACTAGAACTAAACAAAATCAATAGGAGACTCAACATTAAACCTTAATTTAAATTGCCAGAACCACATGCTTTGACAATATGTTACATAGATATTTGGATGAAGAAGACAGAGAAACAGTTCAGATTTCTGCAGAATCAAGAATCAAAGCACCAAACTTGTTTATATTTTGTTCTGAATGATACAAGAATCAGTTTATTCAACATCATTTGGATAATTTCAGCCCTGGCATTGCCTATCTCTGCTGAACTAAAGGTAAAAAAGTAGCAGTTATCTTGAAAACTACCGCTTCATGACATAACAAGGTGGAACAGAGCATTTTGAGTGTTGGAGATGTAGACAGACTAATAATAATGGTTAGTCAAACATGAAATGAAATGAATGATAATAATATAGGACCCTTAAAGGAGAATTAACGTTTTTTACAATCTGAGCCTTATTTCGGTAATAAAACAAGTTGTTTTACTCACCCATAGCACTTTGGTGTCATATGGAGCACTTCCAGAGATGTTTTAGATTAGCGATCTCCGTAATGTGAGTTCTTGGGGCATAGAGCATGTAATATGCCCCGAGCGGTCTCCAAATAACACAAACTTTAGCACTTTTCAAATCATAGAAGCTCGATGTCTTAGTCTACGCTTTCGTTTGAGTCAAAAGTGGCCTGTAATCCGAGATTTATCCATAATTTACAGCTTTGCGTTTCATGTTTGGGTCCTGAGAGCTGAGAGCGAAATAAACTGTGACTCCGCACATGCGCACTGGCGTCCTCATATACTCGAAACTATGGCTAAACCTCGGATTACAGGCCACTTTTGACTCAAGCGAAAGCGTAGACTAAGACATCGAGCTTCTATGATTTGAAAAGTGCTAAAGTTTGTGTTATTTGGAGAACGCAAACATGTGCCCCGAGAACTCACATTACGGAGATCGCAAATCTAAAACATCTCTGGAAGTGCTCCATTACTTTTTCGTGCTGTTCTTGATCTGTGCGTTGCAACACTGGAATTTCCCCACTGAGGGACTAATAAAGGCATATCTTATCTTATCTTATCTTATATGACACCAAAGTGCTATGGGTGAGTAAAACAACTTGTTTTATTACCGAAATAAGGCTCAGATTGTAAAAAACGTTAATTCTCCTTTAAACAACATGGTGGTGGACCCCACACATTTAAAAAAAACAAATATAGCCTAGCGTTTTGATTTATTGGAATAGTCCAGTGTGTTTTGCAAATGGAAGTCAATGGAAAAACATTAGTTGGCCTGCGCTCTCCCCCGTCTGCACTGTGGGAGCCAGATTTGCAGTGCATATTGACAAACATAAAACTTTAATTTAGCCTCCGCACAAGAGCACAGTTATACCGAGCCAAAGTGAAAGCAGTTGTTGGTGAGTAAACATTCACTTAGTGCCAGAGAGCTGAATCCAAAACAAGGACTACGCAGGTACTGCTCTCCAAAAGCTCTACAAATGTTAGCCAAGAAAACCAGCCATTTCAGCACTACAGCCTCAGAACGTGCTTCTCCCTGTGAGTGTCAGCGTTTTTCACTTAACACAAGAGACACTTTCAGGTTCAAATCACAATAAACAATGAAGTCCACAGCCAGTGTTTGAATCGTTACAGGGTTTCATTTGGGTCTGTTCTTTTAGAGAAGCTGAAATGTGGAAACAAGGAACTGACAGTGAATTAAAGTTTAAAATAAGGCTTCAAATCAGAATATTAAAGTCCTGTAAAAAATATGTAAAATTTGATGTATAGCAAAAGAGCCATTGAGATCATATTTGGTCATTTTGGTCTTAAAATGTTTGTTTTAACATTCTCTACATGATCCTGGGATTTTTATTTCACCTTTTTGTTTGTAAATCAAAATATGACATAACAGACAAATCAGGTACCTGATTTCCCCGAGGTTGAGCAATAGTTTTGATGGTCAGCTATCGTGCCGTGTTGCTGAGCGCCTGTTTGTAGAAACTGGTGGTGCAGGCGGGAAAGAGCAAGTACCTTCAACAACCTATCTCCTGATTGGCTCTTTGGTTGCCATATTATACGCACTCAGATATTCAAAGTTCAAGTTCAAAGTCAGCTTTATTGTCAATTCTGCCATATGTGTTCAACATACAGTGAATCGAAATTTTGTTTCTCTCTGGCCAGGTAGTGCAAAAAGACAGTGTACAAAATACAATATGAAGACAAAACACAACAAAAAACTATCTAAGACAGAGATCTAAAGTTAAAACTAAAGTCTACGATCTAAAATCTTAAAACAGTGCAACATAATAAATAAACTATACTATATACAGATTTCCAAAGTGTGCAGTGTGCATCAAAAATGTGCAATGGAAGATACAGCAGTGAACTGGTCATGTGCAGTAGAATGTGCATAGGAGTTAAGATAAAATAAAAATAAATGTGCAACAGTAGTAATTCTAGTGCAGTAACAGGAGTAAACAACAGTACTAAAATTCCAGTAGTAAATGTGCAATAACAGTAGTAAACAACAGTGCAACGGGGTAAAAATCAATAACAGGAGTAAACAACAGTACTAAAAATTCCAGTAGTAAATGTAAGTGTGCAATAACAGTAGTAAACAACAGTGCAACAGGAGTAAAATCCAGTAGTAAATGTAAATGTGCAACAGTGCAACAGTAGTCCTTAGCAGCAGTTTTTAAAAGTGTCTAGAGTGATATGTCTTTTATGGAATACAGGTTATGCCAATATGGGGGGGGGGTGGTGGGAGATGGGTAAGGTGAGAGTTCGGGTGTGAGTTCAGCCTCCTGACAGCCTGGTGGATGAAGCTGTTTGAAAGCCTGGTGGAGTGGGCCCGGAGACTCCGGTACCTTCTCCCCGAGGGCAGGAGGCTGAACAGGCTATGTGCGGGGTGGCTCGGGTCACCCACAATGCTGGACGCTCTGCGGGTGAGCCGGGTGTTAAAAATGTCTAGGAGGGAGGGGAGAGAGACACCAGCGATCCTCCCAGCTGCATTCACTATGCGCTGCAGGGCTTTCCTGTTCTGTTCAGTGCAGCTCCCGTACCACACAGTGATGCAGCTGGTCAGGACGCTCTCAATGGTGCCTCGGTAGAAGGTGGTCATAATGGGTGGAGGGGCTCCAGCTCTCCTCAGTTTGCGGAGGAAATAGAGGCGCTTCTGAGCCCTCTTTGCCAGTGATACAGTATTCACTGTCCAGGAGAGGTCCTCACCACTGTTCCCTCTAAGGTGCGCGCGTGCGCAATCGCGCACTGCCCAGACGTTCAGCGCGCACATCAAATCCTTTTCAGCGCATAAAATAAAATCTAACCTGAACTCAGCGCTGGTTTGACACACGGAATCCAGTCTGATAGATTCAGTTTGCACATGTGAATGTGCACATGCGTTAGGGACAAGCCAACTACAAACACATTCATTTCGATCGCATTTCGCTCGCTTCCTTCAGTAAGAGTTGTCGTGCGCATCGCCGTGGGTCAGAGCGGCAGGTCCGCACCAGCCGACGGGAGCGCCGCCCGCACAGAAGAGGAGACAGGTAGAGCCATAATGTAATCCTCGGCTGTTTTCTTTGTTTCTGTCCAAGCCATAGGTTTTTGTGAGCAATAAGACGGGACTTTCTGTGTGAAGTGTGAATCCTCTCCCCAGAGCGTTAAACCACAGAGCTCTGTCACTCTCACAAAATTACTTAAACTGGGTAATGATTAAAAAGCAAGATATAAACTGATAAAAATGTATACTTATTTTGGAGATCATTATTTTGAGAAAGACCCATCTTATAGTGTCCTATAGGTCCTACAATCATCCCTAAAAAATCTGCAGCTACATGTAGGCTATATTTATCCAGCTGAAAAAATCTCTCTTCATGTGGTTTTACAGGTTTATACACAGGTATATACACAGGTTATTTTTCAAAATATTGTAATGTTCAATGTTTCACTGACCACAGCAGGACCCTCACACTGACATACAACATGTACAAAGTTCATGAACCGATTTTTGAGAAGTGGACCAAAAAATCAGTTATATTAAAAGTAATCTAACGCAAATAACTGCAGTAATTTGATGAATAAGCTGTAACTTGCCATGATCTCAGGTGTGATACTGGTGTGGCCACATTGTGCATGTCGTATGTTGCTCACAGGAGTCCAAGGAGCACTCAGGGAGTTAGTGTGTTTGCTCAGACACATGAAAAATTAGGGGGAACATTGGTCCTCACTGATGTGCACCCCCAGGAATTTGGTGCTGCTCACCCTCTCTACAGCAGCACCATTGATGGACAGTGGGGGGTGCTGGGTGGGGCCTCTCCGGAAGTCAATAACAATCTCCTTGGTCTTTTCAACATTAAGAAGGAGATTGTTATTGCTGCACCACTGGGTCAGAAGGGTCACCTCACTCCTGTAGTTTGTCTCATCGTTATTAGAGATGAAACCCACCACAGTCGTATCGTCCGCAAACTTCACTATGCGATTGGTGCTGAACGCTGGTGAGCAGTCGTGGGTCAGCAGAGTGAAGAGCATCGGACTGAGCACACAGCCCTGGGGGGCTCCTGTGCTCAGTCTAATGCAGCTTGAGGTGTTTCTGCCGACCCGCACTGCCTGTGGCCTCTCACTGAGGAAGTCCAGCAGCCAATTACAGAGTGAGGTCTGAAGCCCCAGGTGGTCTAGTTTGATAATGAGCTGCTGTGGGATTATAGTGTTGAATGCTGAACTGAAATCTATGAACAGCATTCTCACATATGAGTCTTTATTGTCTAGGTGGGTGAGAGCCGGGTGAAGTGCAGAACAGATTGCATCCTCGGTAGAGCGGTTGGCCCGGTATGCAAACTGGTATGGGTCTAGGGTGGGGGGAGGATGGATTTGATGTGTGCCATGACTAGCCGTTCAAAGCACTTCATGATGATGGGGGTCAGTGCAACAGGGCGATAGTCATTAAAAGTGGCCGGAGTGGGCTTCTTTGGCACGGGAACGATGGTAGTGGTTTTGAAGCAGGAGGGAACGACAGCCTGGCTCAGAGAAGCATTAAAGATGTCTGTGAAGACATCCTTGAGCTCCTCTGCACAGTCTTTCAACACACGACCAGGAATGTTGTCCGGGCCTGCAGCCTTGCGGGTGTTGATCCTGGAGAGTGTCCTCTTCACGCTGGCTGCAGACACACACAGGGGCTGGTCGTGGGGAGGTGGTGGAGATATCCAAACCATAGAGTGTATAATATAAATAGACAAAGCTAACCGCCACGTTCCAAATAGGAAGTTCGCAGGTGGGCTCTTGACTTACACTGGAATACTGTGGCATTGTGGCCCCTCTCCCTGTAACTGCTACTGTGAGCGTTGTCATTTTGGTTTTAAAATGTTCGTATTAACCCACCCTACATAATTCTGGTGTTTTTTTTGTTTTTTGCTATTTTAAAGCCCCAGTGTGTAGGATTCGTGGCACATAGGTGGATGGTGCTATTGCACTTCCTGTTTTAGCTACGGCAGACCTCGAGGGTCACCCGGGCACGCCATAACGCGGACAGCTCTCGTACCCGCGTACGAGCCGCGCGCCGCTACTGTATAAATAAAACGCGGTCCCGTTTTTTTTTTCTTTTCTCATGAAAACACACATTCCCGATCATGTACCATGACACTCTACACATCAAATGAAACCTTACAGTCTCCTCTTTTTGACTATGCAATTCATTGCCCTGCAAAACACTCACTCCCCGAGCACATGGGGCTTTTATACGGAAAAGCACAAAACGAGGTTAGCTTACCTTACAATGCTTTGCACAGGTCAAACTCTGTATTTCACCATAAACTTGCTCTCAATTTGTCCGTAAGGATCCAGCGAATAAAATCCAGTAAAACAATTTAGTCCAAAACACGTGTTAGATCCATTACAACGTCTGATCCGGCAGCATGCTTGTGTTGTTTACCCAAAACCACGAGCCTTGCCGAAGGCGAAGGCGGAGCCCAAATGTCCTTCTGCGGATCTCGTATTCAAAATGGCTGCCTCTGCATGGGGAAGATCCCCCTTTTATGTGACTATATCTAAGTCCAAAAGAATACTTTGATTTCATGATGGAAGTGAAAAGGCTTGGAAAACAATGTATTTTTGAATGGGTATCTTCAATTTCAGTAATTAACGGGTAAAAATCTTACACAGTCCCTTTAATGCTAATGTTTATTTTTATTGTTTTATTACTTGTTTTATTGCTGATTTTACCTTCTGTACAGCATCTTTGAGTGTCTGGAAAAGCGCTTTATAAACAAAATGTATTATTCCGTTGCCTAGGCAAGTTGCCTAGTAACCCTTTGATCTTTCCTTTGATGTTCTGGCCTCAAGATTATTATTATTATACTTCTATTCTATAGGAAGTCTATGGCAGCCCCTAGAACCGTTTGGTAAAAAGTTGTGAAATTTGGCATGCACATTCCAGCCAGTCTCCTCATTACTCACAGCAATTTATAGGTCCCCAGCCCCAACCGTCTAGTGGCACCAGCAGGTCAAAGTTGCAGAAATGTGTCAATTGCCTAGCAACGCACCTAGCAACCTTTGATCTGTCTTTGATGTGTCTGTTCTGACAGGGTTAGACCCTGACCCTGTCAGACCCTGTCAGACTCTGTTAGATCCTGTCAGACCTTGTTAGACCCTGTCAAACGGTGCTTGGCCCCCGCATTGCTGCTTGCAGCTATATTTATTATTATTATTATTATTATTATTATTATTATTATTATTATTATTATTATTATTATTATTATTATTATTATTATTATTATTATTATTTTGACTGTTAAAAAGTCCTATTCATAATATAGAGGCTCCAAATTTGTCTCTGCAACTGTTGGCATCATGAGCTTCATTTGACTGGAGATGAACACTATGGTCGACGTCACAATCACTTAGTCCAATTCTTTATTCTATGATCCAAATATGGATTTTGGCTTCAAATTAGCCACTATAATTGACTTCATTTGGCAGGAATCTATTCATACATAACATAATGACAAACACTTCAGCTGTTTTAGTTTAAAAAGTAGCTATTAAAAAGTTAGCTATTCTGATTTCTTTCTGTTTACCATTTTTTTATTTGTATTTTAACTTTTTGTTTCCATTATTCTGTCCCATCCAGATTGTCGACCACCCCGACCCACTTTGTTTCCCTCCTTTTCCTCATTAATTTTTGTTAGTTGAAAAAAATGTCTGCGTGCCATATGGGTGCCCTGAATGATGCTAGGATGCTAAGTGGCCCTTTCAAATCCGCACTGCTAACGAAATAATTACAATTTATGAGACCAGATCTTCCGATTCGTCTCAAACCACGGCTTTTTAGGCAGCTGCGACACATGGTTACAGGGTATCGCTTTTCCTCTGATTGTCCCGCTAATCCAATGGAGTCGTGGTCGTAGCTTTAGCGTAGCCTAGCACATACTTTTGTTATTGCTGATGCTAATGGCTTTGACCTGCCACACACAGCTGTTTCAATGTAAACTGTGGAGGCTAATGAAACTTTATGTGGCCCAGTGAAGAAGTACAGCTTTGTAAATGCTACTATTACTATTGACGTAATGTGGACGAGTTACAGCTAAGAGTTGTAATCACGAAACAGAAGCTTTTTTGGATGTCAAGTAAAATTAGACTTAGACAAACATTATTGATTCACAAAAGAAATGACTTGGATGCAGTAGCTTATTGATAGTACATCAAGCGTGGGGTGTTCTACATGTATATCTATGGTGGAATGTTCAGCAGTTAGCGTGGAGACACAATGCACACATTAGTAAACGTAAACACTGTCTGGAAACTCAAGACAAAATATGATCAAAGGAGAAGTTCAATTTATCAACTGGACAAAGTTTGTTTGGTTGAAAACGTTTCGCCGCTCATCCGAGAGGCTTCGTCAGCTCTGGTTATTGTACTGGTTAGACCCTGCTTATATCTAGCTGCCGGGAGGCGCGTCCGACAATGACAAAAAGTCTGAAAACGATCCCCCTAATCTGTCTCTTTGTTTCAGACCTTTTGTCATTGTCGGACGCGCCTCCCGGCAGCTAGATATAAGCAGGGTCTAACCAGTACAATAACCAGAGCTGACGAAGCCTCTCGGATGAGCGGCGAAACGTTTTCAACCAAACAAACTTTGTCCAGTTGATAAATTGAACTTCTCCTTTGATCATGGATTCTACCTGGACGACTGAGGGACTTTTCACGCATCTCAAGACAAAATATGAAATTGATTTAAACAACACATTTGTAGGAGCGTGTTCTCAGTGTGAGTGTTCCTGGCAGACATGGGACCAAGTCACACATGTGCAAGTCTCAAGTAAGTCTCAAGTCTTCACCTTCAAGTCCCAAGTAAGTCCCAAGTTTTTTTTTCTTGGGCAAGTCAAGTCAAGTCAAGTCACAGGCTATGTCAAGTCAAGTCAAGTCAAGTCCTGTAATAGGTCAAGTCAAGTCCAAGTCAAGTCACCTTTGGCGTATTGTTGTAATTTTAGCTGCAGAATCTGATCTTAATAAAGTGAAAGGCAATATATAAGACAGTGTAAGTAATCATCACTGGCTAATGTGCCCAACCTGTTATAAAATATTTGTATTGTAAATACTCATGTTCAGTAAAATATACTCAACAAAAATATAAACGCAACACTTTTGTTTTTGCTCCCATTTTTCCTGAGATGGACCTAAAGATCCAAAATTCACTCCAGATACACAACACTACCATTTCTCTCAAACATTGTTCACAAATCTGTCCAAATGTGTGACAGCGAGCACTTTGCCCCGCCGAGACAATCCACCCCACCTCACAGGTGCGCCACATCAAGATGCCGATCAGACATCATGACCAGTGCACAGGTGTGCCCCAGACTGCCCACAATAAAAGGCCACCCCGGGAAATGCATTTTTTTTTTTGCTTTATTGGGGGTCTGGGGACTCAGAACCAGTCAGTATCTGGTGTGACCACCATTTGCCTCATGCAGTGCAACACATCTTCTTCACATAGAGTTTATCAGATTGTCAATTGTGGCCTGTGGAATGTTGGTCCACTCCTCTTCAATGGCTGTGCGAAGTTGCTGGATATTAGTGGGAGCTGGTACACGCTGTCGTATACGCCGGTCAAGCACATCCCAAACATGCTCAATGGGTGACATGTCCGGTGAGTATGCTGGCCATGCAAGAACTGGGACATCTTCAGCTTCCAAGAATTGTGTACAGATCCTTGCAACATGGGGCCGTGCATTATCTTGCTGAAACATGAGGTGATGTTCATGGATGTATGGCACAACAATGGGCCTCAGGATCTCATCACGGTATCTCTGTGCATTCAAAATGCCATCAATAAAATGCACCTGTGTTCTTCGTCCATAACAGCCATTGAAGAGGAGTGGACCAACATTCCACAGGCCACAACTGACAATCTGATAAACTCTATGTGAAGAAGATGTGTTGCACTGCATGAGGCAAATGGTGGTCACACCAGATACTGACTGGTTCTGAGTCCCCAGATCCCCAATAAAGCAAAACAAATGCACATTTCGGGGTGGCCTTTTATTGTGGGCAGTCTGGGGCGCACCTGTGCACTGGTCATGATGTCGGATCGGCATCTTGATGTGGCGCACCTGTGAGGTGGGGTGGATTGTCTCGGCGGGGCAGAGGTGCTCGCTGTCACACATTTGGACAGATTTGTGAACAATGTTTGAGAGAAATGGTAGTGTTGTGTATCTGGAGTGAATTTTGGATCTTTGGGTCCATCTCAGGAAAAATGGGAGCAAAAACAAAAGTGTTGCGTTTATATTTGTGTTGAGTGTACATCATAGACTCAAACAAAACAGTGATAATGTAATTATTGATTATTTATTGGCAAAAGTGATCTGTACATCGAAAACCAAACTGTTTCACATGTTTTCAACATTGAGCTGAAACCAGTAACAGCTAAAACAAACTTGTATTAAACTTTGTTACACTCCCTAACTCACTCTGTCCCACACACACACACACGCACACACACACACACACACACGTACACACACACGCGCGCGCGCACACACACACACACACGTACACACACACGCGCGCGCGCACACACACACACACACACACCACTCTTCACGTACGTAATGGGTCAGGCGCGCTCCTCGAGAGCTCGTGTATTTAGACTACACCTTTGTAAGAGACTGACTAAGAGTAAAAAGTGATGAGAGTTTTGTTTATTATTATTATTTGAACGTAGACCCTCGGTCAAGTGATCTCCTGCATTCCATAAAACCAAGCCAACAACTGATCTGAGCAACGCCAAGAGACAGTACACTAACGCCACAGCCCTCCACCACAAGCGCAAACACAGCGCAACTCTCACATCTGAGGGGACGAAACCAGGACTGGACCAGGTCTAGACCTGGACTAAACCGGGATTAAACCACCATGGGCCACTCTTTGCTGATTTCGTGCGGCTGGTTTGTGGCTGGGGCTGAGAGTACGCGGTCGGGGCGCCGCGGATCGTTTTCGTGCTCGCAGCCCCGGTGTACGCGCGGCCTCGTGCCGGTGGTGGTGCACGTGGTGCACGCGTTGCGTCCCAGCACATGGCAGTGCCGTTGAATGAGCACGAAAACATTATGTGACCACGCAAGTCATTCAAGTCATCGTGTCTCAAGTCAAGTCAAGTCCCGAGTCCTAGACTTCCAAGTCCGAGTCAAGTCTCAAGTATTTCATTTTTTGTCGAGTCAAGTCACAAGTCATAAAAACAGCGACTCGAGTCGACTCGAGTCCAAGTCACTAAGTCTCAAGTCCCCATGTCTGGTTCCTGGTCCTGTTTAGGTGTGATTTTCCAGCTAAGGCAGTAAAAAACACAAAAAAAACTCATATTAAAGTCTAACTCGAGTAAGAGAGCTTGAGATAGAGTAGCACCTTCAGTTAGCATCCACTCCAGGGGAATGTTGATGACATCAGCTCCAAAGTATCAATACATGACAAATTATAACATAACAAAGGGAAACATAAACAGTACTCAGACATACATTTACTCCCAACAGAGTAATGCATTTGACAGTGTAGCAGTATAGACCCCTTTACAGTTAGTAAACAGACGTGACGTCACCGGCATGTGCGCGCATTGTTGACCCAGAATCAACCATAGCAGTCCATAGCGGAGTATCTGAACGATAGGGAGAGCTACATTCAAAAGCTCACGTTGAGCAACGGGGTTCGACTACCAGATCCTTATGCGATCAAGGAGTGGCAGTACGACCGCAGAAAGTGGCCAGATTTACAGTGGTCTGTTATTTAGTGGAGAAGCCCAGCGTGTAAACAAGAGAGAAAGTGCATACAAATCCATGGATGCCTACCAGTTTGCCGTGTGTGGCCATGTACAGGAGGTAAAATACCACGATATCGATGGGGAGTTTTGCGTGTTGGCATCTGATGTTCTCCCCAGTCAAAGACAAGGCCACAAGACGACCATGTACAATGCTTGGGCTATCATCAACAAGCGCGAGAACTATGTTCTGACCGCCAACTGCACTTGTGTTGCGGGGTAAGTAACATACTACGACTTAATTCACGATCCACAGATGTGATCTCAGTCATGTCAAATGCCATTTATGATGGTCATGCGGTGTCCTGCTCTTGCTAGTTAATCATGCTGCTTGTTTAGGGTAATTTGCCCAGGTGTTCACTTGTGTGTATGTCAGTTGAATGATATGAACTATTATTTATTCCATCTGTTTCTCTTTATTTCACGTCGAGTTCTTCTCTTCTCTTCTATATCTTCGCTGGGGGTTTTATGGCGGCAGTGGCTTTGTTTTGAGTCAACAATGCGCACACATTCAGTGATGACGTAGCTTTGAAACAGGTCTATTCTTACTTGAGTAAAAGTTAATCTTCCGACTGCGAGTAAGTCTACAAGTGACAGCTTTGTTCACCATATTACAAGAATTGAACATTTGTGTTTTTTGCACCTCCGTTTCAAACATTTTCATGGTCTATTCTTTCATTTTACATTTTGCCCATCCTGTTCTATTAAAGCCACTGTAGGTAACTTTTTTGTCAATAATAGAATTTTCTTTCTTTGTTTTGGTTGCCCCTTACTGCTTGGTTCCAAATGTAGTTCCTTTGGGTATAATTTTCTATAGTATGACATAAAACTCATTTATCTTCATGGGGAATGTTCTGAAGTATGGTTTTAACTTTCTATTTCCACGGGATCATGCTTACCACGACTTACCACCTCCAGAAAGTTACACACTGTACCTTTAAGTATAAATTGTAAACACACTGTTGTGGCCAAACACTCTGAGAAGTATTTTCTCCAAATACTTGTTTAAACTTACTCGCCTTTTCTATACTTCAACTATTATTTTCATGTAACAGTACTTCACTTGAGTACATTTTCGACTACTTCACCCTCCTCTTCCAAAATCCACAGCTGAAACTGAGGAGCCCATCCATCACCACAGCAGCTCTTGTAGCGCAGTCTAATTATGTGAATGCTATCCCGCCTGCATGTGATACAATGATTTAGGGTCTCTGCACCTTGCTCTCTGTCCAAAGCTGTGCTCTGGATTCCTTTGGAGCTGAATATAGCGGGACAAGCAGAGGACATGTCAACAAGCTCGTCTCCACTCACTGTCGTATGGGGCACTGGGACCTGTAAAAAGGCCAGGGGAAGTTGGAGAACAGATACTACACTTGTTGGGCACTGACAAAAGCAGGTGCCCGGACAGAAATAGAACCATCATCTGGCACGTAGTAAGCTGGTAATCCCTGATCTGACTGACTGGTAGCAAAGAAGTCTGTTAGGGACTTTATCATGGAAGGTGTTTGGACAGAATGTAATTTCATAAAACACAACGCTGAAGTAGCATGATGGGGACAGTTAGAGTGATTGAGTTCAACCAGGGGTCACTGAAGGCTGGGTCAACTCAAACGTGTTTAGAAGAAATGACTCAAAATCTCAACCAGTCCTTTCAAAATCCTAGTTCTTAAGTAATAAACTATAACATAGATTAGGATTGAACATTTTGTTCATTGGACACGGCCAAGATTACACAAACATGCATCAGTTAATCAAAAATACAATGATGAGACACAGTTATAAGTTATGGTTAAAAAATAACAAAAGTAAAAGTTGACACCTTTAAGGAGAATTTATTTTTCGGTTACAAAACAAGTTGTTTTACTCACCCATAGCACTTTGGTGTCATATGGAGCACTTCCAGAGATGTTTTAGATTAGCGATAGCCGTAATGTGAGTTCTCGGGGCACATGTTTGCGGTCTCCAAATAACACAAACTTTAGCACTTTTCAAATCATAGAAGCTCAATATCGTAGGTCGTTTTCACACCTGCCTTGTTTGGTTGGTTTAAAACGAACCAGATTTCAGTTGCTCCTTTGATTCGGACCTTTTGGGCTGGTGTGAATAAAAAACAAAAATCTCGATCCGGAGCAAACAAGCAGACCGAGACCACCTAAAAAGCTCGGTCTCGACACGGTTCCATTCGAACTCTGGTGCGGTTCGTTTGAGTTGAGAATGCAGACCGGACTCGATCCGACACAAGTTGGCTTTTTGTACTTAACGAGCTCCTGTCGTATGTCGAGCATTATGGGAAACCGAGGCTGACGAAACGAAACGAAACTTACGAGGCTTACTTATGTTTTGCATGAAGAGCAAGAGTCAGAAGTTGATGTGCGCACATGAGCTCTGTCCTCCGTAGTCGTCTTGCCCTGTGTCTTCGTCATTCGGAAATTGATTGTAAAATAGTGTAAACCTCACGATGCTGCTCAAACATTTGTGCGAACTGTAAAAACTGAGCAAACCATATCGCTAAGGCTAGATTGAAAACAGCACGTAACACTGTTATTCTCCTCCTTCCGGGTTTGACACGGCTCATTTCTGTCCAATGGCTGAGCGACCTCAGCACATGTGGTTTTGTTTATAGATGTTGGTTCACTTGGGGAAAAACTGCAGTCTGAAAGCGAACCGCACCAAAAAATAAAAAAATAAAAAATTGGTCCGGACCAAAGCAAGTGAACTATCGGACTTTCCTGGTGTGAAAACTACCTTAGTCTACGCTTTTGTTTGAGTCAAAAGTAGATGAGGACGCCAGTGCGCATGTGCGGAGTCACAGTTTATTTCACTCTCAGCTCTCGGGACCCAAACATGAAATGTAAAGCTGTAAATAATGGATAAATCTCGGATTACAGGCCACTTTTGACTCAAACGAAAGTGTAGACTAAGACATTGAGCTTCTATGATTTGAAAAATGCTAAAGTTTGTGTTATTTGGAGACCGCTCGGGGCATATATTATATGCCCCGAGAACTCGTGTTACGGATATCGCTAATCTAAAACATCTCTGCAAGTGCTCCATATGACACCAAAGTGCTATGGGTGAGTAAAACAACTTGTTTTATTACCGAAATAAGGCTCAGATTGTAAAAAAAAAACTTTAAAAAGTGTTCCATATTTATTTTTTTGTAATAAAGTTAGATTATATCCAGAGGTAGAGTAGCTAAACATTTTACTGAAGGAAGAATAACGTTACTTCAAAATATTACTCAAGCAGAAGTACAACGTAGTGGTCCAAGAAGCTACTCAAGTAAGTAATCGTTGGGCTGTACATTAGATTTATCATAGAAATTAATGCATTTTGAAGAAGAAAACATTAATTCATTAATGGTCAAAATCTGGTGTTTTTAAAGGACAGAAAAAAGAAAAGACAAAATAAGACAAACTACTGGAACTTTGAATACATTTGAAGGAACAGTGCAAGAAACACAAACTTTCAAATCATTTCATACAGTATTGCCAACATAAAGCTTAGGTAGACTTACTCACAGTGGGAAGATTTAGATAGATGGTTGCTTTTACTTTTTAATTCACTTTTAAGGGGGCTCTGTCTTTAGCGAATTTTCAACACTTGTACAAAGAGCACAAGAGCACAAAAAAAGGCATTTGAAATATTTTGCATGTTAATCTTGTGAATACATTTCTCGCAACTCCACCACTGCCTTACTCTTCTGAACCCGGCGTTTGGTTCCCAGAGGTGAAGTGAAGATTCCCACCACAACACAATCGCTCCTCCAAGTCTGAACAAGCCGCTAAACTCCAAATGACACCACCTTAATCTGCTTTCCGAGTTGAAAGCTTTTCATCCTTTGTAGTGCTGCTGATTAACACGAACCATGGAAGTATGTTTGGAAATCTCAGCGCCTAGACCTCCACAATGCATTAGCCTAAGTCCCAATCATGTGTAATGAACGGAAGGATGGGAAAACTACCAAGTCCTTAGCCTGGGATCCAGAGTACACACTGTTATAATACCGGTGATTCTAAGTTAAATGGGCATGATTGACAAGCGGATTAGCCAATCAGGGACACACATGGTCCATTTTTATCAAAACAAATATGCCTCCGTTTTGAGGGAAAAAGCCAAAAATATATCACTATGGACTGAAAAACACTGTGGATTTGAGAATCAATGGGCGAAGCACTAAGCATACTAATCAGCTCCTTATTTTCATACATGTTACTAAAAAAAAAAAAAAAAAAAATTTGATTGCATGATCATGTGTGGTTCTAGCTCAAGTAGGGTGACCACCGGCATGAAGGCATGAAACAGGAAAGGTGGACACTTGTGTCCAAAAAGGAGGACAAAGGCCCTAAAGTGAGGACACATTTTTTTTTGTTTTCCCTCGGGGGGGGGTCAGTCAAGAAAAACAAATGCGTCCGCATCTGAGGAGCAAAAATCTGTCAATAGCCTGAGCGGAGCTTTTGAGTGACAGCAGCTTCCAGACAAATCTTTGATTGTTTTTAATGATATAGACCGTTGTTTTTTATCCATGTAACCAGGGACTGCGGATGGAAATTAGCTTTGTAGCTATACTCTGGTGCAGAACATCTCTGTCTTTGTACATAATGGCTCTGTACATTGTCCCTTCAAATAAAGACTAAACTAAACTAAACAATCAGGGGCTGCAGGGGCTGTATCAGCTGCGCTCGCATCGCGAATGTTTGCATACGACACAACATCAGAGTAGCAAGTGTAAATAATGGGTGGAGATTTATGACGATTTATGGCCGACGAGGGTCTGAAAGGAGGACAAAATGTAAAAAAGGAGGACACGTGACAGACGGCCGGACAGACAGCTCTAAAACCGGACTGTCCGGACGAAATCCGGACGAATGGTCACCCTAGGCTCAAGGCTTGATGGAAAAAAACATTTAGAACTAGGGTTGTTCCGATACCAATGCTGGTATCATCCAAAGCTGAGATACCACACATTTTTCAGGTTTCGGTATGGGCAAGTACTCAGACCAAATCAGCAATCTGATACTACTGTATTGTCCACAATGAGGAACTGTAGATGCGAGTGCAGTGTTTACCTCGGTGGCTAATGCTACCGCTAACACCCAGAGCAGGTTAAACATAGACTACAGAAGCAATTCAAAAGTTCAAGACTCCATGCACAGCTTCCAGGTGCTGGTAACAGCAGGAACATTCAACAATTCCAAAAAAGAGAAGGCTTACCACACACTTGGTCGCCTCTACAGCATCATCAGGTTCGCTCGAGTAGTGCCAGGTATGACTAAATACCATCCAGTCACATGTTCTTTTTTGTTTGTTTGTTTGTTTGTTTTTTTTCTTAAAGTCATTCTTCTTTTGAATGCAATATATAATACATATATACAGACCAGGATTAGGTGGCACTTTTTTAATCCCGACAAACCTCAGGGAGGCAACAGAACCATGGCTCCTGTCTCTGTAAAGTCTGGCTATAGAGGCTCTGCAGACTCTTAACCTCTTTGATACCTTAATTTAGCCTTTAGTGTGGACACTCAACTTAGTAGGAAAACTGTGGAGACAACAGCGGCAACAGCGCTAACTTGGACTTTGTTTACTCTGCAGAATTAGCCACGTGTTCCGAGGATGAGCGTCTTTTTACAAGCCTCACTGTTGGTTTTATCCAAGCACTGTGGCAGAAAGTAATTGATTAGAAAAGTATAAGTGCTTAAATCAGGACTACTTATGGCCAGAATCATTATATATTTGACTTTGAATGCCTATGTTTGCCTAATGGTAAGTCTGCCTCTGCTCTTAACACTTAGTTCTCAAAATCAAATGTATTCTATAGATTTTCTTTAGCAATAGCCTTTTAGTAGATGTATTTATTGCTCTTGTACTGTAACAAAATTGAGTATTAGAATTAGTAGAAGAAGTAGAATTAGTCTACTTCTTCACACTATGTATCGGACTGGTATAGGTATCAGCGTGTACACAAATGCCAAGTATTGGTATCGGATCGATCTCAGAACAACACTATTTAGAACCATATTCAACTGTTGTGCACATCCCCTTATATTGCACTGGTTCCTACGGCATTTTTAACAAAGTGCTAGAATAGATCAGATGAATATTGTCCAATCAGGGACATGCATGGTCTGTTTATATCAAAACAAATAAGGAAAACAGTAAGGAAAAAACATGGCAAAACATTAAACTCTGTCAATATGACGTGAGAGAAGTTGGATTTTGTTTAAAATGATAGGTGACCAGTGAGCTCCTTCGTTTACATGCGTCGCTGAAATAAACAAATCTGATTGGACAGTACTGTTTGCCTGACCGGACATTCCCTCCTAGATTTATTTGGAATCCAGAAGGCTGTCTGTCCAATCACGCTCATTTGCATCACGTGTCTCTCAAATCCAATCCAACTTTATTTCTAATTTACTTTAAAGGTCCCATGGCATGAAATTTTCACTTTCTGAGGTTTTTGAACGTTAATGTGAGCTCCCCTACCCTGTTTAGCCCCCCCCCCCATGGTTAAAAGTTGCGAAATGTCTAAACTGAGCATTTGCGATCCTTTTCTGCGTTAGAAAAAATCAGAGCTCAAACAGGCGATTTTGAACAAGGAAACTTATTGACGTCAGATCGAAAAAAGAAATGCAAATGCAGTTCCACCCCCGTCTGTCTGTACTCAGCGTCTCTGTAAATCACGCCCAGAGAGTTTGGACCGCGAATGCGCTAGGCAATGCGAAATGCGTTTTTTTATTTGCCTGGAGGCACGTCCGAGTGTTTCTAGGCTCGGAAGTCCTTTATCTGAGCCTCTGGACCTTTGAACAGCAGTGGTTTAATTTTATTTTCTGTGGAAATGTGTTTATTTTTCAATGGAACGCTTCTAATCTCTTCTCCACCCAAAAACGCGGAAATGGGTCAGAGCGCACAGGCACAGCTGAGAGCTGAGAGCGGAGAGTTTGGCCACGCCCCCACCCTCTACTATAGGCCATCTCTTTTCTCCTCATTTGCATTCAAGCAACAACGCCCATAATGGCCTGTTCAGAGAGAGAAAAAATACTCTTTCTCATCTTATCTCTGTTTCTCATGCACTGAGTGTTGATTTTGAAGGATTCATTTACAGTATTAGGGAACCATTAAGGCGCCTTATAAAAGCATCAAGAAGTACCATGTCATGGGACCTTTAAACACAACTGACCAAAGTGCGGTACACAACAATCATTCTAAAAAGTAATCAAATAGACACAGATTACGAACATATACTGTACATAAACACACCAGACAATAAAAGTCAACATTAATCATAGTGAAATGCAAGTGAATGAGAAAAAACTAAAGTGACTCAGCCAGTGCATTCCACAGATTTGGAGTCACGACAGGGAGTGCAGAAGACATCATTCAGAAATATTAAAATATTCAAAATTCAACTTACCTGAGATAAATAGTACTTTGCTTGTGATTTTGCAGAATTTCTCTGTCCTCTGTGTTATTTTCCTCCCTTGGTGACCAGACTGACATCCCTCTATATCCTCCTGGGACACGAAGAAAAAAAAGTGAATCTAAATTAATATTATTATTATTTTAATTTTCTATTTGGAGTTAAATGAACACCTTAGCATTTACATTTTGTTAATTTTATTTTTATTCATAATGTTGTAACATCCATCGATCCATTTTCTTCCGCTTATCCGGGGCTGGGCAACAGTCTAAGCAGAGACGCCCAGACCTCCTTCACCCCAGACACTTCCTCCAGCTCCTCCGGGGGGACCCCAAGGCGTTCCCAGGCCAGCCGGGACACATAGTCCCTCCAGCGGGTCCTGGGTCTTCCCCGGGGCCTCCTCCCGGTGGGACATGCCCGGAACACCTCCTGAGGGAGGCGTCCAGGAGGCATCCAGAACAGATGCCCGAGCCACCTCAGCTGGCTCCTCTCGACATGGAGAAGCAGCGGCTCTACTCCGAGCCCCTCCCGTGTGACTGAGCTCCTCACCCTATCTCTAAGGAGCTCGGCAACATGTCCTCTGTAATGCACTGGAAGAGTGTTAAATCCACATGAAGTTAACAACCGAACAAAAACATTTTTTCGGTCGGTTCTACAGTCGCCTCAAAAAGTTTTTAGACTCTCTCACACCCGAACTCCCACCTTACCCATCTCCCACCCCCCACCCCCCATATTGGCATAACCTGTATTCCATAAAAGACATATCACTCTAGACACTTTAAAAAACTGCTGCTAAGGACGACTGTTGCACTGTTGCACATTTACATTTACTACTGGATTTTACTCCTGTTGCACTGTTGTTTACTACTGTTATTGCACACTTACATTTACTACTGGAATTTTTAGTACTGTTGTTTACTCCTGTTATTGATTTTTACCCCCGTTGCACTGTTGTTTACTACTGTTATTGCACATTTACTACTGGAATTTTTAGTACTGTTGTTTACTCCTGTTGCACTAGAATTACTACTGTTGCACATTTATTTTTATTTATCTTAACTCCAATGCACATTCTACTGCACATGACCAATTCACTGCTGTATCTTCCATTGCACATTTTGATGCACACTGCACACTTTGGAAATCTGTATATAGTATAGGTTATTTGTTATTTATTATGTTGCACTGTTTTAAGATTTTAGACCGTAGACTTTAGTTTTAACTTAGATCTCTGTCTTAGATAGTTTTTGTTGTGTTTTGTCTTCATATTGTATTTTGTACACTGTCTTTTTGCACTACCTGGCCAGAGAGAAACAAAATTTCGATTCACTGTATGTTGAACACATATGGCAGAATTGACAATAAAGCTGACTTTGAACTTTGAACTTTGAACTTTTAATTTCTTATTTATTTATTTATTTGTATTTATGGTTTTTTTTTTATTTAAATGTTTTATGTATTATTTATTTATTTACTTATTTATGTATTATTTATTTATTTACTTATTTATGTATTTTATTTATTTTTATTATTATTATTATTTTATTTTTTTTTATCATAGTGCAGCTACAAACTAGAGTCTATCTCAAAACTTAATAGATCGACTGGTTAACTCGGGTCTCAGGAGGATATAAAGAATATAAAGAGACTCACCAGGCAACCATTATCCAAATTCCCAGTCATGTAAAATGAATGAAATGAATGTACCAAGAAACAACACTGGAAAAGCAAAAAATCCCCCAAAAAACGCGTATCCAATTGAGTCAAAATGCATTTCTTATTCAAATGGGACAGTTGCGGGATAGGGTCACGGGGTGGTCGCGCACTGGGAGGCTAAAAGGACAAATTGCATGGGTCTGAGTGAAGGGAGGTAAGGGGAGAGGAAGGTGCCGCCGCCTGGTTTTACGCTTGGCTGGTTTGGGGTATTGCTTCAGTCTGGTGCATTTGTGTTCAGCGTATCACACGTCCCCAAACTGGATGTCAGGAAAAGGGGAACTGGCTGTGCAAAATATCTGTGTTTTGGGGGGTTTAAAAACATAAATATGAATGGGTATGGAAAGGCATTCAAGCTCCTATCTTACACACACATCTTACACATGTTATAATGTTTCCTCATCAAAAACAGACGAGTTGTGTTTTGTTCGTGCATTAGTCTGTCTACATCTCCAAAGCTCTAAATCAGGGGTGGCCTGGGGACCAGATCCGGCCCTCCAAGTCCTTTAATCTGGCTCTTGGCTGATTTTCTATTCAAATATTTGAATTATATTTTTATCTTTTCCTATTAAAATATTGTTAATTTTCTGCGCCTCTTTTCTGTGCAGTTTTGCATAGCAGCGTCTCCAGCGCCTCTGTGCGTGGCCCCTCCCACCAGAGCAGCACAAATGAAGACTCGCCTATTTCCAAACGCTCTTAAAGGACCATCGTTTTGACTGTTGACCGTGACACCCTCATCAGCAAAATGTCAAAAATGAGAAAAGTGGACGCCGAGTGCAGGATTTTCCAAGAAAAATTGACGAATTCCTATTTGTTCAGGAGGTGAATGGGAAACCTGTGTGCTTGTGTTACAAGCGCTTTGTGTTAGATTTTTTTTTGTATGAAATGCACTTTATAAATAATGTTTGATTGGTTGATTGTTGAAATTGCATTTTTCTTAAAGTTTCAGGTTGTTCATAATATTCTACAATCATACCTCACCTTACGAAAGACCCAAATAACGAATAATCCAAGTTACGAAACGCCTTTACGTAAAATTTTTGTCTCTGAATACGAAAGAAAATTCAAATTACGAAAAGCGAAATCTCAAAAATTCAAATAATGTGCACTCAGCTTCGCAGCCGCCCGAATCCCCTGAAACGTAAATACACTTGTAAATACACTCTCCAACAGGGTTTAGGGGGGGTATTGGGGGCCTTGAAACGAATCAGGCCTTTTACATTGCGACTTTCCTTATGAAAAAATCACATTACGAAACCACTTCTGGAGCAAATTATTTTCGTAAGGTGAGGTATGACTGTAATATTTTGTCAAAGAAAGAGTTCATCAAATAAAAAAGACTTCTGAAATAGATTTGCGTTTCTCTGCACAAATTCTCCAACCAGGAAGTCAAATAATGAACTTCAACAAAATTTAAAGACGAGAAAATACTGGGCAAGATTTGAGGAAAGTCTTAAATATAATGATGTTAGTAAGTGTTTTAGTGAAAGGTGGGGTCTAACCTGTCATATGCACCCATTCATCTCCCCCATTCTCTCCATCTCCACACTGGACAGGACTTGTTTAAAATTCACTCTTGTGTGCAGTGTCACATGAATTTACCCACCAGTCCATACGCATTAGCTGAAGAAGAGCAGTGAGGCGTGCCCGGGGGCTCCTCTGGGAGACGGGGGCCCGGTCGTGCTGTGGGAGGGGCCGGGGTATGGGGGCCGGTTGTCCTTGTTAACTGGAGGGGAGAGTGGAGCATGCTGTGCTTAGGTGGGCTTTGTGTCCTGGTACAAAACACAAGGTAAAAGCTCGTCTGGGTCCCAAGGGTGTCCATTTTGGAACGGTGGTTTGAGATGTGGGGCTTGTGGCGTTTCAATTTGTTATTTGTTTTGGTGGTTTTATATATTTTTTTAACATGTTATGTTTCAGATTTTAAAATGGTGTTCTAAATCAGATTATAGGTTGGTTTTAAATATGATGAAAAGCAGAATTCTTGGAACTTTTAATTTTTCAATCAATAATTCATTCATTCATTCATTTTCTTCCGCTTTTCCATTTTCTGGGTCGCGGGGGCAGCAGTCCAAGCAGTGTTCTGCTGCTCAGAACACAATGCACCAGCCCCCATGAATCCTTCCGCGGGTGGTGGGTCCACAGGAGGACAGACACTGGGGGCGAGGTGGGGTTAAGTGTCTTGCCCAAGGACACAACGGCAGTGCTCATCTGTGGGAGCTGGGATCATATGCGGTCAACCCGTCAAGAGCGGGATTCGAACCGCCAACCCCGGGATCACGAGACATATGCTCTACCAACTATCATCAATCAATCAATCAATCTTTATTTATATAGCCCTCGGCGGCACGGTAGCTGAGTGGGTAGCGCTGTTGCTTCACAGCAAGAAGGTTCCGGGTTCGATCCCCGGGTCGCCCAGACCTTTCTGTGTGTGTTCTGTGTGGAGTTTGCATGCATGGTCTGGGTTCGATCCCCGGGTCGCCCGAGCCTTTCTGTGTGGAGTTTGCATGTTCTCCCCGTGTCTGGGTGGGTTTCCTCCGGGCACTCCGGTGGGTTTCCTCCGGGCACTCCATAGGTACCTCCAGCTTAGGTCCTGACCAAACCAAAGCAAGAAGATCATGGAGATGGTCCCCGGGCGCAGTAATGTGTGCTGCCCACTGCTCCTAATATATAATATATATATAGGATGGGTTAAAATGCAGAGAAGAATTTCTCCAGTGTGAGATCAATAAACACCAATGGTGACCAAAGTGCTTTCCAATTAAAAACAGAAAATACAACAATACAAAAGACAGAACATTATATAGAATAAAACAATGTAAAACAATAAATGGTAAAACACACAGTGCAGAAAAAATGACGTGCCACAAACTACTAAGTATTAAAAGCCATTTTAAATAAATGTGTTTTGAGCCTAGATTTAAAAAGGTTAAAATCAGTGATGTTGCGTAGCTCAAGGGGCAGATTGTTCCAGATTGTTCCACAGTCTGGGACCAACCACAGCGAAAGCTCCATCACCCCAGTGTTTGAGCCTGGCTCGGGGGACTTCCAAAACAAGTTGGTTATTTAACCTTAAAGTGCAATTTGATTTTCAGACAAATAAAAGCTCGGTCAAATAACAAGGTGCTAAACCATTAAGAGCTTTAAAAACAAAAAGTAAAATTTTAAAATCAATTCTAAAAGAAACTGGAAGCCAGTGAAGTGTAAAAAGGACTGGGGTGATGTGCTGACGTCGAGGTGTGTTGGTTAAAAAACGAGCTGCTGCATTCTGCACAAGCTGAAGACGACTGAGGGCAGTTTGGGAGACACCAACATAAAGTGCGTTGCAATAATCTATTCTAGAACTGATAAAAGCATGAATGGTCCTTTCAAAGGTCGGTGCGATTTAAAAAAGGCTTGACTTTAGATAAAAGGCGTAACTGATAAAAACTGGCTCTCACAACACTGTCAATCTGCTTATCAAATTTGAAATTGTTGTCAAAAGTGACCCCAAGTTTCCTGACGGTCAATTTTAACTTTGATGACGACCAGAAGATGCAGAATCACCAAATAAAATGTATTCTGTTTTGTTTTCATTCAAATGAAGAAAATTTTGTCCTAACCACAACTTTAAAGGTCCCATGGCATGAAATTTTCACTTTTTGAGGTTTTTGAACGTTAATGTGAGCTCCCCTACCCTGTTTAGAGCCCCCTTATAGCTAAAAGTTGCGAAATGTCTAAACTGAGCATTTGCGGTCCTGCGTTAGAAAAAAAACACAGCTCAAACGGGCGATTCTGAACAAGGAAACTATGTGACGTCACATCGAAAAATGCAGCTCCACCCCCCCCCCCGTCTGGATGTCTACCCACCGTCTCTGTAAATCACGCCCAGAGAGTTTGGACCGCGAAGTAGCTACGCAATGCGAAATGCGTTTTTTTATTTGCCTGGAGGCACGTGCGAGTGTTTCTAGGCTCGGAAGTCCTTTACCCGACCCTCTGGACCTCTGAAACAGCAGTGGTTTCATTTTATTTTCTGTGAAAATGTGTTTTTTTCATTGAAATGCCTCTCCTTTCTTCCTCCGCGCTTAAAACGCGGAAGCGGGAGACAGCGCACAGTAACAAGGAACCAGCGGCGCATTTGGCCCCCCCCACCCGCTCCTCTAACCTATCTCTGTCCTTCTCATTTGCATTCAAGCAACAAGGCCCAGAATGAGGTGTTCAGAGAGAAAAATTCTGACTCTGACTGTGTACATGTGTCTTTCTCATGCACTGAGTCTTGAAGAAGGATTCATTTATCTCACACTGGAGACCCATCCTATATATATATATATATATATATATATATATATATTAGGAGCAGTGGGCAGCACATGACTGCGCCCGGGGACCATCTCCATGATCTTCTTGCTTCGGTTTGGTCAGGACCTAAGCTGGAGGATTTACCTATGGTGCATGTTTTGGGTTGGTGGGGGAAACCGGAGTGCCCAGAGGAAACCCACCCAGACACGGGGAGAACATGCAAACTCCACACAGAAAGGCTCGGGCGACCCGGGGATCGAACCCAGACCATGCATGCAAACTCCACACAGAACACACACAGAAAGGTCTGGGCGACCCGGGGATCGAACCCGGAACCTTCTTGCTGTGAAGCAAGAGCGCTACCCACTCAGCCATATAAAAGCATCAAGAAGTACCATGTCATGGGACCTTTAAGTCTTTGATGCAGTCAGTTATTGACTGAAGAGCACCATTTTTATCTGGAAACACAGGTAAGTAGATCTGCAGATCGTCTGCAGAGCAGTGAAAGGTGAGGTTATGTTTAGCCAATTTTTGCCATTAATAGAGTGAACAATGGAGATGAAGTGTGGAGGGATTATGGAGTTAAGTGGGATTCAAACCCATTAACAAATGACCGTCCTGTTGAAATGAATTGGAATTTGCATATAGTGTTACTTCATGTAGATAAATAAATTTTTTCCCCCATGAATTGTTAAAATAGCCTTTTAAGTTTCACCAGTTTTAGTAAAATCTGAAAAAAAAAGACAATTTCAATCTTTTTAAATAATTGGCAAACAACAACGATGTTTTTTAATTTTTTGAAAAACCCTGTATAAACGTTTATTCTGTACCGTTCTTACCACTTTATAATCCCCCTAATCTGTGTGAAGGACAGAGGGGTCGGTGCCGATGAAGCGTGCACCTCCACCTCCTCCCTCCTTCTTCCTCTTCACTTTCCTCCTCTCCTCTCTCCTCTTCCCCCTCCTTTCCTTCCACCTCTCCTTTTGTCTCCTCTCTGCCCTCTTTCTCTCCCCTCCACCTTTGTCCTCTCTTCTCTCCTCACGCTCCCCTCCAACCTCCTCTTCTCTACTTCCTCTCCTCCTCCTCACCTTTCTTCCTTTCCTCTCCACCCTCCTCCTCTTTCCTTCTCTCTCATCTTCCTTTCTTTCTCACTCTTCACTTTCCTCTTTCCCCCCTCTTCTCCCCTCCTCTCCTTTTGTCTCCTCTTTGCCTCTTTCAGTCTCCTCCACCTTCTTTCTCTCTTCTCCCCTCTCCTCCTCCACCTCTCACCCTCCACCTCTCCCCTTCACTCTCCTCTCCCCTCTTTCTTTCTTTCTTTCTTTCTTTCTCTCTTCTCCCCTCTCCTCCTCCACCTCTCACCCTCCTTCTCCCCCCACCTTCCTCTTCTCCCCTTTTCCTCTTCTCCACCTGCTCTCCTCTTCTCTCCCTACTCTTCCTCTCCCCTCTCCACCTCTCCCCTTCGATCTCCTCTCCCCTCTTCCCTTCTTTCTTTCTTTCCCCTCTCCCCTCCTCTCCACACTCTCTCTTCTCCCCTCTCCTCCTCCGTTTCTCACCCTTCTCCTCTTCTTGGGCTTCTCTCAATCCTCCTCTCCTCCTCTATTTCTCTTCTCCTCTCCCCTCCTCTTCTCTCCCCTGCTCCTCCTCTCCTCTCTTCCTTTCCTCTCCCCTCTATCTTTCTTTCTTTCCCATCTCCTCCTCTCCCCTCCTCTCCTTTTGTCTCCTCTTTGCCCTCTTTCAATCCCCTCCACATTGTCTCTTCTCCCTTCTTCCTCCTCCACCTCCCACGCTTCTCCTCTTCTCAGGCCCCTCTCCATCCTCCTCTCCTCCCTTATTTCTCTTCTCCACCTCTCTCTCCTCTTTTCTCCCCTGCCCCCCTCCTCTCCCCTCCTCTTCCTTTCCCCTCTCCTCCTCTCCTTTTGTCTCCTCTTTGTCCTCTTTCAAGCTCCTTCACCTTCTTTCTCTTTTCTCCTCTCTCCTCCACTTCTCCCCCTTCTCCTCTCCTCAGTCTGCTCTTTATCATACTCTCCTCCACTAGTTCTCTTTTTCATCCTCCTCTCATCTCTTGTCCCGTGCTCTTCACTCTCTTCTTCTCCTCCTCCACCCTCCTCCTCTCCTTCACTCTCCTCCTCTCCTCTCCTCTGCCCACATCAGTGACTTTATTTCCATGTTATTTCCACGTTCGGGTGCAGCTGTTTCCATGGTGAGTTTACCAGGCCCGGCACAGCTGTCTCCAGACCTCCATCAGCACACGCTCCTACCTTTTTATTACTCCTTTTTCATTTTTGTATGTCACAGGCATTCTGACGTAGAAAACAAATGCACCCTGAACTTTATATAACCTGTGTGTTTTTGGGTTGCCTGGAATGTTCCCCTGTATGGCTTTAAAGGACATATTGTGCAAAATGGACTTTTTTGTAACTTTTAACCATGTTATAATATTGTTTCCACATCAAAAACACACATGGAGTTGTATTTCACGTCATTCACGCTTAATCCTTCTGCCTCTGAGCTTCAGAAAATACGTCGTTTGAATTTCCCCAGGATTGTTGTCACGGATAAAAACCCTGAGCAGTTTTTTTAAGTCCAAGAAAATCGTTCTGAGCTTTTTTGCTGTCAAATAGATTATTTTCAAAGCTACGTCATCACTGAATGCGCACGCAGTGCTGACTCAAAACAAAGCCACTGCCGCCATAAAACCCCAGCAAAGATATAGAAGAGAAGAGAAGAACTCGAATAAAGAGAAACAGATGGAATAAAGGATAGTTCATATCATTCAACTGACATACACACAAATGAACACCTGGGCAAATTACCCTAAACAAGCAGCATGATTAACTAGCAAGAACAGGACACCGCAAAGCTCACAGACATATTAACCGGGTAACCTCTATGACAGACACATGTAAACAAACATGAATAACTTTGTTAAAATGCATGATAAGTTTTGGCATGACCATCATAAATGGCATTTGACATGACTGAGATCACATCTGTGACTCGTGAATTAAGTCGTAGTATGTTACTTACCCCGCAACGCAAGTGCAGTTGGCGGTCAGAACGTAGTTCTCGCGCTTGTTGATGACAGCCCAAGCATTGTACATGGTCGTCTTGTGGCCTTGTCTTTGACTGGGGAGAACATCAGATGCCAACACGCAAAACTCCCCATCGATATCGTGGTATTTTACCTCCTGTACATGGCCACACACGGCAAACTGTAGGCATCCATGGATTTGTATGCGTGCACTTTCTCTTTTGTATACACGCTGGGCTTCTCCACTAAATAACAGTGAATATCTGTCCACTGTAAATCTGGCCACTTTCTGCGGTCGTACTGCCACTCCGTGATCGCATAAGGATCTGGTAGTCGAACCCCGTTGCTCAACGTGAGCTTTTGAATGTAGCTCTCCCTATCGTTCAGATACTCCGCTATGGTCCGCCATGGTTGATTCTAGGTCAACAATGCGCGCTCATGCCGGTGACGTCACGTCTGTTTACTAACGGTAAAGGGGTCTATTGAGTTTGTTATGAGCTAAGATTGTTTTTCCACATTAGGTAACCACATTAGGTAACATTTCTAAAGCCTGCCACCTGCTTGTCTCCATAGAAACACTATTGCTTTGTTAAAACAAAACATACTGTACATTCTTACTGTGAGCCAAGTCACCTCCTCACAGAGCTGACCTGTAACTTGACCTGGTTCCATAAAGTGGGAAATTCATGGCAAAGCGAACATCTCCATGGAAACAAAAACTTCTATATAGCACCTTTACCAGTCATATACATTATGTAAGAAATTAAGTTTAGCATGTAATAGCTGTTTTGATGTCACACGGGTGTTCTAACATCAAAATCAAGCGCACCCTGAACTTTATCTACACTGTTGTGAGCTGCTATTGACTGTTCTTGTTCAAATGAAACTGGGTGACATTTTTAATCTCTTGGAAAAAATTGAGAATGTCCGTGGCAAATGTTGAACAAAGACAGACAAAAATGTGTAATGAATAGCAAGTATAGCAAGCGAAGAGTAGTAAGAGGACAAAATGGTAAAATGGTGGCACAGTTTTGGAAGGCTTCTTGGTTTGGCAACTAGAGAAATGGCCCAGTGCAGACAGAGGCTCAAAATGTACAAGGTTTAATCATTATAATTCAGGAGTCAGACTGATTTATATTGGGACGACTTTTAAATTTGTTGTGCTGTACAGAACACTATACTGGGCCAAAAGCTTAAATGGCTATGTGTTTAAGAGAGAAAACAAGAGATATTTTATTGATCCTGAGGGAAATTCAAGTTTTACTGCAGCAGCATTTCCACAGTGCGTCTCTGGGCCTGTTTACACGAGAACGCTTACGGGTAAAAACAACAAAATATTTTATCGGAAGTGCCTTTCGTTTACACGGTGACGGCGTTTTTGGGGCCTAAAAATGCAAAAATCTGAAACCACCCTCCAGAGTGGAAAAGTTAAACACGCTCCGCTGTAGCGTTTCCGTGTAAACTGCCCAAGAAGCAAAACTGGTCAGATGTGCTCACGTCGCGTACGCGTTTACGTCACATAGATGCGGCAATACAAGAGTCATTTCAACAATTGTATAAATGGCACCCACACACGTCTACGGTCTTTTCTCTTCTTCCCGTACAAGTCTTTCTCACACTCTCACAGCCACACAGACGCCAAGACAAGCGACTTCCGCATGAGGCACTTCAAATGTAAAACCCCATGTGATTTTATATTTTCTAATTCACTCTAATCCTCCTGTAATGTCACTATTTTCAGTACAATATTCAAAAACATGTCAACAAAAATACAAGTCACTGAAGTGTTTGGAGCGGAACTTAACAACTCATTTAAAACGCAACTAGAACATTTTATTTTGAAGTTTTACCTTTCTCTTTTCCGGTACAGTCGTGGTTAGAAATGTAACTTGACGCTGTTGTGATGGGGTTTTTTTTCAGTCCAGTTATTTACAGCGCCTCCCTTCGCTGGCTTTTGCGTCCACTTTTGCGTCTTCGTATAAACAAACATTTCCTGTTGAGAACGCTCGTCTAAACGCGGATAAAAAATTGAAGACGAGACGCCACTTTTGCGTCTTCTGTTTCGATCGTTGCCGTATAATCGTAGCCTCAGTGGCCTGTGAAAGAGCCAAAAGTGTCCCTCCTCTATGTCCTGCAGCATCACAGTAGTGTCCATGGGGCGCCGGGTGAACACACCAGGAAAGGCCTCATTCTTACTCTTAAAGTGTCTGCCACATTTGCGCCAAGGTTATTATAGTGAACGAAAATGAACGAAAAAACAAAAACTAAAAGTGAAAAAAAAAATTGTTGACTGAAATAAATAAAAACGACAATTAAAATTAAAAAAAAGATAACTAACTGAAATTGTACTGTGTGTTTACAAAACTAACTAAAACTAACTGAAATTATAGATAAATTGCTCTTCATTTTCATCTTTGTCAATTTATTTACAAGCCTTGGATTGCTATAAAATAAATCAACCCATCGCTCTCGCAGTTTTACGTGAGCTGGTGGCACCTTACGGCACTTCCTGTCCGTCACTTCCTAAAATTGTTTGTTGTAAGTTTGACAACACAATGCTTTCTTTTTCAATCCTGCACTTGACAAATAACCCAAAGTATAAACCAAAAACTAAAACTAATAAAAACTAAACTAAAACCGAGCGGTTAGAAAAGAAAAAAGAAAACTGAGTAAATCTATTAGAGCCACTCTAAAAACGAATTAAAACTGAATTAGAGGGGGGGGTCAAAACTAACTAAAACTAAACTATTATGAAAAATCCAAAACTATTATAACCTTGATTTGCTTCCACAAATATAGTAAAAAACATAATTTCACACTAACAACAAGGAAAGGTTAGTTATTCTACAATATTCTCCATGGAGATGTTATTAGAATATACCACAGGATTCAACTTTCCTATCTTGCATTTATTTATTTTTTTCATTTTTTCCTTTTTTTTCCTTTTTTTTTTGCAACAAATACCTAGAAAATCCTACTTTCGGTAAACAGCCTCCCCTTTTCATAGATTTGACCTTTACTGCCTGTGCCATACTGGTGAAAATGCATATCAATGACAATGTAACAAAAGTTACATCCCAGAGTTTTGACCAAATATGTTTATCTTTTTATCTTATTTCTTGAAAACATTTGGATCCTTGGTCTTGGCATTATCATGTGTCCCGGAGGCCGTACATACACATCTGTTACCGTGGATACTGCTAACCAAATAGCCTCTGGCAGTGCAGTGTTCCAGTGAGCGACACTGAGCTCATGTAAATATTGGACTTCCTGGAATGAAGAATAAGAACTGTCACTGGCTTGTGTTAATGCTAATGCTAAAGGCAAATGTTGACCTATGTCCAGTTGTAATTACAGTGGTCTTACACTGACGCGAGGAGCATACGGGGGGACGTGTCAGCTCCCCCACCCTTGGGACAGAGACACGGGAAACTTTGAGGAAGATAATTGCAATTGGCAATGATAAAACAGCAATATAAAGGCATTTCATTCTGTATTTTGTATAATATTAAAGCAACACTAGGTAACTTTCTGGAGGTGGGATGTTAGCTGTGAGGTGCTATGTTTCTGAATGTTCTCCATGGAGTTGAGTTTTATGCCACCCAAAATTGGAAAAAAATAAAATAAAATAGCTACCTGTTGGGCTTTCAGGTGTTGATAAGAGAAATTGCGTTTCTGTGCTGTGCCTGTCCCACACTGCCAGCTCAGGCATTGCGATCTTGGCCTATGTCATCAGAGGTATAATACTCCCTACAACAGAAACATAATCAGACTGGACTGGAATAAACTAGACTGGAATGGAGAATACAGGGTTCATGTCTCTGGGTTAATATTTTTTTAATATATGAAAGTATTACATTATATTTTGGGGTCAATATTTATTTATTTATCTCTCTATATTTATTTATTTAGTTTGACTTCATAAGATTTGAGCCATAGAAGGTTGAATTAATAACTTCTATGACCCAAACAGACGCAAACTAACTACTAAAGTGTTCAATTCTACTCAAAAGTTCAAGACTCCATGCACAGCTTCCAGGTGCTGCTAACAGCAGGAATATTCAACGATTCCAAAAAAAGAAGGTTTACCGCACACTTGTTTGACTTTATTTTTTATCCTTTATTAGGTGAGAGCGCACAAAGCGTTTCGCTTCTACAGCGTCATCAGGTTCGCCCGAGTAGTGCAGGTGTGGCTAAATACCATCCAGTCACATGTTCTTTCTCTTAAAGTAATATTTTTTTGAATGCAATATATATTACATACTGTATACTGTATACAGTAGAAAAAACAGACATATCATCCAGTGTACGTAATATATATAGATTTTTCTTTTTAATCTCACAAGTTAACGTTACAACATGCAGACCAGTGCAGAGCATTCGGATTTGGACAATCTCACAACCACAACATGAATCTATTTACAGACTATTTACACACCACACAAGCAATATTTACAAGTAATTATTTACCAAAAAACAGCTCAAATCCTCCTTAAAAGTTGTTTGATCCTGTTACCCCCCCAGGATTAGGTGGCACTTTTTCAATGCCAACAGGGAGGCAGCAGAACCATGTTTCCTTTGCGATAAATAGTTAGAGCTGACGAAGCCTCTCGGATGAGCGGCGAAACGTTTTCAACCAAACAAACTTTGTCCAGTTGACAAATTGAACTTCTCCTTTTATCATGTTTCCTTTGGTGATTTTTAACAATATTGTGCATTTGGAGTAGTGTTTTTGGCATAAATTAGTTTTCAATATTATTGTTTATCATCTACATTATCAAAAATATAATGAAAGGTTTTCATGGGATCCAGAATACACACTTTTTAGGATTTGAGTATACGCCTGTCATAATCATTTGAAGTGCGATATATTGTAAGTAGATAATATAGAGGCCAAGACCACCTGGGGCTTCAGACCTCACTCTGTAATTGGCTGCTGGACTTCCTCAGTGAGAGGCCACAGGCGGTGCGGGTCGGCAGAAACACCTCAAGCTGCATTAGACTGAGCACAGGAGCCCCCCAGGGCTGTGTGCTCAGTCCGATGCTCTTCACTCTGCTGACCCACGACTGCTCACCAGCGTTCAGCACCAATCACATAGTGAAGTTTGCGGACGATACGACTGTGGTGGGTCTCATCTCTAATAACGATGAGACAAACTACAGGTGTGAGGTGAGCCTTCTGACCCAGTGGTGCAGCAATAACAATCTCCTTCTTAATGTTGAAAAGACCAAGGAGATTGTTGTTGACTTCCGGAGAGGCCCCACCCAGCACCCCCCACTGTCCATCAATGGTGCTGCTGTAGAGAGGGTGAGCAGCACCAAATTCCTGGGGGTGCACATCAGTGAGGACCTCTCCTGGACAGTGAATACTGTATCACTGGCAAAGAGGGCTCAGAAGCGCCTCTATTTCCTCCGCAAACTGAGGAGAGCTGGAGCCCCTCCACCCATTATGACCACCTTCTACCGAGGCACCATTGAGAGCGTCCTGACCAGCTGCATCACTGTGTGGTACGGGAGCTGCACTGAACAGAACAGGAAAGCTCTGCAGCGCACAGTGAATGCAGCTGGGAGGATCGCTGGTGTCTCTCTCCCCTCCCTCCTAGACATTTTTAACACCCGGCTCACCCGCAGAGCGTCCAGCATTGTGGGTGACCCGAGCCACCCCGCACATAGCCTGTTCAGCCTCCTGCCCTCGGGGAGAAGGTACCGGAGTCTCCGGGCCCACTCCACCAGGCTTTCAAACAGCTTCATCCACCAGGCTGTCAGGAGGCTGAACTCACACCCGAACTCCCACCTTACCCATCCCCCCACCCCCACCCCCCATATTGGCATAACCTGTATTCCATAAAAGACATATCACTCTAGACACTTTAAAAAACTGCTGCTAAGGACGACTGTTGCACTGTTGCACATTTACATTTACTACTGGATTTTACTCCTGTTGCACTGTTGTTTACTACTGTTATTGCACACTTACATTTACTACTGGAATTTTTAGTACTGTTGTTTACTCCTGTTATTGATTTTTACCCCCGTTGCACTGTTGTTTACTACTGTTATTGCACATTTACTACTGGAATTTTTAGTACTGTTGTTTACTCCTGTTGCACTAGAATTACTACTGTTGCACACTTATTTTTATTTATCTTAACTCCTATGCACATTCTACTGCACATGACCAATTCACTGCTGTATCTTCCATTGCACATTTTGATGCACACTGCACACTTTGGAAATCTGTATATAGTATAGGTTATTTATTATGTTGCACTGTTTTAAGTGCACTGTTTTAAGATTTTAGACCGTAGACTTTAGTTTTAACTTTAGATCTCTGTCTTAGATAGTTTTTGTTGTGTTTTGTCTTCATATTGTATTTTGCACACTGTCTTTTTGCACTACCTGGCCAGAGAGAAACGAAATTTCGATTCACTGTATGTTGAACACATATGGCAGAATTGACAATAAAAGCTGACTTTGAACTTTGAACTTTGAAGATAACAATGCCTGAGCTGGCAATGTGGGACAGGCACAGCACAGAAACGCAATTTCTCTTATCAACCGCCCAACAGGTAACTTTTTTTTGTTGTTGTCCTATTTTGGGTGGCATAAAACTCAACTCCATGGAGAACATTCTGAAGTATTGCACCTAACAGAAAACATCCCACCTCCAGTGTTGCTTGAAGTAAATGTAGCTGAGTAAAGGTAACAAAATGGCTGTGCTATGCTGGTGTAAACAAGATACGGTGGTACCTCACCTTACGAAATTAATTCGTTCCAGAAGTGGTTTCGTAACGTGAATTTGAGTAGCTATTTCAATGGAAAAAGCCTGATTCGTTCCAAGGCCCCGTTCCAAGTTTTTTTTTATAGTGTAACTTTTTTTTATAGTGTAAGACTGTGTTCTGCGTAGAGACTGTAGACCCAGGACTAAACGTGGACTAAACCAGGTCTAAACAAGGTCTATACCTGGACTGGACCAGGTCTAGACCTGGACTAAATAAACCAGGACTAGATCAGGTGGATTAAAGCGCCGCGTGCGGGTCTATTTCCTGGTTTCGTGCTAGCTCTGCTATTAGCAGCAGCACCGGTGTACCTCACGAGTCACGGCTGAGGCGAGCAGCGAGGAGGGGAGGGTAGGTGCCTCCCCTCGGGACGGCACGCAGTCCGAGCGCATGAACGAATGCAGGTAAGAGCTGTGGTGGTTTAATCCTGGTTTAGACCTGGTTTAGACCTGGCACGGTTCTCAGCCCCGCGCCGGGTCATGCTGCGCTATCACACGTGTCCGCGCACACACTTCTCTGCCCTCCCCCTTCCCCCCACGCTTCACTATTAATACATTTTGGTGAAAATCTATGAAAGTTTGAGTGTTTAAACGAGAGACAAATGAAAAGTTTAAATCCAGTCTGAGAAAAGCGTATAATGTGTGTGGCTGAGCGCGCATTATTTGAATTTTTGAGATTTTGCGTTTTGTAACTTGAATTTTCTTTCATATCTAGAGACCAAAATTTAACGTGAAGGCGTTTCGTAACTTGGAATTTTTGTTTGTTGGGTCTTTTGTAAGGTGAGGTACCACTGTATTATTTTCCATTGTTTAACCTGGTAAAATTAAAGTGAATTACCAACTGTTCAAAGTAATGAACCAGGTCCATTTTGGACACCATTTCAGCTTTTGTCCACTCCACAGGTGTTATTTTTGCGCACATAATGCTTCTATTAACACTAGAAAGAGTTCAATTATTTGTACAGACAAAAGCTGACAGGAGTCATTTTGTCCACCACTGCTCTATGACCCTCTTTACTCCAAGTCCACTTCTAAATATTTTGACATTTTCCATTACTGAGAGAAAAAAAACTCAAAATTATCACAAATTCATCTTTTTACATGCACTAAATCTAAGTAGTGTAGCCTCTTATACAACAATTAAAATAAAAAAAATAATAATAATAATTTTAGTGAAACTTAATTTGCCAAACCATGAATTTAAAGGCGCACTTGGTGGAGGGTCTTAGACTACAACCCCATGGATCACGGCCGAAAGGGTTTAGGCTGAATTCAAAAGTACTTCTAATGCCTGAGCCTGTTAAACAATGACAGAAATGCAAAAAAAGAAAAGCAGCGTATGAACAGCAAGTTTGAATTTACAATTTCATTCACGACTTACTGTATATTATGTAAGTGGGGAAAAAAATAAATAAATAAACAAAACTGAATGCATAGTTCATTCATTCCAGAACTCTATAGCTTTCATAACATAAAGCTTTTACAGTGTTATTTAAAGGTACAGTGTGTAGGATTCGTGGCGCATAGGTGGTTACTAGCTATTCCACTTCCTCTTTTGGCTACGGCAGACCTCGAGGATCACCCGCAGTGTTGCCAACTCCCCAGCATCGGAAGTAGCTATTGGCCCGCCCAGAAGTAGCTAAAAGTAGCTAGACGAGCGAGCGGGGGGGGGGGGCTCCAATCCAAACGTCAGCAAATGTCAGCAGGGGGCTCCAGACAGCACATCCTAACCTTCCTTACCCCGTGACACTAACCTTTTATTGGTGTTGTTATTACAGATACTTGTTTGTTTGTTTTTTATTTTTTTATTTGGTTTTTATTTTTTAGATATTTTTTGGAGCTGTAGTCCAAGATCTATAGCTTGCTTTTTTATTTTAATTTTTTTTGTGCTGTAGTTTAACTAAAGCTTTTTATTTATTTATTTTTTATTTTTTGTGCTATAGTGGGCAAACTATAGGTTTTTATTTTTTGTTTTGTGTGTGTGTGTGTGTGTGCGCCGTGTCTGTGTGCCTGTGAGTGAGTGACGAAAAAGAAACAAGGAAGCGACAGTCCACGCTGTTCTCAACTCCGCCCCCGCCCCTCTCTGCCTGTGTCTTCTGTCTCTTTCTCTGAACGGGGAAAGAGAAAACGGCGCAATTATTTTTTTCCCCTCCCGCGATCTTGAAGCCTCTGATCACCAAAAAAGTCGCTAGATTTGTCGCTAGTCGCTTTTGTCTAATTTTCTCGCTAGGGGGGTCCAGAAAGTAGCTAAAAATAGCGACAAAGTCGCTAAGTTGGCAACACTGATCACCCGGGCGCGACGTAGCGCCGACATTTCGCGTGCCCGCGCACGAACCGCGCACCGCTGTATACATAAAACGCGGTCCCCCGTTCACTTTTTTTTTTTCTTTTCGCATGAAAACACACAATCCCGATCATGATTCATGACAATCTACACATCAAATGAAACCTTACAGTCTCCTCTTTTTGACTATGCAATTCATTTCCCTGCAAAACAATCACTCCCCGAGCACATGGGGCTTTTATACAGAAAAGCACAAAACTAAGCTTACTTAGCTTACCTTTGAAGGCTCTGCACAGGTCAAACTCTGTATTTCATCATAAACTTGGTCTCAATCTGTCCATAAGGATCCAGCGAATAAAATCCAGTAAAACAATTTAGTCCAAAATACGTGTTATATCCATTACGATGTGTGATACAGCAGCATGCTTGTTTACACAAGGCTCCCCCCTTCCCCCCTCCCCTTCCCCTTCTCTCCTTCGCTCCTTCTCTCCCACATGAGCAGGCGCTAGCAGGAGCCGAGTCGAAGGATGAGCCCAAATGTCCTTCTGCGGCTCTCGTATTCAAAATGGCTGCCTCTGCATGGGGAAGATCCCCCTTTTATGTGACTATATCTAAGTCCAAAAGAATACTTTGATTTCATGATGGAAGTGAAAAGGCTTGGAAAACAATGTATTTTTGAATGGGTATCTTCAATTTCAGTAATTAACAGGTAAAAATCTTACACACTGTCCCTTTAAGTCATCATTCAGGTCGTTCCATACACTAACCACTCTAAAAGAAATTACTTTTTTTCTTAGCTCTTTTTTAAAGGAGAATTAACGTTTTTTACAATCTGAGCCTTATTTCGGTAATAAAACAAGTTGTTTTACTCACCCATAGCACTTTGGTGTCATATGGAGCACTTCCAGAGAGAGACTTCTAGTTTTAGATTAGTGATCTCCGTAATGTGAGTTCTCGGGGCACATGTTTGCGGGCTCCAAATAACACAAACTTTAGCACTTTTCAAATCATAGAAGCTCAATGTCTTAGTCTACACTTTCGTTTGAGTCAAAAGTGGCCTGTAATCCGAGATTTATCCATAGTTTCGAGTAGATGAGGACGCCAGTGCGCATGTGCGGAGTCACAGTTTATTTCACTCTCAGCTCCCGGGACCCAAACATGAAACGCAAAGCTGTAAATTATGGATAAATCTCAGATTACAGGCCACTTTTGACTCAAACGAAAGTGTAGACTAAGACATTGAGCTTCTATGATTTGAAAAGTGCTAAAGTTTGTGTTATTTGTAGACCGCTCGGGGCATATATTAGCGCTACGGCTATCGCTAATCTAAAACATCTCTGGAAGTACTCCATATGACACCAAAGTGCTATGGGTGAGTAAAACAACTTGTTTTATTACCGAAATAAGGCTCAGATTGTAAAAAAAAACACTAATTCTTCTTTAAACAGACCCTCCAGGAATTTGCGATGTTGCGATTTGCAACTTCAACGCAACTTCAGCCAATCCCCGCGAATTCAGGGCGGTGTTGCAATTTTGACCAATCACCGCAACTTTCCTGCAATTTTTTACCAATTTTGACCAATCATTGGCGACATATTGAACTCACGTCGACCAACTTCCTTCTCCTTACTTCCGTGTGACGAAACGAAACTGCGGCCTTGTCCACAGTTCTCAGAGCGCACAGCTCGGAGTGCGAAGGGGGCTCAAGGCGGTGCACACTTAACGACTGCGGTCTTCGGACCGCGTGTTAACTGCGCATAGGACAAAAAAGAAATGGGACAGCAGTCGTCGCGCCGATGTTCTGTCAAAATGTGCCACGCTCCGAGCCGCGCACTCTGGGAATTGGGACACGGCTTCTAATGGCAAAGAAACATGTCTGCGGCGCCACCTGCCCACAAAAATAACAGCAAAAGACCGGGCGAAACAGTTCCCCTCCTACTAGTAATTTATTTTCGATGTTGGTAAGGTTGTTTTAGGACCATATCTGTGATCTCTGTGTCTTTGTATTATTCTTTGTCAGTAATAACTCAGTATTCAAAATATTACTCAATTTTAATTACAAAAAGGGAAAATCGCAACTATTTATCGCAACCTTAAAAGCACCGCAACTTTCATCACAACTTTTTGGAAAAGCTCCCGCAAATTCAGGCATTTTAGCCCGCAACAATCACAAAAAATTCCCGCGAAATCCTGGGCGGTCTGTTTAAAGATGCCTTTTCTTCTAAGGTTATACTGACTCTCTACTCAAATAACTCCTGTACACAAGGAGGGTTTGATTCTATGCCTTGGCAAAAGGAGAAATTCAACAATCACATCTATTTGTTTTCAGTTTCTGTCTAGGGGTGTTGTTAGCATAGTCATTCAGGGCCATAATGGGTGTTTTCACACCTCTGGACCTGACCTGGCTAACCCTATTGTTTTCTTTGTTTGTTTTGATTTAGGTTTGAGAATAGAGTTATAGATGGGAGACAAATTGTGTGTGACCCCTCCATTTGTGTTCAAGGAAGGATTCTCTTTTTTGACAAAAATCACGTCTTTAACTCCCCTCTCAAACCAGTTCTTTTCTCTGGCCAAGATCTGAACCTCACTGTCCTCAAAGGAATGGCCCGTGGCTTCTAGGTGAAGATGTACGGCAGATGACGGTCCACTCTGGCACGCCCGTCTGTGTTGGTACATCCTCTTGTGAAGTGTCTGTTTTGTTTCTCCAGTGTAGCGCTCACTGCAGTCTTCACTACACTGAATGGAGTAGACCACATTGCTTTGTTTGTGGCTCGGTGTTTTGTCCTTTGGGTGGACCAGTTTTTGTCTTAAAGTGTTTGTGGGTTTGAAATAAACTTGGATTTCATATTTTCTGAAAATCCTCTGTAGTTTTTTCAGAAACGCCGGCCACGTACGGAATAGCTACACCCTTCCTCCTGGGTTCTGATTCTCTGTTGTCTTGTTTCTTGTCCTTGTCTCTCTTGGTTTTGTTGAAAGCCCATTTAGGATCTCCACAAACAGAGAGGGCTTCCTGCACATGTTGTTCTTCTTTCTCCTTACCCTCTGTGCTTGTAGGAACCACTTAATTTTCAGCTTCTCATCAAAAATATTACGAGCTCCAGTCACTTACAGGGAGAAAATTTGCCAGATTTACTTGTCGACGCCTGGTTTACGTATTTGTAAATCTGATTGTGATGACATCAGTGCCTCACCAGCCATGACCCTCACCAGCACAACAGTGAACCACCTTTTCAAAAGAGAAGAAAAAATGATAAATAATTTACTTTAATTCTAAAAATCTAAAAAGAGTTAATGTTATTTTATTTGTTTATATTTATTTCTTAAAGGTAAACAGTGTCATTTTTGGTGGAGGGTCTGCCTGCTTGCCTCTATTTGGACATGTTATTACTTTGCCTGGAATGTTCCACAGTATAGCTCAATGTCCACTATAAAGGACACAAATGAATGGGCGGGTCTCAGGAGGATATATATATATATATATATATATAGGGTGACATCAGGTAATTTGAGCCACATTTTGGTTAATGTCTTAGGAAACTCGTAAAAAACTATCTATGACACTGGTTTATATTTATTTTAGTTAATAAATACAATCTTTAATATTTTAGGGTTGAATTATTGTATAAAATTTTATCATTTAGGTTTTACAGCTGATAAAACATCAGCTGTCCTACATTTTTTGAACGATCAGTGTTCAGGTAAAATGAACCACCCGGTCAGCTAAACTGAGCCACTTACCAGCTTAAATGAGCCACCAAAAATGCAAAGCAAAACATTCATTTATTTATCATAAAAACATACTAGTAATTCTAACAGACAAAATATAACATCACATAACGTGTGTGTGTGTGTGTGTGTGTGTGAGTGAGTGCACTTTAGTACTTTATTGGACACACACTCACGGAGAGGCCTTTTCAGGACTACGGCCCTCGTCTATGGAACTGCCGGAGGAGCTCAGGGCTGCAGAGAACGTTCATGTTTTTAAGAGTGGCTCAAGACTCACCTGTTTAGCTTGGCCTTTGATTGATTTTGGTCGTCTGTTTGCTTGTCTTTCGTTTGTTCTTTTGTTTGTTTGTTTGTTCCCCTGTTTGTTTGTTTGTCCTCTGTTTGTTTGTTTGCTTGTCAGTTTGTTTGTTCGTCTGTTTGTTTGTCCAACTGTTTGTTTGTCCGTTTTTTTGTTTTTTGTTTTTTTTGTTTTTCCCGCTGGCAGCACGGTGGCTGAGTGGCTAGCACTCATAGTTCACAGCAAGAAGGTTCGGGTCGCCCGGGCCTTTCTGTGTGGAGTTTGCATGTTCTCCCCGTGTCTGGGTGGGTTTCCTCCGGGCACTCCAGTTTCCCCCATCAACCTAAACATGTGCCATAGGTAAAATCCTCCAGCTGAGGGCCTGACCAAGACTAAATGACAAAATCATGGGGTTGGTCCCCGGGTCTAACATAGAACAACTTCTCCTGTGTGAGATCAATAAAGGTCAATCTTCTAATCCTTGACCACTGTAAGGCGCTTTGTGCTACAATTTTGTATGAAAAGTGCTTTATAAATATTGTTTGATTGATTGATTGATTTAACCCAAAAGTATATCCAGGAGGGATAAATAGAACAGAAGATGTGGATAAGCAGGTCTACATAACATCAAAATGCTATGCTAATAGCCTATACCATCAAAATATTAGCTAAAGCTAACTCTGAAGGTGTCTCATTTTAGCTGAAGTGCATGGCTCAATTTACCTCAGTGCATTAAGGTAAATTGAGCCACCACCAAAAAATACTAATTTCATGAAAAATAGTTTAGCTAAGCAAAAATTCAGCATCATATCTGATAAAGGCTGACACAACATGCATTTAGACTATTTTTTTTTTATAGCTGAAGGTCGATTTTTTAATGATTTATCAACCTTATAAGTTTCAAGAAAGAATTGTCTGCCAGACCACTAACCTCACAGTTCTCCTCAGTAGTATGTAAGTGTGGCATTGTCCAACCATACACCAATCAAATGGATTGTTTTCTATCAAGTACAGTTGTAGCATGCATTTGATATAGTTTGCAGCCATTGGCTGCTAACATTTAAAGAGCGAGGATGCTCAAACCTTAAATGTCTCATTTTAGCTGATGGCTTAAATTACCTGATGTCACCCTATATATATATATATATATATGTATATATATATATATATATATATATATATATATATATATATATATATATAGTGCACCTTTAAATTAATTGGGGTTGGGATTCAGAATTGACATTCAAATTGTCGAATCAAGAATATTTAAATCTCCATGGCAACCATTGAATGCGAAACAAAATGTCTACGCGTTTGCAAATTACACTGTCAATTATGACCCCACAACATACAAAGGGCAACATTTCAACGCGGCGGGCTTCCTCCATTTTCTCGCTGTTAAATTGTCTTGTCGGCAGGTGCTTTTTGCAACCATAAATGCCACAATTAAATCAAAATTACCCTGAGCTTTCAAAAGGTCCACTTACAATTTCAGAATCTTTTAGCGTATTTTTTATTTTTTTGCCAACTTCATAAAATGTACAATTTGAAGTTCTGAAGTTTTGAAGGACACTAACAATGGACTTGTTCGTATCCTTTAGGATCTTGTTGCTCTTATTTGCCACGGTAATACACGGGACCATTTTTATTCGACGGTTCGGCCCCCAAGTAACATAATTATTACCATCATTATATTTAAGATTAGACAAAAAATCTTGCCTTTTTTATTCATTGAAGTTTAAAATTTAACTTCTTGGTTAGAGATGGGCAGAAGATCTGACATACATCGAGGTAATGCCATAACTGTTACTGAGCAACCACAATGTAAGGAAGTTCCAAAAATGTATAAGCTATAAGTTATTCTATATTCCATTTATGCTCGGAGATTTGTCAGAAAAACTGACCAGTACATTACGGTTTATGTAAAATAATGACATACAACTATAAAAACTATGAAAGTGCTCAAAATGGTGTTACATTTAAGATAATTTACTAACCTGGACATTTTTTGTTGACACTAAAGGTGAATTGGAGGGTCCAGTGCTTTTCTCCATGGAGATGTTTTTCCTTTGTCTGGAATGTGATATGATCTGATGTGGCGAGGCAAACCCCGCTCACAGTCAGAATGCCTGTTTTTGTAGGTTTCAGGCAGAGCGATGACATATCCATAGAAACAAGTTAGTGACAAACCCCCAGTTACATTGTGCAGCTTTAACTTTGTGTATCCAGGGGTGGTGGCAGACATTTTTGGAGCTAAGGGAGTGCTAAGGTTTTGCAATGTTCATTTAGATCAGGGGTGTCAAACTCATTTTGGTCCGGGGGCCGTATCCAACCGACTTTGATCCCAAAGGGGCCAGATGAGAAAACTCATGGCAAATATACCCCAATATAGTCCAAATATTTGTGCAGAGAAACACAAATCTATTACAGAAGTCTTTTTTATTTGATGAACTCTTTCTTTTAGAAAATATAATATTATGAACATCCTGAAACTTTAGGAAAAATGCAATTTCAACACAATCGTACAGGTTTCCCATTCACCTCCTGAACAAATAGGAATTAGTCCATTTTTCTTGGAAAATCCTGGACTAAACCAGGTCTAAACCAAGACGAAACCAGGTCTAAACCAGGTCTAAACCAGGTCTAAACCAGGACTAAACCAGGTCTATACCAGGTTTATACCAGGTCTAAACCAGGACTAAACCAGGTCTAAACCAGGTCTAAACCAGGACTAAACCAGGTCTAAACCAGGTCTATACCAGGTCTAAACCAGGTCTATACCAGGTCTAAACCAGGACTAAACCAGGTCTAAACCAGGACTAAACCAGGTCTAAACCAGGTTTATACCAGGTCTAAACCAGGTCTATACCAGGTCTAAACCAGGTCTATACCAGGTCTAAACCAGGACTAAACCAGGTCTATACCAGGTCTATACCAGGTCTATACCAGGTCTAAACCAGGACTAAACCAGGACTAAACCAGGTCTAAACCAAGACGAAACCAGGACTAAACCAGGACTAAACCAGGTCTAAACCAGGTCTAAACCAGGTCTAAACCAGATCTAAACCAGGACTAAACCAGGACTAAACCAGGTCTATACCAGGTCTAAACCAGGACTAAACCAGGTCTATACCAGGTTTATACCAGGTCTAAACCAGGACTAAACCAGGTCTAAACCAGGTCTAAACCAGGACTAAACCAGGTCTAAACCAGGTCTATACCAGGTCTAAACCAGGTCTATACCAGGTCTAAACCAGGTCTAAACCAGGACTAAACCAGGACTAAACCAGGTCTAAACCAGGTTTATACCAGGTCTAAACCAGGTCTATACCAGGTCTAAACCAGGACTAAACCAGGTCTAAACCAGGTCTAAACCAGGTCTATACCAGGTCTATACCAGGTCTATACCAGGTCTAAACCAGGACTAAACCAGGACTAAACCAGGTCTAAACCAAGACGAAACCAGGACTAAACCAGGACTAAACCAGGTCTAAACCAGGTCTAAACCAGGTCTAAACCAGATCTAAACCAGGACTAAACCAGGACTAAACCAGGTCTATACCAGGTCTAAACCAGGACTAAACCAGGTCTATACCAGGTTTATACCAGGTCTAAACCAGGACTAAACCAGGTCTAAACCAGGTCTAAACCAGGACTAAACCAGGTCTAAACCAGGTCTATACCAGGTCTAAACCAGGTCTATACCAGGTCTAAACCAGGACTAAACCAGGTCTAAACCAGGACTAAACCAGGACTAAACCAGGTCTAAACCAGGTTTATACCAGGTCTAAACCAGGTCTATACCAGGTCTAAACCAGGACTAAACCAGGTCTAAACCAGGTCTAAACCAGGTCTATACCAGGTCTATACCAGGTCTATACCAGGTCTAAACCAGGACTAAACCAGGACTAAACCAGGTCTAAACCAAGACGAAACCAGGACTAAACCAGGACTAAACCAGGTCTAAACCAGGTCTAAACCAGGTCTAAACCAGATCTAAACCAGGACTAAACCAGGACTAAACCAGGTCTAAACCAGGTCTAAACCAGGTCTAAACTAGGACTAAACCAGGACTAAACCAGGTCTAAACTAAGACGAAATCAGGTCTAAACCAGGACTAAACCAGGTCTAAACCAGGTCTAAACCAGGTCTAAACCAGGTCTAAACCGGGTCTAAGCCAGGTCTAAAGCAGATCTAAACCAGGTCTAAAACAGACCTAAACCAGGTCTAAAGCAGGACTAAACCACGACTAAACCAGGACTAAACCAGGTCTGCACTCAGCGTCCACTTCTCATTTTTGTCATTTTGTCACGGTCAGAAGTCACGCACAGAGGCCCTGGAGACGCTGCTCTGCTAAAGTGCGCAGAAAAGAGGCACAGAAAATGATCAACATTTTAATAGAAAATTTAAATATTTTAATAGAAAATCAGCTGAGGGCCAGATTTAAGGACTTGGAGGGCCGGATCTGGCCCCCGGGCCGCATGTTTGACACCCCTGATTTAGAGCTTTGTAACATTGGAGCACCTCCACCAGCAGTTCGAGCAGTTGTTTTAAACTAGTTTAAATGTAGTTAGCCCGTGTAGTAATTTATTAAAAGAAATACGGTGTTTGATTAGCATAATGGAGCATAACAGCACCTTTTTAACTGCACAGGCTCACTGTGCAGGAGCTGGTTCACAGAAGTGGGTTGACATGAGGGAGCAACTAAAGGGAAAATAACACAAGTACTACCAATATTTTAACGGATATCAAACTACTACAATACGCACGTTGCAGCAATTTAGGGCTTTTTAACTCAGAACCAGCTCAGGATTTTGAAATATTGAGTTTCTGAGTAGGAATTCCGAGATTGTGGGGTGTTTAAGTGTAAATGTATAAGTCGAAACTCAGAAAATCAGACCTCCAAGGACAACTGGAACACTGCATTAGAAAAAAATAAGAAAGAGAGAGATACTTTATTAATCCCGAGGGAAATTCAAGTTTTTCTGCAACAACATTTCCACTGTGTTTCTCAGTGGTCTTTGTGGCTCAGTCAAAGGTCTTAGGTCAGATTAAACAGGAGGACTGGAAGGGGTCAGCAGATCCCGTGAAAGAGCCAAAAGTGTCCCTCCTGTGTCCTGCAGCACAGCAGTGTCCAGTGGTGAACACAACAAGAAAAGCCTCGCTCTTGCTCCGCTCTGGTGTTTCGGTTGGTGATGAAATGATCTGTTCTCTCAAAGTGTTTCCTGTGGATGAGCTTCTGCCACATTTGCCGCCACATATGGTGTAAAAAAAACTTATAGCATCTAAAATGTTACTACAGGTAGCTAGCTCTTTAGCTAGCCTGTTGCATGGTCTCCATGGATACAGGGAAACAAACAGTTAAAGGAGAAGAGATAAGATAAGACTTTATTGATCTCACACAGGAGATATTTACTTGCCACAGTAGCTCCAAGGGCAGTTTGAACAAGAAAGAAAGTGCATGCAGGCAAGAATGGGATAAAGTAAGTAATAATAAAAATAGTAATAATAATAATAATAATAACAATACAAGCATCAACAAGGAGCGCATGGAAAAGAGGATATTGCACGTCTGGCCTATATAGTAGAATTATACAGAATTAACGTTTTTTACAATCTGAGCCTTATTTCGGTAATAAAACAAGTTGTTTTACTCACCCATAGCACTTTGGTGTCATATGGAGCACTTCCAGAGATGTTTTAGATTAGCGATATCTGTAATGCGAGTTCTCGGGACATATAATATATGCCCCGAGCGGTGTCCAAATAACACTTTAGCACTTTTCAAATCATAGAAGCTCAATGTCTTCGTCTACACTTTCGTTTGAGTCAAAAGTGGCCTGTAATCCGAGATTTATCCATAATTTACAGCTTTGCGTTTCATGTTTGGGTCCCGAGAGCTGAGAGTGAAATAAACTGTGACTCCGCACATGTGCACTGGCCTCCTCATCTACTCGAAACTATGGATAAATCTCGGATTACAGGCCACTTTTGACTCAAACGAAAGTGTAGACTAAGACATCGAGCTTCTATGATTTGAAAAATGCTAAAGTTTGTGTTATTTGGAGACCGCAAACAAGTGCCCCGAGAACTCACATTATGGAGATCGCAAATCTAAAACATCTCTGGAAGTGCTCCATATGACACCAAAGTGCTATGGGTGAGTAAAACAACTTGTTTTATTACCAAAATAAGGCTCAGATTGTAAAAAAACGTTAATTCTCCTTTAATTTCACCGAATCCAACAGTCCCTTACTTGTGTCTTTTGAACAGCTCTTCTGATATGATGTTAAAAACTGAGCTCAAAAAACCAAATGTTGCAAAAACTCCACTGGGTATGAGCCACCACTCCATTGCCATGGGGAGCATTATAGCATTATATTACTTTTATTTTGATACTTGATATTTTTATTTTTATTTAATTTTTTTCTTGCCAACTTCATAAAATGTACTATTTGGAATTTGGAGTATTTCATGACTAATTGAAAAAAAACAACAACAACACAACAATCTTGCCCGTATCCTTTAGGGTCTCGTTCCTGGTTACCATGGTAATACTCTGGGCCATTTTTCTCCGGTTCAGCCCCTGAGTAAATGAAGACTAATTGCATCTATGAAGAGGCCACTCCACAGAACAGCGGCCCCCAAAATAGCAGCGGAAACATCCGATCTCCCCTCTCCCCATCTTTCGTCTTTTTGTTGATATATTTTACCTTAATGGGGTTTTTGTTGTCATGGCAACACGCTTCGGTACATCTTGGAAATACGGTCTTGAAATATGGCCTTGTTAGTAGTTAGCAGAAGTATTTTAAACAGCCCATGTTTCATAATCATGTATTATGATCATAAAGAACATTTCTGGTGGATGGACCAAAACCTTCTTGTCTCCAGGGAAACCTAGAATTTGTAACAGTGCGACATTAAATATATCATTTTGAATGGTTTGCAATGGTTCCTCAAGAGTTCCTATAAGAGCTTTTCAGAATTTTCCGAGGACGTGAGTGAAGTTTTGCCGTCATCGACTGTATGATATATAAATGGACATAGCTAACCTGCTAGTCACGCAGTCCAAATAGGAAATTCATGGGACTCGCCTCGATGAGCTTCATTTGACTGCAGGTGAAGCCTATGGGTGCTGTCACGCTCAGTTAGTCTACTTATTTATAAGTTCTATGTGGTACCGCTAACAAAACTAGCATGACCTGTGCAATAATCTGTGCAATAACCTATGTGCAATATTTATACCATACTATGTGCAATACGAAATCCCTTTGTACATCGTACCTTGTATTTATTTATTACATTTTATTACATATTTTATTATGATAAAAGGAGAAGTTCAATTTGTCAACTGGACAAAGTTTGTTTGGTCGAAAACGTTTCGCCGCTCATCCGAGAGGCTTCGTCAGTTCTGGTTCTAGTGCTGGTTAGACCCTGTTTATATCTAGCTGCAGGGAGGAGCTCCCTACACTGAAATAGCTCTGAAACTATCTCCACTAATCTGTCTCTTTGTTTTTCGAATTACTCTGGCGACTAGTTTCAAGCCTAACGACCCTCTCCACCCCTCTGCCCTGGGTCGTCTGCCCTAATGTTTCTTTGTCTGTTTTTGACTTGGTTTGAGAATCGAATTATAAATGGGAGACAAGTTATGTCTAACTCCACCATTTCTGTTTAACGACGGATTCTCTTTTTTGACAAAAATCGCCTCTTTAACTCCCCTCTCAAACCAGTTCTTTTCCCTGGCTAAGATCTGAACCTCACTGTCCTCAAAAGAATGGCCCGTGGCTTCTAGGTGAAGATGTACGGCAGATGACGGTCCACTCTGGCACGCCCGATGAGTGGACCGTCATCTGCCGTTATCTGATTTAATATTTTAAAACCACTGTACATCCATCACACAGGCAAATGAAATGAGTATAAAATTACAAAGAAAACTGGGCTGATTGAAGATTTAATGAGCACATACTGGACAAATAGAAAACATTTTTGCAGAACTATCAATAAAGCTCAGTTATTTCGTTTGAAATTTTGGGCCGTCCTCTGCCCTGAAAACACGTGAGTGGGTGGGAGTGGGGTTTTTAGCTGAACTGGGTATAAAATGTTCTTTTTCTTGTAAGTCCTGCATTAGTCTCTGTTAGGTATGGATGTGTCTGGGCTTCACTGGAGCAGAACACGGCCAGATGGGAGGGAGGTTACTAATGAAAATTTAGAGTAGATTTTAATCTTAAAAATAAATTTCAAGGCTGCTGCCATAAATTTGTGTTTGCATGCTTGCTCACCCAGAACAGGTACAAATCATGGGTGACTTTTCCGCAGGGGTTAAGCGCCAAGTGAAAAACGTGATTCTTTAAAGGTGTACTATGTAGCTTTTCTGGTGGAGGGTCAGCTACTGCTTGTCTTCATGGAGATGTGACGGATTTGCTTGAAATGAGTGGAAAATACTAACTAAATGACTAAGTTTAATGTCATACTGTGGGACAGACAAAGCAATAACATCATAATACAGTGGTACCTCACCTTACGAAAGACCCTACATACGAAAAATCCAAGTTACAAAACGCCTTCACGTTAAATTTTGGTCTCTAGATACGAAAGAAAATTCAAGTTACGAATCACGAAATCTCAAAAATTCGAATAATGCGCGCTCAGATGCCCCGCTGTTATCCCCGCTCAAAGAGCACCTTTCTCGGCCTCTTAGCTCACAGTGTCAGCCCCCCGGCTCTGGAAGTTGGACAGAACCAGAGCCAGCCCCGGGGAAAACCCCACGGTCGTGCCCACTCAAAGAGCACCTTTCTCGGCCTTTTAGCTCTAGCGTCGAACACGCAAGGAGCGCGGAGACAGGAGCACCGCAAGCACGAGATAGAACTGCTGCGAACATGCAGCCCGAGCCACAAACCGAACACGCACAAATGAACGCAAAAGCTGCACAAAACCAGCAAAGAGCCACACGGGGTGATTTAATCCTGGTCTAGTCCCGGTTTAGTCCAGGTCTAGACCTGGTCCAGTCCTGGTTTAGTCCAGGTCCAGTCCAGGTTTAGACCTGGTTTAGTTCTGGTCTAGACCTGGTTTATTCCACTTTTAGTCCTGATCTAGTCTCTTAGCCAATCAGGACACAGAACACAAAGTTACACTATAAAAAAAAGTTACACTATTAAAAAAAAACCTTGGAACGGATCAGGCCTTTTCCATTGAAATAGCTACTCAACTTACGAAAAATTCACATTACGAAACCACTTCTGGAACGAATTAATGTCGTAAGGTGAGGTGAGGTATGCTTTACTATTCTTATGTTATTGCTTTGTCTGAAATGTCTCACAGTATTAAACTTATTTACTAAGTATTCCAGAAAAGAAGAAATTTACAGAAAACAGACATTCAGTGTACATAATATATATAGAATTTTTTTTAACACAAGTAAACCGTACACCACGCTGACCAGTACAGAATCTGCAGGAATGGACAAACACACAACCACAACATGAATAAACTATTTACACACCCCACAAGCAATATTAACAAGCAATTATTTACAAAAAGCAACTCAACTGTGCTTCATTTAGTCCACCCTGTATACAGTATATGTAAGATATATTGCATCCAAAAATTATGACTTTAAGTGACTGAACATGTGAGCGGATGGTATTTAGTCACACCTGGCACTAACGCGTTGTTCGCTCTACGCCCAATAAAGGAATAAGAGTAAAGTCAAGCGAGTGTGTGGTAAATTTCTTCTTTTCTGGAATTATTCAATGTTCCTGTTGTTACCAGCACCTGGAAGCTGTGCACGGAGTTTTGAACTTTGTTTATTTAGTAAGTATTTTCAACTCACAATAATCATGCTTTACCCCTCCTTGAGTTTGAGTGCCCGAATAATCCTGAGTTATGTTGTCAGGCGCTTCATGCCCCTGGTAGTGTCACCCAAGGTAAACGGGTCAGACTAAGAGAAGCCCACATGACGAGAAACACAACAGGGCCAGTTACGTCGCCCGGATTGGTGTCACCGGGGCCCCACCCTGGAGCCACGCCTGGGGTGGGTGCTCGACGATGAGTGTCTGGAGGCCATCGACGTGGGGCCATCCTCCCGTGGACACACCACCTGCGGGAGGATCCACAGGGGCTGGTGCAGTGAGATCTGGGTGGCAGATCTGCTTAAGCTGTAACCTTCTCCTATCCACCATCTGCCCGGTTAATCATCCACTAACAAGGCCATTCTAACTGGGCCTGGGCCCTAAGCTCACACTATAAAGCAGTATTTTTCATTTAGTTCATTACTGCTCCCTCGCCTCACATATGCCCCAGAAGAAAGACCTCCTCACCAGCAGGAGGCCACCTTTTACAAAATGGAAATAGTGCGTATGACAGTTTAGCCTGCTCATTAAAACTAAAACACAATTAACACCATTATATTTAAAAGATAACAAACAAAATCATGCCTATAGATTTTTTGGTGAAGTTTATCATTTTACTTCCTTGTTAGATATTGACCAATCCAGCTTTTTGAGTTCTGATATTGATTTCGATACTATAGCTTTAAATAAGTAAATAAGTAAGTAATTCGTGGCGCATTATATAAGGTGATAAGATAAGATACCATAAGCACTTCCTCTTTTGGCTCACACAGGAGAAATTTACTTGTCACCCGGGCGCGCCAGGTAGCGCCGACAGCTCGCGTGCCCGCGCACGAATCACGCGCCGCTGTATAAAAGGCATAAAGATAGGTGATAATTTTTTTTAAAAAAATAAGTAATAAATCGCATGAAAACACATAGTAGTGATCATGATTCATGACAATCTACACATCAAATTGGAAAAATGATAGCACGATAGGAGTATTGAATTCATTTCCTGCAAAACAATCACTCCCCGAGCACATGGGGAAAACGATATTGCACGGAATAGCACAAAACAGTAGAATTATACAGTCTGAAGGCGGTGGGGATGAAGGATCTGCAGTAGCGCTCCTTCTTGCACTGGGGGTGCCTCAGTCGGCTGCTGAAGGAGCTGCTCAGCTCCTCTACAGTCCGGTGCAGAGGGTGAGAGGTGTCGTCCATGATGGACGTGAATTTGTCCAGTACCCTCCTCTCAGCCACCTCCTCTACAGAGTCCAGAGGACAGCCCAGGACAGAGCTGGCCCTCCTGACCAGCTTATTAAGTCTTTTTCTGTCCCGTTCTGTGCTGCTCGGGGCCCAGCAGACGACAGCGTAGAGGAGAGCAGAGGCCACCACAGAGTCATAAAAAGTCTTGAGCAGAGGCCTGCACACTCCAAAGGACCTCAGTCTCCTCAGGAGGTGGAGGCGACTTTGGCCCTTCTTGTACAGGGCGTCGGTGTTGTGGGACCAGTCCAGTTTATTGTTGAGGTGAACACCCAGGTACTTGAAACTGTCCACAGTCTCTATGTCCTGCCCCTGGATGTTCACCGGTGAGTGAGGAAGTGGTCTCCTCCTGAAGTCCATCACCTGCTCCTTTGTCTTACTGGTGTTAAGGCTCAGGTCATATGTCCAACCAGGATGTCCAATGAACCTATATTTGGAAGCCAATATCTGATCCAGCTAATTGTTCAGTACCTACGCTGATTTTCGATAATCCCATAGCTGTTACCTAGCAACTATAATGCGTGAAAAGTCCCTCAGTCGTCCAGGTAGAATCCATGACAAATTGAACTTCTCCTTTGATCATAGCAACTATAATGTTAACAAGGGTCAAAACGTGTCTAAATTACACAATAGACAATAGTTATAATTAGATTCATGAAAATAAATGACTACACCTTTATTGTGTAAAATTAAGGTTTAAATGTGAGAAAAAAATAGTTCTTTGCACATATATTGACTCCCCTTTTTGGATTGAATTTTTCATTGATACCATACATTCTGTTTTAGAACTCTCCACTACCCTGTGCATTTTTGTAATTTTCTTCTTTTCCACAAAATGCTATTTAAAGGTCCTATATTACTTACAACTGTGAGCTTTAAAACAAGTTAGAACGTTATTACCTCCACAAAAACATCCCCGAAATTGTGTTTTTTTTCATTCACACATGTTTAAAGGGACAGTGTGTAAGATTTTTACCCGTTAATTACTGAAATTGAAGATACCCATTCAAAAATACATTGTTTTCCAAGCCTTTTCACTTCCATCATGAAATCAAAGTATTCTTTTGGACTTAGATATAGTCACATAAAAGGGGGATCTTCCCCATATAGAGGCAGCCATTTTGAATACGAGAGCCGCAGAAGGACATTTGGGCTCCGCCTTCGCCTTCGGCAAGGCTCGTGGTTTTGGGTAAACAACACAAGCATGTTGCCGGATCAGACGTCGTAATGGATCTAACACGTGTTTTGGACTAAATTGTTTTACTGGATTTTATTCGCTGGATCCTTACGGACAAATTGAGAGCAAGTTTATGGTGAAATACAGAGTTTGACCTGTGCAAAGCATTCTAAGGTAAGCTAACCTCGTTTTGTGCTTTTCCGTATAAAAGCCCCATGTGCTCGGGGACTGATTGTTGTGCAGGGAAATGAATTACATAGTCAAAAAGAGGAGACTGTAAGGTTTCATTTGATGTGTAGAGTGTCATGGTACATGATCGGGAATGTGTGTTTTCATGAGAAAAGAAATAAAAAAACCGGACCGAGTTTTATTTATACAGTAGCGGCGCGCGGCTCGTGCGCGGGTACGAGAGCTGTCCCCGTTACGGCGTGCCCGGGTGACCCTCGAGGTCAATAGCACCATCCGCCTATGCGCCACGAATCCTACACACTGGGGCTTTAAAGGCAAAGTAACGTTATTTTACAATCTGAGCCTTCTTTCGGTAATAAAACAAGTCGTTTTACTCACCCATAGCATTTTTCTGTCAATTGGAGCAGTATCGCAGAACTTATGTTGAGCCGTTCTGTTCTAGTAATGATCCCGTATCCATTAACATGGTGCTGTATCATTTGCTCGGGGCATTACTGTCGTTGTGTCCTTAGGCAAGACACTTCACCCACATTGCCTAGGATGAAAGTGGATGTCTTAATGAAAAATTTCGTTTGAAGCAAAAGTGGGCTGATGGCGCAGATTGGCAGCCTCGCTTTCCGTCAGTTGAGGACGCCAGTGCGCATAAGGACCCAAACAGGAAACGCAAAGCTGAAAACTATGGATAAACCCCGGATTACAGGCCACTTTTGCTTCAAACGAAATTTTTCATTAAGACATCGGGCTTCTATGATTTGAAAAGTGCTAAAGTTTGTGTTATTTGGAGACCGCAAAGTAATGCCCCGAATACAAATGCAATTAATTATTATTATTATTATTATTATTATTAATAGCACCATCCACCTATGCGCCACAAATCCTACACACTGGGGCTTTAAGTAATCCTTTATTATTAGTCTGTTTACATCTCCAAAGTTTTCAAGCTCCTTTTACCTTTTCCTGGGCTGAAATCATCAAAACGAAACATGTGTGAATGAAACAAAACACAACTCTGGTCTGTTTGTGATGAGGAAACAACATTAAAACATAGAAATAGAAAAAAAAAAAAAAAAAAGCCTGTCATGTTCACTTTAGATTAGCATGTACCCAAAAGTAAGCTTAACCATTTTTTTCATGCAATTAACATCACATTAACTCCATTCAGGTCACATGGGGAGCTTAAGTGCATTTTTGATTAGCTTGTGTAATTTTCGTTTCCTTGGTGACAATTTGAACAGAATTCAATCTTTATGTAGAGTACACTTCAAGCCATTTCTTCCATTTTCCGGTAAAATACAGGTAATTTTAGACTCTTCAGAAATTAGCAAAATTGCTAAATGAAAAATCGCAGTGAAAAGATTGAAGAAATTCTATGCTTTTGTTATTTTTCGCAAATTGAATTTTGCTTCCATTATTGTTAAGTACAAAATGAGCCTGGTTGAATTTTTTTTAGAATACTGTAGCATTTTTTGGAGGAAAAAAAAAGAAAAACAACAACAACAACAACAGACACACAATAATAATAATGAATAATGAATAATAAATAATAAATGAATGGAATGAGTCAGCTTCTATTGGCTCAGAAGCTATAAAGATGTTTTAAAGGTACAGAATTGAACTTTCTGAATAAGGGGCATACATAGAGTCGCATACATATTTATACATTTCTTGATGCTCTGACTCCCGCCTCCCTTTGTTCTCCACACTACGTCGCTCCCCCTTCAGAGCGCTATTACGACACAATCCAATTTGTATCGTGCTTTTGTATATTTGTGGAGAGGTGTCATCCTAAAAACCTGACACCTAAAACCTCTTCAAGCCTGTTTCTGATGAGAGAACAATGTCATAACGTGGTAAAAAGCTCAAAAGTGATAGCTTTTTACACAGTGAGTGAGTAAATGAGAAGGAAAACAGTTATAGCATGGTTACAAGCTCAAAAAAGTCAATTTAGCAGAATATGTCTTCTCTAACCTTTATTCCAATGCACAACAGCAGCACAACTCCCCTTTTACAGTGACTTTTAGTATCACGTTTTGTGACAAATGTATAATTTCATTGTCTTAACATCTATTTGCAATCTTCTGCTTTAACTTTGACTGTTATTTTGTTATTTTTAAAGAACACATATTGTGCTTCAGTCGTCCAGGTAGAATCCATGATAAAAGTAGAAATTCAATTTGTCAACTGGACAAAGTTTGTTTGGTCGAAAACGTTTCGCCGCTCATCTGAGAGGCTTCGTCAGTTCTGGTTCTAGTGCTGGTTAGACACTGTTTATAGTATCTAGCTGCAGGGAGGAGCTCCCTACACTGAAATAGCTCTGAAACTATCTCAACTAATCTGTCTCTTTTGTTTTACGAATTCCTCTGGCGTCTAGTATTAGCATATCTATTCAGCCCTAGGAGGAGCTCACTACACTGAAATAGCTCTGAAACTATCTCAACTAATCTGTCTCTTTGTTTTTCAAATTTCTCTGGCGTCTCGTTTAGCCTCGCTATTCAAGCCTAACGACCCTCTCCACCCCTCTGCCCTGGATCGTCTGTCCTAATGTTTCTTTGTCTGTTTTGACTTGGTTTGAGAATCGAATTATAAATGGGAGACAAGTTATGTCTAACTCCCCCATTTCTGTTTAACGACGGATTCTCTTTTTTGACAAAAATTGCCTCTTTAACCCCCCTCTCAAACCAGTTCTTTTCCCTGACTTTTATGACATATTGTGCTTGTATCTGTTATATACAAAGTAGTTATAATCTCTGACACCCATGGCTCAAAATCACAATATTCCTCTAAAACAATGTAATAAAAAACAAGTCAAGTCAAAGAACAAAGTGGAGAACAAAGTAATTACAGAGGAGTAGGCGTATCCATGGTGATGAAAATGAGGGCAGATAGGCAAAATGGCTTCTTGAAAATAAGTGATTAATCACTGTACAAATCACTCCAAATACAACCTCAGAGGATAAATGAGAAGGAAACAACTATGACATGGTTAAAAACTCAATTTTGCATGATAGGTTAAGACTTTTATGACAATTTCACCTTCGTTTCCTGCCACAAGTTTTCCCTTTGTTTCTTTCACTCCTGCCTAATTACTTACAGTCGCATAAAACTGGCTATTTCTGCTGTCGCTAGCATCTCGCCGCTAACCTGTGTCTTTAAAGCCCCAGTGTGTAGGATTCGTGGCGCATAGGTGGATAGTGGCTATTGCACTTCCTGTTTTAGCTACGGCAGACCTCGAGGGTAACGCAGACAGCTCGCGTACCGGCGCAAGAAACGTGGTCCCGTTCACTTTTTTTTTTTTCTTTTCTCATGAAAACACACATTCCCGATCATGTACCATGACACATCAAATGAAACCTTACAGTCTCCTCTTTTTGACTATGCAATTCATTTTCCTGCAAAACAATCACTCCCCGAGCACATGGGGCTTTTATACGGAAAAGCACAAAACGGAAAAGCACAAAGCTTACCTTTGAAGGCTCTGGACAGGTCAAACTCAGCATTTCACCATAAGCTTGGTATCAATCTGTCCGTAAGGATCCAGCGAATAAAATCCAGTAAAACAATTTAGTCCAAAACACGTGTTAGATCCATTACGACGTCTGATCCGGCAGCATGCTTGTGTTGTTTACCCAAAACCACGAGCCTTGCCGAAGGCGAAGGCGGAGCCCAAATGTCCTTCTGCGGCTCTCGTATTCAAAATGGCTGCCTCTGCATGGGGAAGATCCCCCTTTTATGTGACTATATCTAAGTCCAAAAGAATACTTTGATTTCATGATGGAAGTGAAAAGGCTTGGAAAACAATGTATTTTTGAATGGGTATCTTCAATTTCGGTAATTAACGGGTAAAAATCTTACACACTGTCCCTTTAATATTTCCCAGTTGGAGGAAAAGCTGTCGGAGTTCATTAGCCCTAGCCCACGCAACCTTACCGTGTCCGGGGAGAGGCTACCTGGTGTAGACTGTCAGAAACGTCAACCCAACCCCAACCCAATCCTGATCTTAATACATTCAGACAAGGCCTAGCGTCAAGTAGCCAAATCAATGGAGCGGAGCAAGGTCAAGGCGTAGACAGCTACTTACCGGAGAGAGGGAGGAGGAAGAGGGGGAGGAGCGGGTGGAGGAAGGTGGATCCAAGCACACCAAGTATCTTCCATGGGGTCATAGAGAACAATGGGAGGAGGTCAGAGAGGTGGAGAGGTGGCCGGACAAACAAAAGGGTCAGATGACGGATGGCGCGTTCGTAATGAGAGGAGTGAGGCGCAGTTGTAAAAGATGGAGCTTGTTTTTATTCAGAGCCAGTGTTGCCAACTTAGCGACTTTGTCGCTATTTTTAGCTACTTTCTGGACCCCCCTAGCGAGAAAATTAGACAAAAGCGACTAGCGACAAATCTAGCGACTTTTTTTGGTGATCAGACGCTCCAAGATCGCGGGAGGGGGAAAAATAATTGCGCCGTTTTCTCTCTTTCCCCGTTCAGAGAAAGAGACAGAGAGACACAGACAGAGAGGGGCAGTGGAAGAGACACTCACCAGTCTCTCCTCTGCTCCCTCCCATCTCGTCAGATCGCCTCGGAGTCTGGTCATTCCTCTCTCTGTTTCTGTCATTCAGTTTCTCTCGTCACGTGCATATCCCTCTCATTCTTTAGAGCATTTCTTTTTTCTCCTCTTGTATTCAATCGCAATGCCACAACCAAAAGTGTATACACAAAAGTACAGACGGGAGTCTGTACTTTTGAAAAGTACTTTTGAAAAGCACAGAAAAGTTTTAAAAAGCTAGTTCTTTAGCACAAAAAATAAAAAGCTATCGCTTGCCCACTATAGCACAAAAAAAAATAAATAAATAAATAAAAAGCTTTAGTTAAACTACAGCACAAAAAAAAAAAAAAACACACAAAAAAAAAAGCAAGCTATAGATCTTGGACTACAGCCCCAAAAAAAATAACTAAAAAAAAAAAAAAAAAAAAAAAAATAAAAAACAAACAAGTATATGTAATAACAACACCAATAAAAGGTAAGTGTCACGGGGTAAGAAAGGTTAGGATGTGCCCCCCCCCCCCCCCGCTCTCACGTTTGGATTGGACCGCTCGCTCGTCTAGCTACTTTTAGCTACTTCTGGGCGGGCCAATAGCTACTTCTGATGCTGGGGAGTTGGCAACACTGTTCAGAGCTTTTCTACTGCCAGTGGAAGAGGTCTGTATCAAGGAGTAGGCTCTTTGCACAGCAGCATGCTTGCTAGTTAATTAAGAGTGTAAGATATACAATAAAACATTGAAATTAACTAAAGATAATGACATTACTTTTCTGTGTTTAACTTGGCTCAAATTGATATGTGTGTAACTCTAAATTGAGTTCTACACATTATCAATCTGGGATGGGTCTCACTGAAAAGACGTGAGCAAAGACGGATCATCATGATGACTCTTTGAATCTGATCGGCGGAAGCGTCACAACAGCAGAACAAGCTGAAAAATCAAACTTTTCTTACATCCAGTAGAGAGAAAAGCACAGATATTGTCAGTGTCCACAAATGCACAAAGCTCTCACCTTCTGCACGTTTTTCAAACTAAACTAAATTCGCCGTATTGACACAAAAATCGGAGAAAAGTACGATTGTCGACATCGCCGTGATTGCTTGTTTCCTTTGGGCCCTTCTCCTTTAGCTTCTGCACAAAACGCAATGCTGCGACATGATTGGTCCACCCACTGCTGGGCGAATGTAAACCTTATACAGCAGGAGTAACTCAAGTACTCATTTTCTACCTAGAAGAACCAGGTGCTGGTTCAGAGCTGGTGCTGCCATACCGATTATCCAAGAACCGGCTCGTTTTTCCACCAGCTGAGAGCCAGCTGAGTGCTACGTCGCTATGCCACTACCGTTGTTGTAGCAACATCTGTTTTTTTTTTTCTTTTGTAGTTTTTTGTACTGTTTTTTCAAAACTGTTTTTTTGTAGTCCCTGTAATCCTATTTAAGTTTTTTGAGCTTGCTCACGATTTGATCGGCGCTGCAGTCGTACCCCACAACCGCCATCTCCCGCTGTAAATGATCAAAAATGGGCTTAGTTCGTACAGCCCCTTCCAGTTTTGTCTGGATTTTGGCAGAGGACCACAGCGCCAGAAGACACGATGTTTTCTCTGCCAACCACTGCTGTTTTGCCTTTACATCCGTGTCAGACAGCAACCAAAATTAGACGTAGCCTGCTTTGGTTATTTAAAGATGGCGGCCAAAATTTCTAAATTTCAAAGCTCGGAACGTCAGTATAACCCCGCCCCTAGTGCTATACGTCACCGGTTCTTGTTTCTGGACCAGCTTTACATCGGTTCTGAGATGGAACCAGTTTTCCAGGGCCAGAGCCAGGCTTATGTGTGTGGGAAAACAAAGAACCAGTTCGAGCTTTGGCACTGGCTCCGAACCAGCACTGGAACCGCCTTGGTGGGAAAGGGTTAAAGGTGGATTCCCATGATATTTGTACACTGCAAGGTTAATTAATTGTGATGGGAAAAGATCTCATGCCACAAGATGTTTATGAGACAAAATTGCCATAAAATTGGGCACACATGAGAAAAATGATCTTGTGAGATTTCACATCTCGATGACCTACATCTTGCTGTGACTATTGCACAGTCTGGATTCTTGGATTCTTCTTCCCTTCTTGATTTCTTAGGGTTCGGGTTAGTAATAAAAGTCAATCAATAAAAGCAAAATATTTTTACTGTAACTACAAACAGTATTTCTTCAGCTAAGAGAATAGTAAAAATGATATACGGGCCATTTAACGCTTACCCAGGTGACAGAATATTTAGGTCACGACTTTGGCTGCACCTAGCTTGTTGCCTATTAGCTTGGGTGCACTGAAAGGTAATGGGGCTTTTAAATTCTTGGTCCTAGTTCAATTTCTTTCGCCCATAAAAAGATGAAGAGAAAAAGCAGATAGGAGTAGAGACAACGTGTATGAGAATCAGTTAGCAATGGGGGTGGTATAATGTATACAAAACACTTTTCTATTGTAAGGAATATTGTCACACAACCCCAGCTTTAAAGGTGCACTGTGTAACATTAGTGGTGAAGGGTTGTTTCCATGGAGATGTTACTGCTACACCCGCAATGATATGGTACATTATCGAATTAAACTAATTTCTCTTGCATTATACAACTACAGGTTTTTATAATACTAACAAAAAATATTGAAAAACTTAAGAGCAGCGCTGCCTCTCCATAGATATGACTTGAGCGTCTTTGACTGTAACTTAACAGATTTAATACCATACTGTTACAGGCAAGTAAAGTTACATAGTGCACCTTAATATTTTTTACATTATTTATATTACATCTAGCTAGGTACCCATGACCGTGAATCTAGGGTAAAGTGTGGAGAAAGGTCTTCTAGTGTGCGGTCAAATGCCAAATTCTCTAAGAATAAGAAAGTGTACCAAAATGTGGACAGCTATGGTTAGCTATGCAGACCCCCCAGGATTTCGCGGGCATTTTTTGTGATTGTTGCGGGCTAAAATGCCTGAATTTGCGGGAGCTTTTCCAAAAAGTTGCAATGAAAGTTGCGGTGCTTTTAAGGGTTTTGATCACGGCTCTCAAGTCTCACGCATTGAGTGTGTGACACACGCAATTCGACGTGTTCACACGCTCACATGCCACACATGGCATTTCTCACGCTGATTTTTTTTTTGTGCCCAGAAAATCGGTCTGTGTGGCTCAGTTTATGCAGGCACCGCGCGTTTTCAGCGAAAAAAACTGTCCCCCTCCTCCCCGTCCCGCTCCCTGGAAAAAAATCAGCCAATCAGAAAATAGATTGTTCTGTTGTTGGGCAGACTGTAGAGTGTAGTTTCAGCTGCTAAGCACACACTGCGGTGATGATAAAACAAACTGAGAACCATCAGGTAATAACTTCATTTATATAACTCTCATTAGTTACTTTGTAGTTTAAGTTTGCTCTTTAGACAAACATTTACAGCAGGGCTCTCAAGTCTCACGCATTGAGAGAGACAATTCGACGCATTCACACGCTCACACGGCATTTCTCACGCAATTAAAGCCCCCCCCCCGCTCCTTGGGAAAAATTGTTCACTCGCACCCCCACCCCCCCACTCCTCGGAAATTACGCAGTCTCACGCACGACCCCGCTCAAAACTTGAGAGCCCTGTTTCTGATAGACATTCGTAACGCCCAATAAACGGCCGTTGCCGATCGTGAGCCACACCTCCGGTACGAGATATTCAGTATGTGCTCCCAGACAATATATCACTGTGATATGGTCTGGTGTAAACCAGGCAAAATAAAAATGGGAGATGGAAATATTATTCAAACATGCATTGATGACATGTATTACCTATGAGGAAACAATGTTATAACATGGCAGAAAACTCCAAAAAGTCAATTTTGTAAAATACCCGCTAGACCGCTTTGCTTAATTTTTTAAGATCATTATTTCCATTTCTCTCATTTGTATTTTATTCATTCCGTCATTTCTCACTTAGGATATGGAGAGTGAGGGAAAACCTTACAAAAGCACACTAGAACATCTCATCACTCCTGCTCTCGCTACAAGAGTAGATGCATTGTGCCTTGTGACAAAGGGATGAAAAGGAGGGTTCGGAGCTGTCTTTGAATGCATCGTATCAGTCTCACCGCTATATGACGCCCGGCCTATTCTGCAGTGTTTACACCACAGTCACTCATGAAAATTGCCAATCACTGCGCTTAATACCATAACACAAGACCTGCACTGTAGCTATATCATATACTTTTCAAACGGAGGCCCTTTGTGAGGCGTATATGCAGGCAATTTGAAGGAAAAATGGATTTTCTCTGGAACGCTTTAATGCTAGTCATGTTACAAAAGATGTTTATTCCAATCCACAGAGTCAGTTTTGACAAGTGTGAATGGGGAGAAGGTCTAGTCTAGGCTGTCTCACATAGAGCAGGTCTGACTGAGTTCAAAGAGCCACAAGACATGGACAGTCAGGTAAACAAGAGCTGAGGAGAGTGTTTGGTAGTGCGGGTTTAGATAGCGGCAATGCAATTTTAATGAAGAACGTCAACAAATAAGAAATAGGAGTGAAAACTGTATTTTTCAGGTTTGGGGTTAGAACAAAAGGTAACACTGATGACTTTGGGAGTAGGATTTCAGATAGATAGACAGAGCCTTGTACAGTCTCCATGGATACAGGAAAAAACAAACAGCCACTTCTGTCCTTGAACCTGCAAACTGCACTTTTTAGCTGGCGAAAGTTCAGTGTTGGAAAAGTTACTTTGAAATAGTTCAGTTACCCATTTCTAGTTCCCTGTTAAAAAATGTAATATATTACGCTACTTAATTACTGTCTCAGGAAAGTGACTTTGTTGCATTAGTTTGGGATTACTTTATTTGTAATACTGTATAAATCAATCAAATATTTGTTTTGTGTTTTGTTTAAGACATTTAGACTGAAGTAAACAACAAATGAGTTGTTTAAACTGTGTGAAATGTCATCACACCAACTACAGAGATGCTGATATAAGCTGCTTCTCTGCCTCTGAGGTGATACTTGGCAGCAGAAGTCATGCATATGGGTAACTAAGCAACTATAATTTAATTACAAGTACCGTATTTTCTGCACTATAAGGCGCACCTAAAAGCCTTCAATTTTCTCCAAAGCCGACAGTGCGCCTTATAATCCGATGCGCCTTATATATGGATCAATATTGGTTAATCATGGCTACCGTAGTCAGCCACTACTGTAGCTTCTATTCTATGCGCCTTATAATGCGGTGCGCCCTATATATGAAAACAGTTTTAAAATAGGCCATTCATTAAAGGTGCACCTTATAATCCGATGCGCCTTATAGTGTGGAAAATACAGTGTTTTCACAGAAAACACTGCCCCCGTGGACGCCCCCAACAGGGATGAGGTGTTTGAGGACAGAGCTGCGAACTTTGACAATCACGCTAACACTACTTAGTTAAGATTACGATTAAGATTAAGTCTTTATTTGGTCTCACACACAGTGACACATGGGAGAAATTTCTGCATTTGACCCATCCTTTTTCAGGAGCAGTGGGCAGCCATCTTTCGGCGCCCGGGGGGCAGTACCATGAAGGGTCTTGCCCAAGGACCCAAACTGGCTTGCTCATTGCTGGGGGGGGGGGCAGGATTTGAACCCACATCATCCCGGGGAAAGTCAGTGGCTTACCAGTTGAGCTAACCAGCCGGTAGTTACTTAAAAATGTAATTTAATTATAGTATCTAGTAACTAAGTTACACCTTAAATACAGAAAAACAAAATAAGTTTCAAAAAAGTGCTCAGTGGCAGCCAGGTAGCTATAACTGTAGTTGTATTATTGCAATGAAGCAGTATGAGTACGGTAATGCAGCAGTGACACCTCTGTACATGAGCACATTAAGAAGAAGAACATTATTGATCTCACACTGGAGAAATTCTTCTCTGCATTTAACCCATCCTGTTATTAGGAGCAGTGAGCAGCACATGACTGCGCCCGGGGACCATCTCCATGATCTTGCTTCGGTTTGGTCAGGACCTCAGCTGGAGGATTTTACCTGGAGCATGTTTTGGGTTGATGGGGGAAACCGGAGTGCCCGGAGGAAACCCACCCAGACACGGGGAGAACATGCAAACTCCACACAGAAAGGCCCAGGCGACCCAGGGATCGAACCCGGAACCTTCTTGCAAGGAAGCATGAGCGCTACCCACTCAGCCACCGTGCCGCTTAGATTACACAGATGACAACACTAATGACAGCCTTAAAGGTCCTTTATTGTGCAAAATGTTCTCTTGTGAGCTTTAAGCCATGCTACAATGTTGTTACCGCCTGAAAAATATATATTTTGTTTATTTCACACATGTTTGAGTAACCCTTTATTATAAGTCATCTCTAAAGCTCAAAATGCTTTGTTCCACCTTGTGATGTCATGTAGGGGTATTTTTCAATTTAACAGCTACCTTGTACATTTAGATCAATAGAGATTGGCAATTCCAGAGCTGAAATCATCCAAATGAGTCTAGTGAAGGTGTATGGAGTTTAAAAACACAGTGAAGCACTTTATATGGTGGAACAGAGTGTTTTTGTTTGAGAGGAACTTGTGTTAAAGGAAAAGTAACGTTTTTTTTACAATCTGAGCCTTATTTCGGGAATAAAACAAGTTGTTTTACTCACCCATAGCACTTTGGTGTCATATGGAGCACTTCCAGAGATGTTTTAGTTTTGCGATCTCCGTAATGTGAGTTCTCGGGGCACATGTTTGCGGTCTCCAAATAACACAAACTTTAGCACTTTTCAAATCATAGAAGCTCGATGTCTTAGTCTACGATTTCGTTTGGTCAAAAGTGGCCTGTAATCCGAGATTTAGCCATAGTTTCGAGTAGATGAGGAGGCCAGTGCGCATGTGTGTTATTTTACTCTCAGCTCCCGGGACCCAAACATGAAACGCAAAGCTGTAAATTATGGCTAAATCTCGGATTACAGGCCACTTTTGACTCAAACGAAAGTGTAGACTAAGACATCGAGCTTCTATGATTTGAAAAGTGCTAAAGTTTGTGTTATTTGGAGAGCGCACGGGGCATATTACATGCTCGGGGAATATATTATATGCCCCGAGCTATGGCTAGAAGTCGCGCTAGGCTAACCGCAAATCTAAAACATCTCTGGAAGTGCTCCATATGACACCAAAGTACTATGGGTGAGGAAAACAACTTGTTTTATTACCGAAATAAGGCTCAAATTGTAAAAAAAAAAAGAGTTACTTTTCCTTTAAGGTGTGTTTATTATGAAGTATTGCCAAAGCATTCGTTTGAAATAATCATGATTTCAGTAATAAGTCAAATGATCATGATTAGATTTTCTCGACCAGAACCAAGCTGCAGCTCCTGTATTCCCCGAGCCTGTAATGGCCTCCTCATGTTTGCCAGTCTCCAGCTGAATCCCGGTCAGAGAATTACAGCCCCACATCTTTGTCCCTCTCCCTCCACACTAGCACAAATGCTCTGGAGGTGAGCTACAGCCCAAACCCTCATTTAGTCTGTGTGCACTCTCTCTTTATCTGCAACATTTACTCTCCCTCCAGCCCGACTCTGTCCCACAAGACGCCGCTATAAATTCAGTTCGAATGTGATCTTTAAATTAGCCCTGGCCTCTCCATTCTTTCTTTTTCTATCCTTTTTTTTTAACCTACCGTCTTTTCTCCCTGCCAAAAGATACTTTGCAGCTGATGTCATCAACATTCTCTGGGAGGCTGAAGCGAACTAGAGGCACTGCTCTGTCTGAAACTCTTTTACACGTGGTAGACGTTAATCTGATCTTTGTTTTAACATAATCTGACCAGAAAGAACTGACCTAGCTGGAAGTACAACAGGTGAGCTGATTTGTGCTGTTAAAGGTCCCATGACATGGTACTTCTTGATGCTTTTATATGGCTCCTTAATGGTTCCCTAATACTGTAAATGAATCCTTCTCCAAAATCAACACTCAGTGCATGAGAAACAGAGATAAGATGAGAAAGAGTCATAAATGTCACTCTGGAACACTCCATAATGGGCGTTGTTGCTTGAATGCAAATAAGGAGGACAGAGATGGCCTATAGTAGCGGGTGGGGGCGTGGCCAAACTCTCCACTCTTTCCTTTTCAGCTGTGCCTGTGCGCTCTGACCCATTTCTGTGTTTTTGCACGGGGGGAGAGATTTGAAGCGTTCCATTGAAAAATAAACACATTTCCACATAAAATAAAATTAAACCACTGCTGTTCAAAGGTCCAGAGGCTCAGATAAAGGACTTCCGAGCCTAGAAACACTCGGACGTGCCTCCAGGCAAATAAAAAAACGCATTTCGCATTGCCTAGCGCATTCGCAGTCCAAACTCTCTGGGCGTGATTTACAGAGACGCTGAGTACAGACAGACGGGGGTGGAACTGCATTTGCATTTCTTTTTTCGAGCTGACGTCAATAAGTTTCCTTGTTCAAACTCGCCCGTTTGAGCTCTGATTTTTTCTAACGCAGAAAAGGATCGCAAATGCTCAGTTTAGACATTTCACAACTTTTAACCATGGGGGGGGCTAAACAGGGTAGGGGAGCTCACATTAACGTTCAAAAACCTTCATGCCATGAGACCTTTAAATTTTCAGACAATCTAAAAAATGTATCAGGCTGTGTTTGCATTGTGTCACCATGATCACTGTTGAACATTCCCCCATAGACATACATGCAATACCCCTCAGTGTACTGAGTATAGTGCAAAGTATCAGCTGATTATATTGTAGGTCTTACTTTGCCATGAAATTTCTAAAAGGTAAATGCCCTGCTACATTATATTATTGACTAGACCAGCCATTCCCAAAGTGTGCAAAGTTCCCCCCTATCAATGTATAGATCACTCAGGGCCCCCAGAAACGGAAATGGTCACATTTTTATTTAGTTCTTTTTCACCTTCAAGGTACCCAAAGCACTTTACAACAAGGAACTACTCACTCATTCACACACATTCATACACACACCAGTGTACACAGACACTGGGGGTGGTGTGGGTGAAGTATCTTGCCCAAGGACACAACGACAGCATTAATCTGTGGGAGCTGGAATCACACCTGCCAACCTGTGGATCAGGGGATCTGACTGCTCAACCAATGATGTTCACGTCGAGAGAGGGAGTCAAACCACCAAACTTCAGATCAGTGGACAAACACTCTACCAACCATCTGATTTAAAGGGATAGTGTTTTTTTTAAATGTTAATCTGTAAGGGTTTCCTGCTAAAAGTTACGTGTGTTGACACCAAAACAGTTGTCCACGAAACATCCAGCAGTGTATTTCGCATTCGCGTATTGTCTCTCTCCACTCGTTTCACTACGCCCATGTTAAAGGAAAAGTAACATTTTTTACAATCTGAGCCTTATTTTGGTAATAAAACAAGTTGTTTTACTCACCCATAGCACTTTGGTGTCATATGGAGCACTTCCAGAGATGTTTTAGATTTGCGTTAGCCTAGCGCGACTTCTATGCTCGGGGCATATAATATATTCCCCAAGCATGTAAGATGCCCCGTGTGGTCTCCAAATAACACAAACTTTAGCACTTTTCAAATCATAGAAGCCCGATGTCTTAGTCTACGCTTTCGTTTGAGTTAAAAGTGGCCTGTAATCCAAGATTTATCCATAATTTACAGCTTTGCGTTTCATGTTTAGGTCCCGGGAGCTGAGAGTGAGATAAACTGTGACTCCGCACATGCGCACTGGCGTCCTCATCTACAAAGAAAACTAAATCTCGGATTACAGGCCACTTTTGACCACACAAAATCGTAGGCTAAGACATCGGGCTTCTATGATTTGAAAAGTGCTAAAGTTTGTGTTATTTGGAGACCGCAAACATGTGCCCCGAGAACTCACGTTATGGAGATCGCTAATCTAAAACATCTCTGGAAGTGCTCCATATGACACCAAAGTGCTATGGGTGAGTAAAACAACTTGTTTTATTACAGAAATAAGGCTCAGATTGTAAAAAATGTTACTTTTCCTTTAATAACATTTTCCAGATATTATTTGGAAAATGTTATTAAATAAAATGATGGGAATCGTATGATTGTTAATATATTAATCTTTTAGTTTTAAATCCTTCCAACAGACAACAGTCAGGTCTTGAGTGGAATAATGGTGGTGGGAAAAAAAATAAAAAAAAAATACTGACAGAGAAGAGTTTGTGCCAGTTTTTGTTTCATTTGGATAGGCCCAGTAATTACAGAGATAAGACAACAAATGTGCAATCTGATTTGTTTCACAGCAAATTCCACCTGAAAATTGTCAGCTCCATTTTTTCCCATTCGTTGGGTATTCCAGAATGTTGTGGTATCACATGAACCCAACCTATTACCCCTGGCTTCTCTATTCTTTTCTTTTTTCTGCTTTCACCTCCATCTCTTCCCTACCTCCCATAGCTGCCAATTGTGTCTCACCGCAGCATACCACAGAACACAAACAGCGGAATGTTATGAACGCTACTGAATACGCCAAATAGGCTAGCTAGCTCCAGACTTGGCCAGGTGCAGCGGTTCACAAAGTTATTTATTAAACGCTGTTCAAATAGATTCAGATGCCATTCCCACGGTCATCTCTGCTACCCGCCGCGTTACTGTTCATTTCTCATTCTTTATCTGGTTCATGTGTCCTCCCTTTTGAATTCCCAAAGCCCCCATACGGGTTCAAACTTTTTATCAAGTCCCAAATAAACAAAACTGACTCTGGTTGGGTTTGTGAAAAGGCATATGCATATTAATATACACAGAGGAGCACGGGGAGTTGCAGTTCTAGTTTTGCAGTGTTAAATAATGTGTCTTTGGGAGCGACATTCAGTCATTTTTCACCAGTGGCAGTGTCAGAAAGAGGCCACACACAAATACGGTGAGTGATATAAACATGAGGTACTGAGTTTGACACCAAATACAGATCACATTTCAGTTATAGGAACCGTATGTATAATATCCTCCTGAGAGCCGGCGCATTCACTCCGTGGACATGGAGTTAAAGGAAAAGTAACGTTTTTTACAATCTGAGCCTTATTTCGGTAATAAAACAAGTTGTTTTACTCACCCATAGCACTTTGGTGTCATATGGAGCATTTCCAGAGATGTTTTAGATTAGCGTTAGGCTAACACTGTTAGCCTAGTGTGACTTATAGCCATAGCTCGGGGCATTCCCCGAGCATGTAATATGCCCCATGCGGGCTCCAAATAACACAAACTTTAGCACTTTTCAAATCATAGAAGCCCGATGTCTTAGTCTACGATTTCGTTTGAGTCAAAAGTGGCCTGTAATCCGAGATTTATCCATAGTTTACAGCTATGCGTTACATGTTTGGGTCCCGGGAGCTGAGAGTACACTCCGCACATGCGCACTGGCGTCCTCATCTACTCGAAACTATGGCTAAATCTCGGATTACAGGCCACTTTTGACCAAACGAAATCGTAGACTAAGACATCGAGCTTCTATGATTTGAAAAATGCTAGTTTGTGTTATTTGGAGCCCGCACGGGGCATATTACATGCTCGGGGAATGCCCCGAGCTATGGCTATAAGTCGCGCTAGGCTAACGGCGTTAGCCTAACGCTAATCTAAAACATCTCTGGAAGTGCTCCATATGACACCAAAGTGCTATGGGTGAATAAAACAACTTGTTTTATTACCAAAATAAGGCTCAGATTGTAAAAAAAAAACGTTACTTTTCCTTTAACCAGTCTTTAAGTGTTTTAAGATAGACTCCAGTTTGTGGCTGCACTATGATTAAAAAAAAATATATATAATAATAATAATAAAATAAATAATTATAAATAAAAAAATAAAAAACAATACATAAATGCATAAATAAATACATAAATAAATATAAAAATAAAATATAATAAACATGCATAAATAAGTAAACTAATAAATAATAAAAAATATAAAAAATATAAATAAAAAATAAATATTAATTCATTCATTCATTCATAAAAAATAAATAAACATACATAAATAAACACATAAATAAGTAAATAAAAAATATAAATAAAATTTAAAAATACATAAAAATACATAAATAAATACATTAATAAGTGAATGAATAAATAAATAAATAAATAAATAAATAAATAAATAAATAAGAAATTAAAAGGGAATCTAAAAACTTTTTGAGGTGTTTGTAGAAGCTTGTCAGAGATGTTGGTCATCAAAAAAAAATGTTGTTGTTAGGTTGTTCACTTCACATGGATTTAACACTATTACAGTCTGTTACAGAGGACATGTTACAACATTATGAATAAAAATAAAATTAACCAAATGTAAATGCTAAGGTGTTCATTTACCTCCAAATAGAAAATTAAAATAATAATAATCATTTAGATACACTTTTTTCTTCAGGTCCCAGGAGGATAAGATATGAATTTTTACATTCTACAAACATGATCTAACTTTGTCCCCTGATATGACGTAAACAAATCAAATATACCAACAACCAATATGTTTATGTTGTAATACGGGGGTTTGTTTCACAAGGAGATTATCCTTGTGATTATCAGAAAGCAGAATGAGCCCCATTCATTTGAGGTCCCAGTTTAAAAGTATTCAACCAATCATTAATCAGGGCAAGTGAATTCTGGAGGTTCTCAGCTTTCACAGGAGACATGGCCTGCCATACTGAGAATGAGACAAACTTATATGTGTCCTTTATATCCAGGTTAAGGTACAGTGGTACCTCACCTTACGAAATTAATTCGTTCCAGAAATGGTTTGGTAACGTGAATTTTTCATAAGTTGAGTAGCTATTTCAATGGAAAAGGCCTGATCCGTTCCAAGTTTTTTTTTTTTATAGTGTAACATTTTTTTTTTTATAGCGTAACATTGTTTCTGCATCCTGATTGGCTAAGAGACTAGACTAGGACTAAACGTGGACTAAACCAGGTCTAGACCAGAACTAAACCAGGTCTAGACTTGGACTAAACCAGGATTAAACCACCACGTGCCGCTCTTTGCTGGTTTCGTGCGGCTGGTTTGTGGCTCGGGCTCCAGAGGACGCGGTCCGGGCGCCGCGGTTCTATCTCGTGCTCGCAGCCCCGGTGCCGGTCATGCAGACCAGGACTAGGGGTGCTCCTCGCGTGGTGCCGTGCTCCTCGCGCAGTGCGTGCTCCTCGCTCCTCGCGCAGTGCCGTGCTCCTCGCGCGGTGCCGTGCTCCTCGCGCGGTGCCGTGCTCCTCGCTCCTCCTCGCTCCTCCGCGCTGTGTCTCCCCCCACGCTTCACTATTTAATACATTTTGTTGAAAATGTGAAAATGTGTTCGGCGCTAGAGCTAAGAGGCTGAGAAAGGTGCTTTTTGAGCGGGGATAACAGCGGGGCGTGCATCTGAGCGCGCATTATTCGAATTTTTGAGATTCCGCGTTTCGTAACTTGAATTTTCTTTCGTATCTAGAGACCAAAATTTGACGTGAAGGCGTTTCGTAACTTGGATTTTTCGTATGTAGGGTCTTTCGTAAGGTGAGGTATCACTGTACCAGCAATTAAGTGGCCTGGAAGAGGGCCTCTTTCTGCTTGTCTCCATGGAAATGTTGTTCCTTTGGCTATAAAATTCCATAGTATAGCATAAAACCCATGTATCTCCATGGGGAAAGTTCTGAAGTATGGTTTTAACTTTCTTTTTCCACAGAATCATCCAGGTGACATGGCACCACCAAAAAGCACCAAAAAGATTTGCTCATAATGATTGACCACTTGTCTATCAGCCACAAGGCAACTATAACTACTGTAACAACTGTAACTACAAAAGTGTTTAATAAATATATTCATGCTTTATTAAGACTAATTAAGGTGTAGTTATTTTAAAGTCCTACCACATTATGTAACACTTTATAATAGCACCTTAATTAGCCTTAATAAACCATGAATGAAGTCCTGCGGCTGACAGACCTGGACCAAAATCTGGACCACTACCAGTCACTCACTGAGTACATTTGAAGAAGTGTGGAAGGTGTGTCTTTCCCAAGGACACAATGTCTGTGTAAAATGTTTGTTGCACCCCCAACCTTGTGATCATAAAACAACCTCCCTTTTGGCAATCTGACAAAAGAAGGCGCACCATTCTGCACTACAGCCTTCTGGACACCCGGCAACTCATCTTCCTTACACATTCAGAAGGAAATGTGTTGATATGGAATTGGTATGTCTTGCCCAAAAGCACAATCAGCATATTACCTTAGTTAGTAGAGCATTTGTCTACTAACCTGGAGGTTGGTGGTTCAAATCCCACTCTCGATGTAAATTGGTTGGTTGAGTGTTCAGATCCACAGGTTGGCTGGTGTGATTCCAGTGATTCCAGCTCCCATAGAACGCTGTCGTTGTGTCCCTCGCCAAGACTCTTAAAGGGATAGTGCGTTTTTTTATGTTAATCTGTATGGGTTTCCTTCTAAAAGCCTGTTCACCTTCAGCGGATGTCTACGCCGAAGTTTACAGGCTGATAGAGTTAACATGGGCGTAGTGATACGAGTGGAGAGAGACAATATGCGAATGTGAAATACGCTGCTGGATGTTTCGTGGACAACTGTTTCGGACGCAAATATATCACCTTTCTAACAATGTTTTGTTTTGAGAAGAAAAACAAGCTTTATTTCATGTTCCAGGGAAGTTACCGGACTTACTTACCTGGGCTCCAGAAAGCGAGCCGAACCGGGATCAGCTGAGACTGTCAGAGGTAAGCCGGTGTCAACACACGTAACTTTTAGAAGGAAACCCATACAGATTAACATAAAAAAAAAACGCACTATCCCTTTAACCTCTCCCCCAGAGTCCACACACACACACACACACACTCACACTCATACACAGGTGTAGGACTGTGTGTGTGAATGGGTGAGTGATTCTTCGACATAAAGCGCTCTGAGTGCCTGGAAGGTGGAAAAGCGCTGTATAAAAATGTGACCATTTACCATTATCATCCGTGGGAACAGAACCACCAAGATTACGCTTTCTCCGTAGATTGTAACGTTTATTTGAACACCGCTTGGATCCTTAGAAGTCCCCGCTCCTCACATCGCCTGGCAGTGGTTCCTTCAGATCTGGGTTACTCATTACCTTTGCAAATATTCACCCTGCTCTCAATTAACCAGTGTAGCATCGTTTTAAACTTGTGTTGACTCTTATTAATTAACCTACCTTCTCCGAACTTCCTTCTCCTCCTTTGCGTACCCACCATTTCCTGGCTAACCCCAGGCCATGATTACGCAAAAAAAAGGCAACATTTTCATTATCTTCAAACTCATTTCCTAAAACAACAGGGTGCGCTGACGAAAAAATCCTAATTAATATCCTCATTAATTTTGTAATTGCCAGCGCCGAGTGATTAAGAGCGGGTCCGATCTTTAACTTTGCCTCAGCACCAGATTGACGATCAGTTGTAAAAAATAAAAATAAAATAAATAAATAAATAAATAAAGTCTCTACATTTTCTGCGTTCCTCCCCGCTTGTTAAAACCGCCGCGTAATTAGCTAGCGTTTTGATGCTAAATATGCCCCCGCGACACATTTAGCTTAAGTCTACGCTACGTTCTAGATCATCGCACGGTTTGTAGAGCCCCGGGTTACGGAATATTGCATCTTAATTTGCATATTGGATAGATTGCGTTAAAATATTATGGCCGTTATTATGCAAAGATTTTTGAATATGCATGGGTAGATAGACAGATACGGTTTGAGTGTTTAACTGGAGGCTCCAAGATGGTAATTGTCATAATACCGATACCAGATGTGCGTTTGTATATACGATGAAATGAGGTATGAAAACATGATCTCTCCAGTGGGTTTATTCTGTCATTTTTTCACTGAAGTAGCAGCTGTTTTGTGGTGGTTGGATGCTGAAGATCTTTTCAATGCCGGGGTGTGACTACTACGTACTTAGGGACGCACCGATATCAATACTGGTTTCAAATATCAGCGTCGATGTGAAAAAAATGCTGTTTCAGGTATTGGTTTTGCCTTTAAAGTGTGCACGATTATGATTCTTATTTTATTTTATTTTATTTTTTTCTTTGGTGTCTGTTGTAAATGTGAATTAAAGGAGAATTAACGTTTTTTACAATCTGAGCCTTATTTCGGTAATAAAACAAGTTGTTTTACTCACCCATAGCACTTTGGTGTCATATGGAGCACTTCCAGAGATGTTTTAGATTAGCGATAGCCGTAGCGCGGTCTCCAAATAACACAAACTTTAGCAAACTTTTCAAATCATAGAAGCTCGATGTCTTAGTCTACACTTTCGTTTGAGTCAAAAGTGGCCTGTAATCTGAGATTTATCCATAGTTTTGAGTAGATGAGGACGCCAGTGCGCATGTGTACTCCACACAGTTTATTTCACTCTCAGCTCTCGGGACCCAAACATGAAACACAAAGCTGTAAATTATGGATAAATCTCAGATTACAGGCCACTTTTGACTCAAACGAAAGTGTAGACTAAGACATTGAGCTTCTATGATTTGAAAAGTGCTAAAGTTTGTGTTATGTGAAGAGTCCCTCAGTCGTCCAGGTAGAATCCATGATAAAAGAAGAAATTCAATTTGTCAACTGGACAAAGTTTGTTTGGTCGAAAACGTTTCGCCGCTCATCCGAGAGGCTTCGTCAGCTCTAATCAGAATGCTGGTAAGACACTTGCTTATATCTTGCTGCAGGGAGGAGCTAACTAGCTAACTACTTTCCGAAACCATCTCATTGGTTTCAGTCTTTTGTTTCTCTGGCGTCTAGATTAGCACACCTATTCATCCCTACAAGTTTGTGTTATTTGGAGACCGCACGGGGCATATATTACATGCTCCGACAACTCGCATTACGGCTATCGCTAATCTAAAACATCTCTGGAATGCTCCATATGACACCAAAGTGCTATGGGTGAGTAAAACAACTTGTTTTATTACCGAAATAAGGCTCAGATTGTAAAAAATGTGAATTCTTCTTTAAGGTTTTACAGCAATCAAGAAGCAATTTGTGAGGAAAAGCTGAAATGTGTGTTGAAAATTACAGAAGGTTTTGTGTGATATCAGAATATAAACTGTCCAAAAGAAAAAAAATATATATATATTTTATTTTAATTTTATTTATGTAAGTAGTAGTGTAACCTGTCATAGGCACTTGGATGTAATGAGACACAGGACACCTAAAGCCCGGGATTAGTGTTACCTAGGGACATCTGTAAAATGGAATGGCACACCAAAACGAGACAAGAACCTTTAAATTCTTCATGTTGCCATGTTGCGTTCATTTTATTTTCAGTTTGTTTTTAACAGAATGCACCTGCACTGTGGCGTCAAACACCATTTTTCTCACCGCACTGATGTGATCGCCAATCACAATGACATCCACATGATCAGAGAACAAAACTAACCCCACCAGACAAAGAACAGGGGTGTTTCAATACAGGGGGACTAACTGAACACAAGAGGGAGGGAATTACATCAAATAATTAACCAAAACTACTAGCTTAATCAAAGTAACAAAATGCAAATAATTATAATACACAAAATAATAAGTGATAATAAAGTAACCTTAAAGAGTGCGTTTTTTTTATGTTAATCTGTATGGGTTTCCTTCTAAAAGTTACGTGTGTTGACACCGGTTTACCTCTGACACTCTCAGCTGATCCCGGTTCGGCTCGCTTTCTGGAGCCCACGTAAGTAGGTCCAGTAACTTCCCTGGAACATGAAATAAAGCTTGATGAAGTAAAGCTTGTCACATATTGTCTCTCTCCACTCGTATCACTACGCCCATGTTAAGTCTATCAGCCTGTTCACCTTCAGCGGATGTCTACGCCAAAGTTTACAAGTGAAAAGGCTGATAGAGTTAACATGGGCGTAGTGATACGAGTGGAGAGAGACAATATGTGAATGCGAAATACGCTGCTGGATGTTTCGTGGACAACTGTTTCGGACGCAAATATATCACCTTTCGGACAAATGTTTTGTTTTGAGAAGAAAAACAAGCTTTATTTCATGTTCCAGGGAAGTTACCGGACCTACTTACGTGGGCTGCAGAAAGCGAGCCGAACCGGGATCAGCTGAGACTGTCAGAGGTAAACCGGTGTCAACACACGGAACTTTTAGAAGGAAACCCATACACATTAACATAAAAAAAAAACGCACTATCCCTTTAAACAAACTAGACAAACTAACTTAAAACTAACTAAATAGTGCTCCCCCCTTTTTCGGTGTAGTTGGTCTCTGCCAAGAGTCAACTCCTATTGGTCCTCCGTGTTGCCACTCAGAACAAAAAACAAAACAAAAAAACAAGCGTAGGTAAAATAAGATAAGATTAGATAAGATAAGATAAGATTTTATTGATGTCACACAGGAGAAATTCACTTGCCAGGCAGTTTAGTGCAAAAGAAAGTTTAACAGAAAGTGCAGCAGACAAATAGTAATAATAAGAGAGTAGTAAAATATTGCATGTTTGGACTCTACAGTGGAGTTATACAGTCTGATGGTGGTGGGGATGAAGGATCTGCAGTAGCGCTCCTTCTTGCACTGGGGGTATCTCAGTCGGCTGCTGAAGGAGCTGCTCAGCTCCTCTACAGTCCGGTGCAGAGGATGAGAGGTGTCGTCCATGATGGACGTGAGTTTGTCCAGTACCCTCCTCTCAGCCACCTCCTCTACAGAGTCCAGAGGACAGCCCAGGACAGAGCTGGTCCTCCTGACCAGCTTATTGAGTCTTTTTCTAAATATATTCTTTTTAAAGAATTCAGACTTATATTAACTAAAACATGTGCACCCAAATTAGAATATTAGAATAGAAAGTCTAAATAACGGAAGGAAATTAAACTATGTGTGCTGTAATTAACTTAAATGAAATGACATAATACTAACACTGGAGTGGAGGGGTGAAACTCCATTTATGTCTCTGACGAGGAAACAGCATTATAACAGAGATCAGAAAATAACAGATTTTTTTTTTCTTTTAATAATTTGACAAAATGTTGTGAGAGGGAAATGTTAAATGTCTTGCTCAAGTACACAAAAATATCATCCACTTGGGCGAGTCTTGTTCATCTATAAATACTTTACTTCCTAAAATATGGCTGAATTCAACACAAACTTTGTATTGTGTAGTTGTTGTTCTTTTTGTTTTTTTTGTTTTTGTTTTACTGAAAGATGCATTAAAACAAATCAACATATAGGTTATGTTTGATGTTTTCAATATGGCAACCGGGCTGACAGGGAGCTCATGGGGATTGGGTATTAGGTGAAGCTATGTGTCTGGGTTCTGCTCTGTTGTGGCATTTTTATTTTATTTTATTATTCTTTCATCGCCCACAAACCGAGCTTCTACCTTATCCCTGCACATGAAAGCTCTGCCCGATTTCAAAGTTCCACCGGGAGAGCCGCGTCTGCAAAACACCTGCACGATAAGGCTACCAGGGGATTAAACTAGCAACCACCCCCCCATCTCTTCCTCTGTTTCTTCCTGTTTTCTAAGCTTTTCAGAGACCGTGACTGCTTCGGAATTGAGCTCCTTGAATTTGTATTTTTAATCCAATATTTATGTGAGGCGTATGTTGAATGTAAAACAGTCTGTGCTCTGACAAAGAAGGTACACACCAAGCCCTGTGGATACATGTCAAAATATTGTGCTACTTTGTGTGAAGAATCCCTCAGTCGTCCAGGCAGAATCCAGGGTAAAGGGAGAAACTGAATTTGTCAGCTGGACAAAGTTTATTTGGTCGAAAATGTTTCGCAAGTCATCCGAGTTGCTTCGTCAGTTCAGAACTGCTCGTGAGACACAGTTCTTTTGCGTCCATTTTTGTGTCTTCGTATTTTTGTGTCTGTTGAGAACGCTCGTCTAAACGTGGATAAAAAATTGAAGACGAGACGCCACTTTTGCGTCTTCTGTTTTGATCGTCGGCGTATAAACGTAGCCTCAAATAGTGAAGGGTGAACTACATGTGCAGTGTGTCCTTAGCCTAAATCTTTTTCAGGGCTCTCAAGTCTCACGCATTAAGAGTGTGACACACACAATTCGACGTGTTCACATGCTCACACGCCACACATGGCATTTCTCACTGATTTTTTTTTTTTTTTGTGCCCAGAAAATCGGTCTGTGTGGCTCACTTTATGCAGGCACCGCGCGTTTTCAACGAAAAAAACTCTCCCCCTCCTCCCCGCCCCGCTCCCCAGAAAAAAAATCTCAGTTTCAGCCAATCAGAAAATAGATTCTTCTGTTGTTGGGCAGACTGTAGAGTGTAGTTTCAGCTGCTAAGCGCACACTGCGGTGATGATAAAACAAACTGAGAACCATCAGGTAATAACTTCATTTATATAACTCTCATTAGTTGCTTTGTGGTTTAAGTTTGCTCTTTAGACAAACATTTACAGCACGGCTCACAATTCGACGCGTTCACACGCTCACACGGCACTTCTCACACAATTCAAGGCCCCCCCCGCTCCTCGGAAATTACGCAGTCTCACACATGACCCCGCTCAAAACTTGAGAGCCCTGATCTTTTTACAATTGTATTAAATATGTATTTACATGACTGTGTGCAGGTGTATAGGTGTGCAAATATCTTGTTTTCACTTTTACCATCTTCAGTCTTTTACTTCTTTCAAAAGCTTAAAAAAAAATCTAAATCAGTCAATCCATCATGACTTCAAAGATGCTAGATCTCTTATAATTTTTTTTTTTTTGGCAGACATTTTGTTACTGAGGTGTATGACCTTGACAGCCAAAACACAACAGAACACAAATCTGCCGTATCTCTGCAATCTGACCTTGTACTTTAAAACTCTGTATTTGTATGTAAAAAGGGATCATTACTCTCACAATTCACTGCCAAATGTGACTGAACATAGGCCACAACTCGGCATTAGTGAAACCCAGATAATCGAGTTTTTTGTAATTTTTTTTTAAATTTGTGAACCAGGACTAAAGCAGGACTAAACCAGGACTAAACCAAAACCAAACCAGGACTAAGGCAGGACTAAACCAGGACTAAACCAAAACCAAACCAGGACTAAGGCAGGACTAAACCAGGACTAAAACAGGACTAAAACAGGACTAAAGCAGCTTTTAATTCTGACCTTTCCTGAATGTAAACACCACACCACAGTGATAGTCATTGATGGGGGAGGATCTTTAATGTGGAATTTCTCAGATTGTTGTCTTCAGAATGTGCTGCTTTCAAATGGCCACAAATTCTTTAAATGTTTTTGGCTAGTGACTGGTTCTGTTGTGGTTGGTTGTGAGAAGAGAAATGCATGCTCGCATGTATTGCTGCAGATGCTGGCTCTTCTCACAAAATCCAGAACTGTGAACTCTTAAAGCCCTACTTATCTATTTACTTTGAGGAGCCGGAAAGTACCAAAGGGCTCACAGCTACAGCTGACTGGATGATTGGAAAGCTGGGAGCCGAAGATCTAGAGGAAAAAAGATCACCAGTAAACAGGGAAATGCCTTATCATGACAATAGTCTTTCCCAAAATGTGGCCTGTGGTCCGCCATGCCAAGCAGATGAAGACACTGCAGGCTCATATGATCAGAGCTCCCAAAATTGCACCGTAGATGTACATGCAGACCCCCCCACCCCCACCATGATGTCACTGCATGTCAGCATCAATAGTCAACCCGTTATGTTTTGTCTTTAAAGGCAAAACTGACTCCCACCAATCCTCAAACTCATGAACTAATTGTGAAAGGGCAATTATTGGACCTTTCACTATAGATTCACTGAGGTGGTCCATCATCGGCTCTGTGCTCAAGGTTGGGTTACACACAGAACACCCATCTCCAGATCAGGTGACAAACGCCGACATTAGGAGTCAAAATATGGATCTTGGTGTTACTGTTCAAAATGCTATTCAAACTGAGCAACTGCTAAGGCTAAATAAGATAAGATAAGATAAGATAAGATAAAATAAGATAAGATAAGATCTGCCTTTATTAGTCCCATAGTGGGGAAATTCCAGTGTTGCAACGCACAGATCAAGAACAGCAGGAAATGTAGCATGCAATAAAACAAGATAATCAATAATAATGAAAATAATTAAAAAATAGACTTAAAAATAGACTCTAGAGTATAGTTTTGTAATTCTCCACTGTAAAGAGTACTGAGCTGGTGGACACTTACTGTATCTAGACCTAATTTGCAAGATGTAATCAATCCAACTGCCAAGATGATGCAAACTCTACCTGAAAGACTGGTTGAGCAGTAGGAAAGACATTTTTAGACTACATTACATTATAAGTATATTTGGCAAATTACAATTTCATTTATCAAATTCATTTATCAAAATGTAAGAACAAATATTTTAATAGCCCTAATATTTTACTTGGATATTGTGTATCATAATTTATTTAACCCTGGACGAGCCCCCATAAATATGTTATGAAAAGTATAAATCAGAACATATTTAACAAGGACACAGGAAAGAAATGTATAGGTTCAATCATTTTATTACGTTTTAACTTTTATTAATTCATTTTGATTCTTCTTGCTTTTTTAAATAGGTGGGATAAAAAAAACTCAGAATAAATCTGTTCCCAAAAGAAAAAAGTGACAAAAGAAAAGACCATGGTGAGCTGGCCAATGGAAAATAAGGAATGTGCATTGTCCCTACCCTAACGAAAAAAACAAACAAAAAAAAACATAAATCTACACAAAATAAACAATGAAAACAGGACATCCGGAGCTTGCAATATTAAAGGAACACAAAAGACCAGGAGCAAAACTACAAACTACAACAAGGTACTTTAGTAAATATATATATAAAAAATAAACATTCTAAATTAGGGATGTCAACAATTAATCGACTTACAATTAATTGTCGATCAAGACGTTGGCCGAACAAAATGCATTAATTGTAACTAATCACTAGAGGGCGCTACTCTGGAATGTGAACACGAGATGTGAACCCACTCGCGAGAAAGACCATAGCGTTACATCATGTAACCCTTTCCTCTCTGGATGTTGCCGTACAGCTCACAGTAGAGCTGGACCTAGAACCATATATTTTTGAAATGATAAAAGCATGTAACTTACATGCTTTTATCATTTCTTGATTGTTCTGGTTTGAGGCCCTGTAATGTTTTATGCTGTGTCCAGGGGCCCTGTGAAATGTATATTTTGTACTGTAACCCTTCACAGATTAAGGGAGAGAAATAATGTTGATGCCTTAGTTCAAAATAAATGTTGAGAATGTCCTAAAAATAGCCTGGATTCACTGGTTTCATCATAATATGGAGACTAAATAACATTCTGTTATTTAATTTCTTCTGTTCCTTTTAATTTCAAGATTTCCATGCTGCAAGTGCAACAACTGAGCCAGTCCTCAATTTATTTTCAATAAAGAATGTATTTTGTTATTCAGCATCAATACATTTGTCTGCTTTTTACTAAGGAATAATTAATTGAGGAATATACAATATAATAATACTATGATATATTATTGACTCAGTGTTATGTTACTATAGCTTATATTCTTAAAGACCCTATTGAAACACTCAAATTCAGGTGAAAAACGCCGCTTATCAGTGAATCGTAAGTCGATCGATAAGGTCAATCAACTATAGATTAATGAATTAATCGATAATTTGCATCCCTATTCTAAACCCACTAATAACTAACTATAGGAATTAGAGGAAATATGAGGAAAAAGAGGAATACATTGTATAAAACAAACAAAATACTACAAAAGTTATAGGCAAAAAATATACAGAGAAAAAGTGCCCAAACATGTTACTTAAAGGTACAGTATTTGACTTTCTGGAGGTGGCGCGTCACCTGCATAATTCCAGAGAAATACACATTAAAAGCCATACTTTGGAACTTTCCCCATGGAAGTAGATAGCTTTTAAGTTATACTGTGGAAGATTATTGCCAAAGGAACAGCATTTCCATGGAAACAAGCAGGAGGAAGGTCAAATAAGTCAGGTTTGTGGTGAGGATGTACTGTTTGTTAAAGTAAAGTTTTTCAATACAATAAAAAGACAGAAAAAAGGTTTTGTTTTAATCTATTTTAGTACAACTTCTGGCCAAAGGTTAGATTAATTTGTCAGTTTGAGATTTTCAATTTACTTATACTGTATATTTAAAGGGTCCTTACAGTATTACGCTATTTTCTGGTCTTTTATAATGTTATTTCCCCTCATAACATGGCTTCACAAGTTCACAAGTGCCATTTTGCATAATATAGGACCTTCAAATCCCCTGTACCATTGATTCTCAGCCTACACTGGACACTACATCCTTGATCGGAGCCAGCTTGCCTCAAACAGTCGCTAACAGTGCGCGCTAAAAGCCACCCAGCTTCCCTCAAGTCATTGCGATCGATGACATTTTACCTCCACCAATTAGCTAGCATTAGCCCCATCCCAATACGCCCATAAGGATCTCTGGTTACGTTCCCCCACTGGTGCGCACACATGTTCCTGACTTCATTACAATTGAATACTGCATATGGATTTCCTCCTTGAAATTCAGTAGATTGTAAAAGCCCCGGTGACCCATGGCCCCCCAACAGGCAGTAAGTATCGAATGTCACTAGTTTTTAATGGTCCAGTATATCATTGGCGACGTTGAACTGGTTGGAAAAGTAACCCCAGTCCCCCGCGAGGGTTAACTGTTTTACCCGGTTCTTCTATGGTGAGCTGTCCCCAGGCGTGGTAAGCCAACGAAGGTGAAATAAACCTACACTAGCATGATTCAAATACAAATATGATGAATGCTTTTGGTTTAATTCCCTTTTAAACATGTTTTTGGTCACCCTGGAATTAGTATTTCACATTTTCTGATATAAAATAATGTCTGCATATGGGAAATACATTTTATAAACTACAGTAATCCCTCGTTTATCGCGGGGGTTAGGTTCCAGAAATAATCCGGAATAAGAGAAATCCGCGAAGTAGGACAACTTTATATTTTACTTATAATTATTAACTTAATTATTATACATGTTTTAAGGCTGTAAATGCCTCACCACACACATTATATGCTTTTCTCAGACTGGAATTAACCTTTTCTCACATTTCTCTCTCGTTTAAACACTCAAACTTTCATAGATTTTCAACGTCAAATGTATTAATAGTGAAGCGTGGGGGGAGACACGGCTCCGGAAGCCCCGCCGGACGCGCGAGGAGCACTGCCACGTTCCGGGATGCGACGCGCACCAACCCCTTGGAGAAGTGTGCGACACATGCACCCCTCATCATGGACAAATCCGTGACAGAGCAGCATGACCGGCGCGAGGCCGCGCGTACACTGGGGCTGCGAGCACGAGATCGAACCGCGGCGCCCGGACCGCGTCCTCTCAGCCCGAGCCACAAACCAGCCGCACGAAACCAGCAAAGAGTGGTTTAATCCTGGTCTAGACCTGGTCCTGTCCTGGTTTAGTCCAGGGCCAGTCCAGGTTTAGACCTGGTTTAGACCTGGTCTAGTCTCTTAGCCAATCAGGACGCAGAACACAATGTTACACTAAAAAAAAAAAAAAGTTTTAAAAATCCGCTTAACAACGAGGGCGTGAAAAGTGAACCGTGTTAGAGCGAGGGACCACTGTACATCTCTGTTTGCAGTAAGTTATTTTGCCATGGGAATGAACAATGTGAATGCTCTGCTAATGGAGCCATGCTGTGAAAACTGGTCAGGTGATGGTTTATGGGTCGAAAAACTACACAGGATAAATCCAGATATTTACTTGTGATGCAACAGTGTGGTAAAATGGGGTAAAACAATCTGGGTAAAATGCAAATGGAGCATTTTTGACAATAATGAAACGAATGTGAATAAGGCAGAATACAACTCCAGGTTTGTTTTTGAAGAGGGGTCAACAAAGCTCAAAAACGCCATTTTTGCATAGTAAGTGTCTTGTTTTACTGGAGGAAAATAAAGCTACACTAGCATGATGAATAGTTAGCCTGTGTTAGCACATGTTGCTAGCGTGGCAGTGTTCCATATTTTCTAATGGTAATGGGTGGTTTGGAGGTTCAGAGCGCAGCTAAGGGAGCGATCACTCAGAGTGGTGTATGGTGGAAACAGGGCAGAAGCACTGGGCTTTATCGAGCGAGACGAGAGCGAGACGAGAGCGTGAGAGAGCGGGGAGAGATGGAGAGACAGAGAAAGGAGGGGGGATGAAAGGGTGATGGAGAGAGAGAAAGGGAGATCAACTAAGCTAATTCAATATATATGCAGATAATTTATTTAAATGCATTTTTCTAAAAAAAAAAAAAAAAAAAAAGTAAATCAATGCTGTGATGCCTCAGTCACAAGTATGTCAATATTCATCACTATAAATTCCACTTTTTGATTCTATTCAAATAGAAGCAGAGACTACACCTTTGTAAGAGACTGACTGAGTAAGAGTAAAAAGTGATGAGAGTTTTTTTTATTATTATTATTTGAACATAGACCCTCAGTCAAGTGATCTCCTGCATACCACAAAACCAAGCCAACAACTGATCTGAGCTTGCCTGGTTTACACCTGACCATATCAAAAGTGAGATATGGTGTGGGAGCCACCTTCGAAATATCTCGTAGTGGAGGTGCGGTTTACGATCGCCAACAACCGTTTACTGGGCGTTACAAATGTCTATCATTTGGCGTATACGTAGCCTATAGCCAATCATGTCAGTTGTCAGTTCTAACTACAAACTTCCGTTTGTCGCGTAGTACGCGTCACCGTCTTTCCACTCCTCCCCGCTCTCCCAGAATCGGGAGAGCTCGCTTGCCATAGTCGCCAGGCTGTCTTTCAGATCGGAACGAACGAAAGACAGCCTGGGATTTCCCAGGTTAGATCTGAGCAACGCCAACTTTTACAACTCTCACGTCTGATGTGATGGCGTGAGGGGGCGTCGCTACCAAGCACCCCCTCGTGGCGCCAGCCGTGTCTGATATCCTTAAAAAACTAAAACACTTGAGTTTTGAATAGTGATATGCTGTTCAATTGATGTTCACTGTTTAGATGATTAAAATCAGAGATTAGTGCCACTAATTAGCATACATGCTAATGACCATGTAATAAACATTTCTTCAATGTTTTCCATGAAAGAGCCGAATGTCTAGGCCTGTCACGGTAATTACTATATCGTATTTTGATTTGAGCTGTAAAAGGTTAAATAAGTAACTTCTTTGGTTAATTATTGCTTCATTCTTTTATTTGTGTTGCAACTCAATTAAACAATGTCTATTTAAAATTTAAGATTTACTGGGATAATATTTTTTTTTATTGTTATTGTATCAGTGGCAGGAAGTAGCATAAATATTTTCATCTGTCCATAGCACTATATCATGCTTCAATATTTGTTATATATCGTCTGTTCCATCACTACTTCCATGATGCTAAACCAGTCTGAACAGGTAGCCCCACCCACTGTATGAAAAGAAGGGAGGGCATCTGACATTACCCCGAACAGACCAACCATGACTATTTCATTACAAATCCCTCAAAACCCTGACAACTCCAGTGTCTCCAAGTATCGGCCAAATCCAACACGGCGTTTCATAAATGTGTATTTCCCCACCACCGCTGAGGTCCGGAGCTCTACATATTAATCCTGCTCAGAGAAGGATGCTTTCTGTAATGTGCGTGGCAAACTGGCACAGCGCTACGTTCACTGGCCGTGATTTGTGGCCCTGTCAGCTTTAATGTTGTCTCGTGAAAATTGGTTTTAGTGCCAGAGTACGGTGGGGAGATTGTGAGGAGAAAACTAAAGACAGGACAGTCAAATGATGGATTTTTTTCTCCATGTCTTTTAGCAAAATGTGTCTTGCCCAGTACAGATATCAGAGGTGGGTAGTACTGAGTTACATGTACTGAAGTACTCAAATAAGTATCACCTGAAAAAACCTAAAAATGTGGTAGGCATAACATTTCTAGTGTCCATCGCCTGCTTGTCTCCATGGAAATGTTATTATTTTGTCTAGAATGTTCCACAGTAGAGATTAAACCAATCTAGACAAGCAGGTGACTACGCTACATACAGTTCAGATCTGTGGAGAGTCACCCCTATTCACAGAATGAATTACTGTATTTTTGAGTGATAGAAACACCCGTAATAAATAAACACTAGATACATTTAGATTTTAATGTCATGCCATGGAACATTCCAGGCAACGCAATAACATCTCCATGGAGACAAGCAGGTGATGGACCCATCCATCCATCCATCCATTTTCTTCCGCTTATCCGGGGCTGGGTCGCGGGGGCAACAGTCTAAGCAGGGACGCCTAGACTTCCTTCACCCCGGACACTTCCTCCAGCTCCTCCGGGGGGACCCCAAGGCATTCCCAGGCCAGCCGGGAGACATAGTCCCTCCCGAGGGAGGCGACCAGGAGGCATTCGGAATAGATGCCCGAGCCACCTCAGCTGGCTCCTCTCAACGTGGAGCTCTCTCAACGGGAGGAGCTCTACTCCGAGCTCCTCCCGTGTGACTGAGCTCCTCACCCTATCTCTAAGGGAGCGCCCAGCCACTCTGCGGAGGAAACTCATTTCGGCCGCTTGTATCGGCGATCTCGTCCTTTCGGTCATTACCCAGAGCTCATGACCATAGGTGAGGGGAGGAACGTAGATTGACTGGGTGGGTGGGGAATCCTTGCTTCAAATGGAGGAGTTCTAGTATCTCGGGGTCTTGTGACGGACCCTCCACCAAAAAAGTTACGCAGTGCATCTGTAAGTAAAAGTATTAAAGTACCTGTTTATAACATGTTATGGAAGCGCTGCAGTTGATATGAAAAGTCCTGAGATGGATATGTTCAAGTGTTTCCTAAACAATATATTATTTTTTTATTTAGTCCAGGTCTAATCCATTTGATCAAGTCATAAGTCATAAATACAGATGCCCCTCGACAAAAGAACATTCGATTTACGAACATTCGGAGTTACGAACAGGGTCGAACATTTTTTTAAAAGTTAAATGTTTGGGCAAAAGCGAGCTTTTGTATTTAGCGCCTATTCCGACTTCCGGGTACAGTACGTAGTGCGTATTTCCGCCGCTGACACACAGGCGGGGCTGCGCAGCATCCCCCAAGCCCACTCAGTAGAAGTGTTCAGAACTTCAACTGAGTGGGCGTACTACGGTGTTACTACGGTGCGGTGTTATGAACTTTGTTGTTTTTCTTGCATGCGTACAGTAATCCAATATGGTTGGTGAAAAGCGAAAAGCTTCTAGTGAAGCTTCTGTGAAAAAGCGGCAAGCCATCTCATTTGAAAAGAAGGTGGCGATAATAAAGAAACTTGATGCTGGTGAGAAGATGGTGAATGTGGCACACGCGTACAACGTGAACCGTGCGACAATTGGTACGATATATAAACAAAAGGACCGCATTATGGAGCATGTGAAAAGTGCAGCGGGTATGCAACCCACCATCATAAGCAAGAAGAGAGGGAAACTCATGGAAGAGATGGAGAAACTTCTTGGTATTTGGCTCGAAAATCAGCGGCAGCGGCGTGTTCCTTTGAGCCTTATGCTGATCAGTGAGAAGGCCATATCGCTTTTTAATGACCTTAAGGCTAAGGCAGGAGAAAGTGCTGCGGAAGAAACCTTTTCTGCAGCCATGGCTGGTTTGCACGTTTTAAGAAGAGGGCAAATCTTTCCCCAAGAGCTCAAGGAAAATAGGAGGTAAATACACACACACACACAGTGTCACACATACATTCACACACACACGCGCTCTCTCTCTCTCAGCTGACTGCGTTTGCCTCTGTGTCCCTCTCTTCTTTTTATCTCATCAGTTTTCCATATTTTTAAAATGCATATTAGTATTATGTAGTGTTATTTGTTAGTGTTATTGTGTTATTAGTGATATTAGTGTTATTTAAATGCAGTACAAATCCATATAGATAACTTATACAAGCCTTAAACATATAATAACGACTTACGAACCAATTCAACTAACGGACAGGTGTCCGGAACTCGTTCGTAAGTTGAGGAGTGTCTGTAGTTGCTTTTCAAATCCAGAATGTTATCTCTCAGTATTTCTTACATCCATGATATTTTTCAGTCCCCTTTCATATTTTTTTCTTTTCTACTTTCCTTGCAAGCAGCCCCATTTGTTTTGATAGATGGACCATGTGTGTCGTTGATTGGCTAATTCACCTGTCCAGACTCTGTCCAGTGTCCAGTGACCAGACTCAGATAGAGATATTACCACAAAAATCATATCAGACAACCTAAAAGTTCTCAACAAACCATGCAGTAAAGCTGGTTTTCAAGTACAATAATAAATCTGAACTCTAGCCATTCTGTGTAGTGAGTCTGAGTAAGGTCCCATCTCCAGATATCATTTAAAGATAAGCCTGTAGAATTCTCCATAGGTTGACCACGGTGGCTCTCTCAGGTGACCAGCATCCCCAGCCGCGATCACCTCCGCTGGGTCCGATAACCTCCGACCTGACCCCTGGCTCCACTACCACTGCTTCAACCACATTTTCCCGCTCCAATGAACTCAATGTTTTGGAATTCTATTGACTCTGCCCGTGACCACCGATTTAAGTACAGAAAAAGAAATTGGAAAATGGTGGTGGTTATAAGATGTGAGGTGAGGGGAGTCGGGTGTGTAGGGTTCAGAGGGGGTTGGGCTGAACAAAAGCGTGGCGGTGCGTTGGCCTTTTGCACCGCTCAAATATCAAATCTGACACCTTTTACTCAGTTGAAATGTTATTACGTTTTATCAAATACTGCGCAGTACCCAGGCCCGGAGAGGAACTGTCAATCAACCACGATCGAGCAATCAGCTTTTCAGATCTTGAGCTACAATCCAAAATAGAGGAAGAAGTATCTGACCATAATGGTAATATATTTGTATATATAAGTATTTATTGTAAAAGTAAATGTAAATGTATTTGCTTGTTAGGGCTTGGTGTTAGGGTTTGTTTGTTCCCCCTCCCTTTGTGTTCTTTTTTCTGTGGAGAGCTGGTGTGACAGGGGCATGGTTGGATCTTCCTGCAGCAGAGTGGCACACCTGCAGCTCATTGGGGATCCGCTGGAGTACAGACCCCTTTACAGTTAGTAAACAGACGTGACGTCACTGGCATGTGCGCGCATTGTTGACCTAGAATCAACCATGGCGGACCTTAGCGGAGTATCTGAACGATAGGGAGAGCTACATTCAAAAGCTCACGTTGAGCAACGGGGTTCGACTACCAGATCCTTATGCGATCACGGAGTGGCAGTACGACCGCAGAAAGTGGCCAGATTTCCAGTGGCCAGATATCCACTGTTATTTAGTGGAGAAGCCCAGCGTGTATACAAGAGAGAAAGTGCGCGCATACAAATCCATGGATGCATACCAGTTTGCCGTGTGTGGCCATGTACAGGAGGTAAAATACCACGATATCGATGGGGAGTTTTGCGTGTTGGCATCTGATGTTCTCCCCAGTCAAAGACAAGGCCACAAGACGACCATGTACAATGCTTGGGCTATCATCAACAAGCGCGAGAACTACGTTCTGACCGCCAACTGCACTTGGGTAAGTAACATACTACGACTTAATTCACGAGTCACAGATGTGATCTCAGTCATGTCAAATGCCATTTATGATGGTCATGCGAAAACTTATCATGCATTTTAACAAAGTTATTCGTGTTCGTTTACATGTGTCTGTCGTAGAGGTTGCCCGGTTAATATGTCTGTGAGCTTTGCGGTGTCCTGTGCTTGCTAGTTAATCAGCATGATTAAACACCATTGAACACCTGGGCAAATGACCCTAAACAAGCAGCAGGTGTTCACTTGTGTGTATGTCAGTTGAATGATATGAACTGTCATTTATTCCATCTGTTTCTCTTTATTCGAATTCTTCTCTTCTATATCTTCGCTGGGGGTTTTATGGCGGCAGTGGTTTTGTTTTGCGCGCGCATTCAGTGATGATGTAGCTTTGAAAATGGTCTATAAAAACCCCACCCCGCCTTCTCTTCGCTACCAGATCATTCAGTTTCATGCGGTAGTGCTCAGCTCTCTGAAGTCCAGTGCTATTTACTTTATCAGTGCCATTACTTACCTCCAAATCTGTGTTCAGGTCCTTTTGCCAGTGCCACCTCTGCAGTTCTCTGACCAGCCTACCTCCAGACTTCCTGCAGCCTGCCTCCGTCACCACAGCCTGCAAAGTACTGTAAATAAAACTGTTAATAGTCCTGTCTTTGTCTCTGCTTCAGGGTCGGCTGGTTAGCTCAACTGGAAAGTCACTTGCCTTTCATACAGGGGACTTGGGTTCATATCCCTCCTGGCTATGAGCAAGTCAAGGTGGGTCCATGGGCAAGATCCTTCATGGTACTGCCCCTGGGCGCCAGATCAATAAAGGCTTAATCTAGTCCTCATTGCTCAAAACCAAACATTTGCTACCACAGTCCCTTCTGCCTCTGTCCATGTAGAGCTCAACAGTTCTAATGTACAGCGGTTTCCTCATCTGCAGTTTTGTTTCATTCACACATGTTTAACTCACAAAGGAAAAACACTTTTGTGATGTCATGTGATAATAACCTACAGGAAGTGCTCCACTTTGTTTTTAAACTCCACACACCTTGACTAGAATCATGTGGATGACTTCAGCCCTGGAACTACCAGTCTCTCCTGAACTAAAGGTAAAAGGAGCTGTTAGCTTGAAAACGATTGCTTCATGACATCACAAGGTGGAACAGAGCATTTTGAGCTTTGGAGATGCAGACGGACTTACAGACATACTGAAGGGCTAAAATGTGTGAACGAAACAAAACACAACTCGAGGTATGGTTTTGATGGTAACAGCAGATCACAAGTCAATTTTGTGTAATATAGGACCTTTAAAATGAACCTAGTAACTTTTTATTTTATTGCAAACTTGCTTTATAGTTAGATTTGTCGACCCAAAGTAAGAAGCTCTATGTCATACTACATGTGATACGATTATCACTCATCTGTACATTTTCAAAACAGCTTAATCTGATTTTCTCAAATGTAGCAAAATCAAATTAAAAGCTCAGACCCTGACGTGATTTGAAGACGCAACCTTCTGATCTGGAGTCAGATGCGCTACTGTTGCACCACAGAGTCCTGTTTGCAGACAGTTTAAACAGCAGCTGTGGGAGGAGGAGGAGGGGGAGGTGGAGGAGGTGGCCCTGAACCATGCGCTGATTTGACAGTTCCCACGGTTTGGAGGCCAGTACTGAGCATTAGTGGGATAAATAACATCTATTTTTAAATGATAACATGACTGAATGAGGAGTCTGTGGGCTGGAAACAGTTAAGGCATTTTTACAGTAAGTATTTACGGGTAAGGTCTATAGACTTAAAAAACACAGAGGAGCACTTGTTGTCTAGGTAATCAAAAGGTTTGTCTATTCAGAAGAGGACAAGGTTATATTTACAATTTGTATAGTTTGTATCAAGCTGTAAAACAGCTTTTTTCCTTTGTTTTGTTGTCATATTAGATAGAAAAATATACAGAGGAGGTTTCTGGATATCTTATGTAGTATTTGAGTGAACAGAATCTCAGTTTTTTTTCTCACTTTTTTTGGGAGGTTAAACAACAGATTTTAAAGATCCCATGACATGGTACTTCTTGATGCTTTTATATGGCGCCTTAATGGTTCCCTAATACTGTAAATGAATCCTTCTACAAAATCAACACTCAGTGCATGAGAAACAGAGATAAGATGAGAAAGAGTAATTTTTCTCTCTCTGAACACTCCATTATGGGCGTTGTTGCTTGAATGCAAATGAGGAGAAAAGAGATGGCCAATAGTAGAGGGTGGGGGCGTGGCCAAACTCTCCGCTCTCCGCGCTCAGCTGTCTGCTCTCTGATCCATTTCCGCGTTTTAAGAGCGGAGGAGGAAAGGAGAGCCTTTTCAATGAAATAAACACATTTCCACAGAAAATAAAATTAAACCACTGCTGTTCAAAGGTCCAGAGGCTCAGATAAAGGACTTCCGAGCCTAGAAACACTCGGACGTGCCTCCAGGCAAATAAAAAAATGCATTTCGCATTGCCTAGCGCATTCGCAGTCCAAACTCTCTGGGCGTGATTTACAGAGACGCTGAGTACAGACAGACGGGGGTGGAACTGCATTTGCATTTCTTTTTTCGATCTGACGTCAATCAGGTGCCTTGTTCAAAATCACCAGTTTGAGCTCCGATTTTTTGCAACGCAGAAAAGGATCGCAAATGCTCAGTTTAGACATTTCGCAACTTTTAGCCATGGGGGAAGGGGCTAAACAGGGTAGGGGAGCTCACATTAACGTTCAAAAACCTCAGAAAGTGAAAATTTCATGCCATGGGACCTTTAAGATTAAAAATTCCTGTATGTTTCATCAAAACCTTATTAAGTACAAGTATGGAATAAGAAAGAGGACAAAATAATGTGTATTCACAAGAAATTAATCCACGCGAATAAAATCAATCCACGCGAATAAAATTAATCCACGCGAAAACCTGTAGTCACAAGAAATTAATCCATGCATATTTTGGATATACACGCGTCTTTGGTTGTAGTTGAGCATAAAATAAATATTTGCAAACTTATGTACGAATACGAATTTCTCAGATGGAAGAAAGTGGATAAAAATACATCATCGGTTATGTCATCACGTCACGTCGGCCGAGATCACTTGAAGTCTGCAGCGGTAAAAAAAAAAAATCTGGAGGACAGTCTTGGCTGGAGTTGACAGGATGGCAGACTGAAATAAGGTGAGCGTTAACTCCAAATGTTTGTGCACTTTTCTGATATACTCTAACTGTACTTGTAAAGGACTGTAACCAGCAAATTTTATTTGCGTGGATTAATTTCTTGTGAATACACATTATTTTGTCCTCTTTCTTATTCCATACACGGGACTCTAAAGTTTGTGTGTAGGTGCTGCTTTAAGGTTGATCCTTATGTCCCTGTGGGAGAATGGGAGGATTTTCAGCCTTTCAGGCATTTATGATGTTGATTGAATCAAATGAAGTTGATTCAATCAAATCGCAAAACATTTTTCGGGGCAGAGTGGACATTCAGTTGTTTACAAATGAAAGTCTGTGTGTGAAGAGACTAAACTGACCAAAAAACATTTAAAAAATACATCCAGACTAACCAAACAGGTCAAGTAGTATTATGTCCTTCCAATGAACTTCAATAATGCATTCAGAGAGTTACTGTTACACAACAACAACAAAATGTTATATTGATAAAAACAGTGTACCTTACTTAGACTTAAGACCTAACTTTATTGATCCACAAGGGAAATTATTTAGACACTGTAGCTCACTCATCACAATATAATAAAATAACAGAAAGAGTAAAAAATAAATGGTAATAAATAAATTCTAAATAAGTAGCAAAAAGGACAAGTGTCAAATAAGACATAATTATATAAATGTATATGTAAAAGTCAAAATAAAATAGAAAAATAAGTCATAAAAATATAAAATCACAGCTATATGCAAAAGAGAAGAAAGACAATAATGATATGATGATTGACATGACATAAGGTTATCATTACATAAGGTGAGTTGTACAGTTGTATGGAGTATTATCTGTTACATAAGGTGAGTTGTTGTACAGTTGTAGGGAGTATTATCTGTTACATAAGGTGAGTTGTTGTACAGTTGTAGGGAGTATTATCTGTTACATAAGGGTGAGTTGTTGTACAGTTGTAGGGAGTATTATCTGTTACATAAGGGTGAGTTGTTGTACAGTTGTAGGGAGTATTATCTGTTACATAAGGTGAGTAGTTGTACAGTTGTATGGAGTATGGTATGAATGTCGTCCTGTATCTCTCACTGTTTGAGTGGAGCTGTAGGAGCCTGTTGGAGAATGAGCTCCTTTGTCCCTCTATGGTCTGGTGCAGTGGGTGAGCAGGAGTGTCCATGATGGAGAGCAGTTTGTCCAGTGTCCTCCTGTCCCTCACTGTGACAAATGTCTCCAGCTCACAGCCGATCATGTGACCAGCTTTAGAGATCAGTTTGTCAATCTGCCCAATGTCCCTTTTACTGGTGCTGCTCCCCCAGCAGACCACAGGGTGCTGGCTACCACAGACTGGTAGAAGACAAGCGACCCCAATTCCAACCTGTCTTCTAACATACTTAATTGACCACCTGTGTACTCTCCTGTCTACTGTAGTGAACTCCCCCACCCCTCTCTCCTACCTTCACCCTGCAGTCACGTTTGCCCAGTGAAATGAGTGTCAAAAATCAGAGGGCGCTTCATTTCATGGTCCATTACGAGTGTTCTTTCATCCCCCCACACAGTGAGGACCAAACCTGGACTTCCTCTTCACTTCCCCTGTCCACCTTGCCTGGTTTACACCTGACCATATCACAAGTGAGATATGGTCTGGGAGCCACATTCGAAATATCTCGTAGCGGAGGTGTGGTTTACGATCGCCAATGGCCGTTTATTGGGCGTTACGAATGTCTATCATTTGGCGTATACGTAGCCCATAGCAAGTTTCCGTTTGTCACGTAGTACGCGTCACCGTCTTTCCACCCCTCCTCGCTCTCTGATTGGCTCCCAGAATCTGGAGAGCTCGCTTGCCATAGTCGCCAGGCTGTCTTTCAGATCGGAATGAACGAAAGCAGCCTGGGATTTCTGTTACTGTCCACACTGAAGAGCCTGTCACAAGTAGGGGCTATATTGGTTGTGTTCATCTTTTAGAATTTGATATCATAATTTAAGATGGAGGACAGGGATTTATATTGATCAGTTACCATGGAGACAAAACAAATACTGTCAGATAAGAAATTGAAGAAGAAAATTGAGAGAGACTTGTTTAAGTGCGCACATCATCTGTAATTCCAGTTAAAGCCATTCTTTATGGGCAGACTGTGTTGAATTAAAGCTCAGATTAAAGTCTAGAAAAGTTTCAGATAGAGCAGTGTCTACAGTTATGGGGAGATATACTGTTTTTGAAATAAATCTCCAAAATTATGATCTGTAAATATTATAACATTACAAAACATTATCACATTATGTAAACATTATCATTATACACTATGTAACCCAGTAGAGAAAATGTGCCTTATTTCTTTTATTTAAATGCACTCATTTTATTTTGAAAAACGTTTGTTTTGGTAAGAGGAAGTGTGATCCTCTCTCTCTATGTTGACTTCTTGTTTTGTCAGTCATGTGAGTGATAATGACCTTCTTATTTGTCAAAAGTAGTTTAGACCCGCCTTCTCGAGACCTCAATCTCAGATTCACTTTAGTTTTCGATCTTTTACGCTCTGGAGACACATGCGAGAGGCTGTGTTGATGATCACTTTTATTTTTACCAACTTAAAGATTGTTCCGGTGAGTGTACGTTCATGTAATTCAATGCAAATATACAAGCTGTCCTCTACTCATCCTCCTCTGGCCCTTTAATTACAGAGATATTAAAGATCCCATGACATGGTACTTCTTGATGCTTTTATATGGCTCCTTAATGGTTCCCTAATACTGTAAATGAATCCTTCTTCAAAATCAACACTCAGTGCATGAGAAACAGAGATAAGATGAGAAAGAGTAATTTTTCTCTCTCTGAACACTCCATAATGGGCGTTGTTGCTTGAATGCAAATGAGGAGAAAAGAGATGGCCTATAGTAGAGGGTGGGGGCGTGGCCAAACTCTCCGCTCTCAGCTCTCAGCTGTGCTCTCTGATCCATTTCCGCGTTTTTGCGTGGAGAAGAGATGAGAAGCGTTCCATTGAAAAATAAACACATTTCCACATAAAATAAAATTAAACCACTGCTGTTCAAAGGTCCAGAGGCTCAGATAAAGGACTTCCGAGCCTAGAAACACTCGGACGTGCCTCCAGGCAAATAAAAAAACGCATTTCGCATTGCCTAGCGCATTCGCAGTCCAAACTCTCTGGGCGTGATTTACAGAGACGCTGAGTACAGACAGACGGGGGTGGAACTGCATTTGCATTTCTTTTTTCGATCTGACGTCAATAAGTTTCCTTGTTCAAAATCGCCCGTTTGAGCTCTGATTTTTTCTAACGCAGAAAAGGATCGCAAATGCTCAGTTTAGACATTTTGCAACTTTTAACCATGGGGGGGGCCCTAAACAGGGTAGGGGAGCTCACATTAACGTTCAAAAACCTCATAAAGTGAAAATTTCATGCCATGGGACCTTTAACCATAAACCAGATCCGCTAATGTCCACATAAACTGCCTTCATTGCCACCTTATGAACCACATCCATACTCGGCAATGTGGATTCAGTGTCTTGCCTAAAGACAGAACTTGGCTAAACAGCAGAACTTGGTCCGAGCAGAAATTAATCCTCTGACCTTTGGGTCGGGCGACCGCTGCTCCAACCACTCAGCCACTATAACCCACAGAAATCTAACCCATGCACCAGCCAAATTTGAAGAGTTTTTATTTCGTGTTTATAGGCCCAGTCAGTACAATCCAGTCTTCAGTCTCAAAGTCCCTAGAAGTGCATTTGTGAGGTTAGATTGCACCCATAACTTTCAGAGTGGAGATGTTCTCATTGCAACTTTTCTGATTAAAGCGTTGCAAAATCCAAACAGTAATTTGCATGTAGATGGTGTCGATCGCTCAGTTTCCACGGTAATTCAATTTAACAACATTCGGCAAAAACAATTGAAGAGCGTAATATAGTCACAGCAGCCGCTATGGTATCCTGTTGCATCTTCGTTTTTCGAGTGGGAAGGAGGGGTGGGTACATTTCTCAAAATCAGACAAAGAAATGAGAAAGCAATGTACGTGATGCCACTTCGTCTGTCTCAAAAACTCATGGGAGATTTTTCATAAAGCCTGTGTGTTAATGTCATGTGCGTTTGGGGCAAAATTTAGAAGCTGAGATGAATTTTAAGTTTTAATATTTTGAAAACACTCAAAACAAGCCTTAATAGTGTTCTGATGGTAAACCTGAAAATATCTGGCTACTACATTGAATCCATCCATCCATTTTCTTCCGCTTATCCGGGGCCGGGTCACGGGGGCAACAGTCTAAGCAGGGACGCCCAGACCTCCTTCACCCCGGACACTTCCTCCAGCTCCTCCCCAAGGCGTTCCCAGACCAGCCGGGACACATAGTCCCTCCAGTGCGTCCTGGGTCTTCCCCGGGGCCTCCTCCCGGTGGGACATGCCCGGAACACCTCCCGAGGGAGGCGTCCAGGAGGCATCCGAAACAGATGCCCGAGCCACCTCAGCTGCTCCTCTCGACGTGGAGAAGCAGCGGCTCTACTCCGAGCCCCTCCCGCGTGACTGAGCTCCTCACCCTACGGAGGAAACTCATTTCGGCCGCTTGTATCCGCGATCTCGTCCTTTCGGTCATTAACATTGTATTGTTTTTGTTTTTTTAATTGCACTTATTAAATGTATGTATTGATCCATGCTAAAATGTTTGTTAATATAGATGTTGAGATGGGTTTGCTGTAATATTTAATACAAACTAATAGTAACCGAGACCTACACCAAGGCATTAGCCATATCTCGCAATGGTGAATTTTCAGTGCCCAGACCGAATGATGGGCTAGGCCAGGGGTCGGCAACCTTTACCTCTCAAAGAGCCATTTGGACCCGTTTCACACAGTAAAGAAAACACTGGGAGCCACAAAACCCTTTTGAAATTTAAAATGAAATAACACTGCATATAACGGCTTTTTTTTTTGCCTTTGTGCCATAGAATTAAATTTAGAAAATGAACGAACTAAAATAAAATACATTTTAATCAAATACAGTGGTCCCTCGCTATAGCGTTCACTTTTCGCAGCCTCGCTGTTTCGCTGATTTTTTCATAGTGTATCAACGTGCATTGTGTTCTGCGTCCTGATTGGCTGTGTTATTTGGAGACCGCTCGGGGCATATATTATATGTCCCGAGAACTCACATTACGGATATCGCTAATCTAAAACATCTCTGGAAGTGCTCCATATGACACCAAAGTGCTATGGGTGAGTAAAACAACTTGTTTTATTACCGAAATAAGGCTCAGATTGTAAAAAACATTAATTCTCCTTTAAGTAAATAAAATATAAATTGATGCATCTGACTTAAGGAAATGACTAGAGAAACTGTACTGTATATAAAATCCTAGCCTATTTACTACATTTGTGTAGGTCTAAGGCAGGCATGTCCAAACTCTGTAAATGAGGAATAACTATGGGCCACTGTTTGAAACTGTTTGAAAGGAACTAGTTCTGTTTCTGACATTCACGACAGTAAAAACATCATCTCTAAGCCTCAAACATGTTGTGTGTACATTTTAGGAGGCACTTAAAACCCACTGTAAATGAATGAACAGCTTGTGTAATGTAAAGCATCATTCTGGAACATGTAATTTTGTTTGCCCCATGCTTCCTCTAATCACTCTCCCCGCAGTCTGTTCAGATAGCCTCCATGTTTACCTTCGGATATCTGCTTACACCAACCGAAACTCAAGATCTTTACAAATCACGAAGAGCTCAAGTAACTCAAGCTTTTAAAAGAATGAATTAGTAATCTAGTAATCAACAGTTTGATCTTACACAAAGGCCCTCCGCTCGCTTTGACAAACACGAGGCAGGTGGGCCCGCTATCGCCGAGGAAATCTGCAGACAAAATCACACAAATTAAAAAGAGGGAGGTTTTAAAGGGAGGTTTTGTCGTTGGGGGAAAACATACAGGGTCCAAGTATGTGGAACAAGATCTTCAAAGTGAATGAACACTTGTAAAAACAGTGAAAAGAGGAGATTAAAAGCCCTGATTATAAGACAACATGGCTGCCGTTAAGGGCCATTTGTACAGAGTTGGAGGAGGGCCAGAAGTGGGGAGTTTTTTTGTTTTTTTTTGCCAAAGAAACCTATTTTACTGCAAAAAAATACCCAAGAAAAAGGGCAGGTGCTCTTTGGGGAAGGGGCTCTTTTCAACTTTCAACAATATTTTTTGGTTTCTTTATAGGGTAATGCAAAAATATTTGTAAATAATCTGACAACAAAAACCAAAGCACACTGTTTAGAAAAGTGTAAAATATATTACACAAAATGGATTCTTGTGAGCTTTAAAGGAGAATTAAGTTTTTTTTTTACAATCTGAGCCTTATTTCGGAAATAAAACAAGTTGTTTTACTCACCCATAGCACTTTGGTGTCATATGGAGCACTTCCAGAGATGTTTTAGATTAGCGATATCCGTAACGTGAGTTCTGGGGGCTCGATGTCTTAGTCTACACTTTCGTTTGAGTCAAAAGTGGCCTGTAATCTGAGATTTATCCATAGTTTCGAGTAGATGAGGACGCCAGTGCGCATGTGCGGAGTCACAGTTTATTTCGCTCTCAGCTCCCGGGACCCAAACATGAAACGCAAAGCTGTAAATTATGGATAAATCTCGGATTACAGGCCACTTTTGACCAAACGAAAGTGTAGACTAAGACATCGAGCTTCTATGATTTGAAAAGTGCTAAAGTTTGTGTTATTTGGAGACCACTCGGGGCATATATTAGCGCTACGGCTATCGCTAATCTAAAACATCTCTGGAAGTGCTCCATATGACACCAAAGTGCTATGGGTGAGTAAAACAACTTGTTTTATTACCGAAATAAGGCTCAGATTGTAAAAAACGTCAATTCTCCTTTAAGTCAAAACATACTTGGAGTTGTGTTTTGTTTCATTCACACATGTTGAGTAATTCTTTCTTATTAGTCTGTCTACATCTCTAAAGCTCAAAATGCTCATTTCCAACTTGTGATGTCATGAAGAGGTAGGTCCCTGTCCAGAACTGAAGAGACTAAAGTTAAAGTGCCATTTTACTTTAAATGGTTACCTTCTGAATGTAGGGTACGTCTTGCAAACTCTTTTCTGCACAGTGTGTTTCATCTGTCACTTTGGGGGTTTGTAGTGACTCTCCATCGGGACCACCAGCTGTCTGCCTGGCACTTGGCTGTGGACCAGGATGGTGTTGATGGTGCTGGTTACCTCCATGCTCAACAATTTAAAAAGAGTGTTCATGGAGTGGTGAGCAGAGCCCAGCACTGAACGGAAACTCTCTCTGAAGCTAGTTTCCATGGCTCTGCTGATTGCCTCCTCAGACACCAGCAAGGGATGCTCTTGTGCTCTCCCCTTTATCACCATGTTCCTCCAGGCATCCAGGATCAGGTTGGAAAGTTTAGCAATCACCTCCAAGAACATTTGGGCCAGGACCTCCCTGGACTCATGCATTTGGAGGCAAATAATGCAATTTCAGTGGACTAATGAGGATGAACCATAGAATTCCGCAACATTAGAACAATCAAGGGGGATTTGGCAAAGGAAAAACACTCCCGACACATGTGTAATGGGTTTTCACTTTCTATTCAGATATATTACACATTTTGCCATAAATTATTCTTCTTGGGGAGCTTAAATACAATTTTGAAGCTTGAAAATATTTTTGCCTAGCTGGAATTCATTGATTACACTCCTGAACACATTACACTTACGCCTTCCTCATGTTTTGTATTTCAGTGTGTCTGTCCTCTCCCAAATAGCATGACATTTCATGCATTCATTTCATTTCTGCTCATGCTCTTCTGTACACAGCATTACAGTTGTCCCTCCCATCCAGCCTGTTGTTCATATGGACGCCAAGGTACTTGGAGCAGTCCACTATTTCCACATCATGACCCTGGATGGTAATGGGCTCCACTGAACTCAATCACTAGTTCCTTGGTCTTGTCAACGTTCAGGAGCAGATGGTTTGCCTGGGACCACTCCACAAAATTTGTAATCAGTGTCCTGTACTCCAGCTCCTGTCCATCCCTGTTGCACCCTACCATTGTGGAGTCATCAGAGAACTTCTGCAGATGGCAGGACCCGGAGCTGTACTGGAAATCAGAGGTGTACAGAGTGAACAGGAACGGAGACAGGACTGTACCCTGGGGGGCTCCTACATTACTGATCACAGTGTCAGACAGGGTGGTCGGGTGGTCTCCAGTCTCATGTACTGAGACCTGCCTGACAGGTAGTCAATAATCCAGGAGACAATGGAGGAGCTGACACACACCCTGAGCAGCTTCTCACTCATCAGAAAGATGAGAAGATGCTTTAGGACAGGGGTCACCAACCCTATGCCCGCGGGCACACAGTTGCCCAATCACCCGCAGAACTTAGAACTTAAAATAGAACCGGTTGCCCTTGTACTTCTCTAAAAAAATATGTTTAAAAAAATAAAAAAATAAATAAAAATGCAGCATCTTTATTAAGCACTAAGCATTAAGAATTAAGCATTAAGCACTAATGACACTTGAAAACTTGTAGGTAATAATAAAACCACACATTTTTAAATATAACAGGCAAAAAAAGACGAGAAGGCATGGCAGAGAAGAGAAAGAAATCATATATTTGTAACCATGACTGGGAAGAAGAGTTCTTTATTACATGGACAAGAGAGAAGTGTGTATGCCTCATTTGTGGAGCTACAGTGGCGATTTCAAAACGGCACAATGTGGAAAGACACTTTGTGACAAATCAAGTGCACTTCGAGTGGAGAAACTGCGGGAGCTAAAGGCCGCTTTAGCCAAGCAGCAGTCTTTCTTCACCAGACCGCTAAAGAAGTCTTAAGGCTTCATTCAGGGCAACAAATTATTTGAATAAAAATAAGAAGACATTTCAGATGGAGAGATTGTCAAAGATGATAATCGCTGAGACAGTTTTTAAAGATGAGAAAAATGGATCTGATGTCATCTCAAGTCTGGCCAGTGTACAACTTGGTGCGAGTACAGTGACAAGATGGGTGTCTATCTCTGAAAACTTGAATGAGCAGCTGGACAAGGACTTGCATGTATGCAGGTGGTTCAGCATCCAGTGCGATGAATCCGTGGACAGCAGTAGTATGGCTCAACTAATAGTGTTTATAAGGATGGTATTCAACGATTTCTCCACCAAAGAAGAGCTCCTGGCGCTGATACCGTTGAAGACAACTAAACGAGGAGTGGACATTTACAAGGTCATGAAAATTTTCTTTGAGGAGAAAAAAGTGCCAATCGCGAAGCTTGTCTCGATTACTTCAGATGGTGCACCAGCAATGATGGGGTGTAGAGTGGGCTTCATTGCGCACTGTAAAAATTACACTGATTTCCTACCTTTCTTACACTACCATTGTATCATTCACCAGCAGGCGATATGTGCCAAAGTGACCGGATTTGGCTATGTTATGTCTGTTGTGAAAATCATTAATAGCATTCGCTCCATAGCTAAGCACAGGACATTCAACGTGCCTTTAGAGGAGCTGTCTGCGGAATACGTGACCTGTTGCTTCATACAGGCATCCGATGGCTCAGCAGAGGGCGAATTTGCAACATTTTTTAGCACTTTTGGGAGAAATTAAGGAGTTCTGGCAGAGCAGAGAAGAGGACATCTCACTCCTGGATGACACAGAATGGTTGTGGAACCTTGCCTTTTTAACAGACATCACTGGAAAACTTAACTATTTGAACTGTACGATGCAAGGCAAAGATAAGACAGTCACAGACACGATTAGTGCTGTCAAGGCTTTTAAAGCTAAAGTAAACATTTACTCTGTGCATTTACAAAGAAAAAGTGACCTGCACTTCCCCTCAATGCAAAAAGTTCTAAATGACAATGCATCTGCATCTGTGGTGTTTGTTAAGGTAGCAGAAAAATACTGCCAAGTGATTAATAGACTGATGAAAGAGTTTGAGAACCGGTTTAGTGATTTTGATCAAATGGAGCTGTGTGTCATTCATTTCAAATCCCTTTATGTCAGTGGACATTACCAACACAGCTGAGAAACTTAAGTACAGCCTTCAACTTGGATGCAGGGCAAGTAGAAATGAAAATAGAGACTTTTCAAAATGACCTACACCTCAAAGTCCATCTGGGTAACCCAAACTTTTGGAACCTAGTGGACACGCAGAAGTACAAAGCTGTCTGTATAGCAGCTGTGAAGGTTGGTTGCCTTTTTGGATCCATCTATCTCTGTCAATCAGCCTTTTCGAATATGAACTTCATCAAAAATTTAGAACATGCCTAACTGATTCACATTTACAGGAGTCACTGAGAGTGGCAGTGTCCAACTATACACCAGAATACAGCAAACTAGTAGACACCATGGAGTGCCAAGTTTCTCATTAACTGCAACAGAGTTCAATAGAATGTTTTTGTTAAACACATATTACCAAGTTATTGCTGTTACCAGGTGTCTGATTTGTTTAAAACAAAAATGGAGTTGAACTAGTGTTAAGAATACTACTACATTACAAGAACTTCTACATTATTATTAATGAGTAATGAAGTTGTGACATTTTCATTAATTTGCACAAAATAAATGTCGCTTTGACAATGAAACACAAATGTGATCATTAACAAGTAACTAACGTTTACTAATACAGGTATTCCTACAGTGTACAGTGAACCCTCGTTTATCGCGGGGGTTAGGTTCCAGAAATAGCCCGCAATAAGTGAAATCCGCGAAGTAGGACAATTTTATATTTTACAATTATTCTACATGTTTTAAGGCTGAAAACGCTTCACCAGACACATTATACACCTTTCTGAGACTGGTATTAACATTTTTCTCTTGTTTAAACACTCAAACTTTTGTAGATTTTCATTAAAATATATTAATAGTGGGGCGGGGGCACGTGACACGCGGGCACGTGCGCGCGGGCACGTGCGCGCGGACACGTGCGTTTGTTTTGGTACCACATATCCATGCCATGTGCGAAAGTCGAGTGGAAAGCGACCTGGATATCATTTTGGGCAAGACTCAAGCCACTGCTAACAGTGCCGAACCGCTAACAGACGCCTCTGAGCACCACAAGACCAGGTAAGACCAACCTGCGCTCACAAGAGTTGGTTGCATTTCACCCCGGCTCCAAAATCAGACCGCTATCAATGCGTCGCCAATACTCCACAGCTCTCTAGGACGGGGTCGGGTTCATCCTCTCGTCCTCTCACGGGGAAGAGCCACTGTCTCCACAGTGCGCGCGAGTGTCCTCTCCCCGCTGCGGCTCCCCCGGACGCCGCAGCGGGCCCGTCCATGTTGATTCTTGGAAGAGTCCATGTTGATTCTTGGCTCTTCCATTTGTCCGGCTCGCACTCTCTTCCATGGCTCGTGCAAGTAAACAAAGGCCACACCTCCTGTCACCCAGGCGCTCTCGTGAAGGAAATCTGAGACTCTGTCCCTACCATCCCTGGTCTAGACCTGGTTTAGTCCTGGTTTAGACCTGGTTTAGTCCTGATTTAGACCTGCTTTAGACCTGGTTTAGTCCTGGTCTAGTCTCTTAGCTAATCAGGGCGCAGGACAGAATGTTACACTGTAAAAAAAAAGTTACACTATAAAAAAAATTGAAAAAAAAAAAAAAAAAAATTGGGAAAAAAAATCCGCGAAACAGCGAGGCCGCGAAGAGTGAACCGCGATACAGCGAGGGTTCACTGTAATTGAATAATACTGTGTAAAAGTATATTTTTTAGTCTTTTGGATTATCTGTATTGAGCTGGTAGCCCTCGTACTATTTGATGATCTTAAGGTAGCCCTCAGCTCTGAAAAGGTTGGTGACCGCTGCTTTAGGAGGATCGGAGCAGGTACTATGGAAGTCTGCAGAATTCACGTTTTTTACAATCTGAGCCTTATTTCGGTAATAAAACAAGTTGTTTTACTCACCCATAGCACTTTGATGTCATATGGAGCACTTCCAGAGATGTTTTAGATTAGCGATCTCCGTAATGTGAGTTCTCGGGGCACATGTTTGCGGTCTCCAAATAACACAAACTTTAGCACTTTTCAAATCATAGAAGCCAGATGTCTTAGTCTACGCTTTCGTTTGAGTCAAAAATGGCCTGTAATCCGAGATTTATCCATAGTTTCGAGTAGATGAGGAGGACAGTGCACATGTGCAGAGTCACAGCTTATTTCACTCTCAGCTTACATGCCACTTTTGACTCAAACGAAAGTGTAGACTAAGACATCGAGCTTCTTGATTTGGAAAGTGCTACAGTTTGTGTTATTTGGAGACCGCTCGGGGCATATATTACATGCTTGGGGCATATATTAGCGCTACTGCTAAAACATCTCTGGAAGTGCTTCATATGACACCAAAGTGCTATGGGTGAGTAAAACAACTTGTTTTATTACCGAAATAAGGCTCAGATTGTAAAAAAAAAACATTAATTCTCCTTTATAGCTAATGGAGCTAACGCTGTACTAGTGTTAATGAGCGCAGACTCAAACTGATGAGATCCATTCGCCCCAAGCCTGTTTTATATTAGCATAAGAAGGGTTTTATCAAGCCTTTGTTGTGCTGCCGGTTTCAGTTACAACTTCACTGTCAAAAATCCTATTACAAATTCAGTGTGTCAAAGGTGTGATAGACATGCTAATTTAAAGGGGTATTACAGAACTTTTCTGGTGGTAAATACAGTACCAGTCACATTGGGGGCATTGGGCACACTTTTTTTTACTTGTTACTTATACTATATACTTGTTGTTGTTGTTTTTTTTGTTGTTGTTTTTTTTTCCTTTCTTTACTGATTATTTGCATAGTAGATTTTCACTGAAGACATCCAAACTATGAATGGACACCAACTGACTGTTCAAAGAAAAGATAAACTAAACTTATATAAATATAATCAAAATAAACTTTTTTTTTTTAAGTTGCTCTCGCTCATGTTGCCACCTCTGCTCCTGCGCTGATTCTTGGGTTTGTTTGGGATTAAAAAGAATGTTATCTCTTCAAAAACGCACCTGCAGTTATGTTTTGTTTCATTCACACATGTTTGAGTAATCCTTGTGTCTACATCTCCAAAGCTCAAAATGCTCTGTTCCACCTTGTGATGTCATGAAGTGGTAGTTTTCAAGTTAACAGCTAACATGTAACCTTTGTTCAGTATAGATTGACAATTCCAGGGCAGAAACCATCTACCTGATTCTAGTGAAGGTGTTTGTTCCACATTGTGATGTCATGTGGTAATTAGGAAGTGCTCCAGTGTGTTTTTAAACTCCAGAGTGTTTTCTTTTTGAGAGAAGAACACAGCCCATTGCCATTTCAATTTTACACATAATTTAGCATGAATTTAGGCCTGGAAAAGTTCTGTTTAAGACCATGTTCCTGGTTGTACACTGAATGCCAAATCTTTTCTTAGGTGGTACATGGTGAGAAAAGTTTGGGGACCTAACCCAAACCCTAACCCTAACACTTCTAGGTTGTTTTCACACCAGGAAAGTCCAATAGTTCACTTGCTTTGGTCCGGACCAAATTTTTTAAAATTTGTTCTATTTTGTTGCGGTTCGCTTTCACACTGCAGTTTTTCCCCAAGCAAACTAACATCTATAAACAAAAGCACGTGTGCTGAGGTCGCTCAGCCATTGGACAGAATGAGCCCTGTCGGTGTCCAAACGCCGTGTCCAAACCCGGAAGGAGGAGAATCATGGTGTTACGTGCTGTTTTCAGTCTAGCCTTAGTGATATGGTTTGCTCAGTTTTTACAGTTCTCACAAATGTTTGAGCAGCATTGTGAGGTTTACACTATTGTACAGTCAATTTCCAAACGACGAAGACACAGGGCAAGATGGCTACGGAGGACAGCGCTCATGTGCACATCAAGTTCTGACTCTTGATCTTCACGCAAAACGTAAGTAAGCCTCATAAGTTTTGTTTAGTTTCGTTTCGTCAGCCTCGGTTTCCCATAATGCTCGACATACTCGAGCTTGTTAAGTACAAAAAGCCAACTTGTGTCGGATCGAGTCCGGTCTGCATTCTCACCTCAAACGAACCGCAAAATCGTTCGTTTTGTGGATCAAAGAGAACATTGCCACCGAAGTGGCAACAACGTCCATGTTGTTCACGGCTCAAGACACACTGTAGCCATGTCCCAGTTCGAGGGTTATTGATCCGTGTGCGTAATTTGCATGGTGTGTGTTGTTACTGGTTTTTAAATGTCTTAATGGTCTTGGGCCTTCTTATCTTTCAGAACTGCTTTCCCCTTACGAACCTTCACGGGCCCTGTGCTCCTCCGGCAGCTCCTGGTCATTCCCAAAGTCAGGACACATACTCATGGAGAGGCGTCTTTTCAGTACTACGGCCCTCGTCTATGGAACTGCCGGAGGACCTCAGGGCCACCTGTTTACCTCACCTGTTTAGCTTGGCCTTTGATTGACTTCCGTCGTCTGTTTGCTTGTCTTTTGTTTGTTCTTTTGTTCGTTTGCTTGTATATCTGTTTGTTGTTTGTTCGTCTGTTTGTTTGTCTTTTTTTTTTTTTTTTTCCTGGCAGCACGGTGGCTGAGTGGCTAGCACTCATGCTTCACAGCAAGAAGGTTTGGGTTGCCCGGGCCTTTCTGTGTGGAGTTTGCATGTTCTCCCCGTGTCTGGGTGGGTTTCCTCCGGGCACTCCGGTTTCCCCCACCAACCTAAACATGCTCCATAGGTAAAATCCTCCAGCTTAGGGCTTGACCAAACCTAAATAACAAAACAAAATCATGGGGATGGTCCCCGGGTCAAATATAGAAACAACTTCTCCTGTGCGAGATCAATAAAGGTCAATCTTCTAATCCTTGACCACTGTAAGGCGCTTTGTGTTACAATTTTGTATGAAAAGTGCTTTATAAATATTGTTTATAAATATATGTTTGATTGATTGATTGATTGAGCATTAGCGTTAGCAGCGTGTCTGGGCGCTGCGAGTGGCTCCGTGGACTTTTGTAGCCTTCGGAGCCGCAGAAAAGGCAACGGAGGTTGCAGCCCTCAGGACACAGCTGGGACACAGTTACCACTGCTCTCGTGCCACTCCAAAACAGTTCCCCGGCGCCACGTTCCACCGTTCTGTGTTCCTGACGTTTTGTACGCACACACTCACCGGTATTGCGGTAAATGAAAAATTTATATCATTAAAAAAAAAAAACACCGGTATTCGGTATGAACCGGTATACTGCCCAGCCCTTGTGCAAAGTGTTCAAAATGGGTGTTTCAAATCCAGTGCTTTGGGCAAAATATATTTTGAAAATTCTTTACACAAATGGATCAAATTCATGTTGTTTCATGTAAAATTATTTAAGGTGTACTGTGTAACTTTTCTGGTGGAGAGTCTGTCATTGGTTTGTTTCCATGGAGTTTGATTACTTTGCCTGAGATGTTCCACAGTATGGTATTAAACAAAATATAATATATCTTGTATTTATTAAATTACAGGTGATTTTATCCCTCAAAATGACATGCATTATTGCTGTGAATGGGCCCACTTCTTCACAGATCTGACTTGTAACTTGATATTGTAATGTGGCCTGCTTATCTCCATGGAGATAGTTAAATTAAATGCCATCTTGTAGAACATTTTGGGGAGAAACATTAATTTAATAGACATAACATAACACCATGTGGTTTCATCTGAAGTTCGAAGGACCCTGTCTCCCTTAGCATTGCAAGTTTGTTTCCCAGCTCTGAAAATGCATTGCCAAAATGTTTCAGTAGGTGCCATACAATCCATTTTGTTCAGTAATTTGAAGCAGCCTCCACAGATCATACCAACTCTTCTTATACTGGAAGAATTTGAGTAAATTATTGGTGGTCTTTTTTCCTTGCATTATTTTGTAGCAATATTCAAAACTTTTCATATCATCATCACTTATATGCCTTTATGTAATATCTAATGCCAAACCCCAACTACGCATCACAAGCACTGTATATCTGACCATATCTTTATTCACAGCACCATTCTGAACCTGTTACACACCAAACCATGGACTTGGAATCAAAATATGCCGTGGAAATAAAGCAGAAGTTCCATTGTTGTGCATAATGACTTTTTGCTGGACTCATGCTGAGAATATGAAAGAATCTCAGCAGCCTCTTCCCCAAAAGCTCACCAAGAAACCTATTGGAGCGCATATAACAGTAAATGTACACTACATTTATACAGTCAGTAAATTCAGGCTGGTATGGTGGGGTAATTAGCAGGCGCTTTTCCATAGAGGGTGGCATTAGGGGCAGGTAAATGAAGTGGTACCCCAGGCGCAGTTGTCCGGAGAGGGGGAACTCTTTGTGGTGATTATGGAGCCTGTGCACATATTTTCTTGCAGGGTTAATTAGGACGTATGCCGCAGAGACTGGCCATCGGAGATTTGAGGTAGTCCCAGATCTGGAGATGGTTTTGCAGCAGTAAACAGACACTATGGAAATGCAAGATTCACTTTAAGGCAAGGCACAAGGGCAGACGAGAAAGAAACAGTTTATTTTGGAGAAATTAGTTTGAAACTTCTTGTGCACTTTCGTTTTAATTTTTTATTTAATTTTTGAGATGTAAAATCTTAAAAGTCCAGTACTGTATGTAACATTCTGGAGCTGACTCGTCACTTGCATGATTCCATGGAGATAGATATGTTTTATGCCACACTGTGAAGATTACAGCCAAAGAAACATTTCCATTGTTTCCTTAGTTTGTGGAGATGCAAGCATGCTCATAGTAAGGACACGTGTTTTTCCTGAAGTTTTTCACACACACAAAACATGCTTTTATTTATTATTAAAGGTCCCATGACATGGTACTTCTTGATGCTTTTATATGTCTCCTTAATGGTTCCCTAATACTGTAAATGAATCCTTCTTCAAAATCAACACTCAGTGCATGAGAAACAGAGATAAGATGAGAAAGAGTCATAAATGTCACTCTGGAACACTCCATTATGGGCGTTGTTGCTTGAATGCAAATGAGGAGGACAGAGATGGCCTATAGTAGAGGGTGGGGGCGTGGCCAAACTCTCCGCTCTCAGCTCTCAGCTGTGCCTGTGCGCTCTGACCCACTTCCGTGTTTTTGTGCGGAGGGAGAGATGAGAAGCGTTCCATTGAAAAATAAACACATTTCCACAGAAAATAAAATTAAACCACTGCTGTTTCAGATATCCACAGGCTCAGATAAAGGACTTCCGAGCCTAGAAACACTCGCAAGTTCCTCCAGGCAAATAAAAAAATGTATTTCGCATTGCGTAGCTCCTCCGCAGTCCAAACTCTCTGGGCGTGATTTACAGAGACGCTGAGTACAGACAGACGGGGGTGGAACTGCATTTGCATTTCTTTTTTCGATCTGACGTCAATAAGTTTCCTTGTTCAAAATCGCCCGTTTGAGCTCTGATTTTTTCTAACGCAGAAAAGGATCGCAAATGCTCAGTTTAGACATTTCGCAACTTTTAACCATGGGGGGGGGGGGCTAAACAGGGTAGGGGAGCTCACATTAACGTTCAAAAACCTCAGAAAGTGAAAATTTCATGCCATGGGACCTTTAAAGATACACATACAGTGTTGTTTCAAGGTCCTGAATGCTACCAAATGACTTATAAATGACTTGGAATAAAGACAATGGGGCCATAGGGGTGTCAGTTCAAATCTAAAGAGAGTACATACAGTATATTGCAGGGGTGTCGAACATGCGGCCCAAGACCTTTAATCTGGCCCTCAGCTGATTTTCTATTAAAATATCTTAATTATATTTAAATTTTCTATTAAAATATTGGTAATTTTCTGCACCGCTTTTCTTTGCAGTTTAGCATAGCAGTGTCTCCAGCGCCTCTGTACGTGGCCCCTCCCACCAGAGCAGCACAAATGAAGACTCGCCTCTTTCCAAACGCTCTTAAAGGACCATCGTTTTGACTGTTGACGTGACACCCTCATCAGCAAAATGTCAAAAATGAGAACAGTGGACGCCGAGTGCAGGATTTTCCAAGAAAAATTTACTAATTCCTATTTGTTCATGGAGGTGAATGGGAAACCTGTACGCTTGTGCTGAAATTGCATTTTTCTTAAAGTTTCAGGTTGTTCATAATGTTATATTTTGTAAAAGAAAGAGTTCATCAAATAAAAAAGACTTCTGCAATAGATGTGTGTTTCTCTGCACAAATATTTGGACTTATTGCTATTTTTGGAGTATATTTGCCATGAGTTTTCTGATCCGGCCCCTTTGGGATCAAAGTCGGTTGGATACGGCCCCCGGACCAGAATGAGTTTGACACCCCTGGTATATTGTGTCCTTGAGCAACTTGGATTGCAACTTGGATTGCCCACACAATAGAAGACAGCTTGAGTGAGTGGAAGTGTAAAAAAGGACATTTTCATGCATGTAAAAAAAAAAAAAAAAAAGTAATTCTACAAGGAAAAAAAAATTACCAAAGACCCAGTACCAATGAGCACTTCAAACCCCATGAAGATAGGAAGAGCCAAACAGCAGATTTTTATTAGCCTGAAATCTCCACATGGCATAAGTCCCATCTGCATGAGGAGCGGCCCACATCCAAACTACATTAACTCTTTATAATTGAGTTGTGTGGAGCGGGGCGGCTGACCTGGTTTCTACAGTGGATGGAGAAACATCACCACAGGCAAAAGGCCTTCTCATTACACTACATGGGTTTGGCTTTTTCTTTTGATTTGGTAGAAATAGGTTGTGCTTTAATATAGCACTTCTATACGGCTCGCTCTGTGCTTCAAAGAGGGAAAAACAAAAGCTGTGAATTATGGCCGCGAGCTGCCCATCCACATGGACATATACAGTACATTACATCCATGTGATAGTCCAATATGCTAAGTGTTTGTACAGAGCTCAGTGTGGGATAATGAAGTTTGAATGTTACGGCTCTAGACTTATTTCCTTTTCTTGTTTCTGTGCAAATTAATCACGTGTGATAATATTTCAATACATACTGATGTTGGACTGCACTCACACTTCTCAGCTTGAACGTTCACTCCCAGTTCACCCGGGCCTTTCTGTGTGGAGTTTGCATGTTCTCCCTGTGTTTGGATGGTTCTAATCAGGTCATTCTAATTCCCCCCATCAACCCAAAAACAGGCACCACAGGTTAAATCCTCCAGGTAAAGTAGTCCTGACCAAGACTAGCTCAAAATTTGGAAATGAGTCCCTGGGCATGGCACTGCTTCTGACAGGTTTAACCCAACAGCATTGAAGGATGGTCAAATCCAGAGGGTAAATTTCCCTATGGACAATTAAGTGTACCTTAAAGGAGAATTAAGGTTTTTTGCAATCTGAGCCTTATTTCGGTAATAAAACAAGTTGTTTAACTCACCCATAGCACTTTGGTGTCATATGGAGCACTTCCAGAGATGTTTTAGATTAGCGATATCCGTAGCGCATGTAATATATGCCCCGAGCGGTCTCCAAATAACACAAACTTTAGCACTTTTCAAATCATAGAAGCCCGATGTCTTAGTCTACGCTTTCGTTTGTGTCAAAAGTGGCCTGTAATCCGAGATTTATCCATAGTTTCGAGTAGATGATCACGCCAGTGCGCATGTGCGGAGTCACAGTTTATTTCGCTCTCAGCTCTCGGGACCCAAACATGAAACGCAAAGCTGTAAATTATGGATAAATCTCGGATTACAGGCCACTTTTGACTCAAACGAAAGTGTAGACTAAGACATCGAGCTTCTATGATTTGAAAAGTGCTAAAGTTTGTGTTATTTGGAGACCGCTCGGGGCATATATTAGCGCTACGGCTATCGCTAATCTAAAACATCTCTGGAAGTGCTCCATATGACACCAAAGTGCTATGGCTCAGATTGTAAAAAACTTTTTTAATCCTTTAAAAAGGGAGGTTAACTTAACAGATTTAGATCACCATGTTACCTTTTATTGTTTTGAAAATGCTATATTTGCTTAACACAACATATTAACATTTAACATTTAATAGTTTCAGTTTCATTTTTGACACTGAGTCTACCCTCTCTTTGTTCTCTGCCCTAAGTCACTCCCCTTTCAGAGCGGTATCGCAGCACATTCAGCGTGCATCCCTCTAATGAAACTACTGCACATTGCCTCAGTTTTTTGATATTGTAATGTACTGTTTTGTATCTTGCTTTTGCATACTTATACTGGATTTTTCTTTCTGTTGGAGCATGGGTTATGCAGGCTTGTGGGCGGAGCCTTGTACAGAATCTTATTGCCAACTATAAAGCGGGTTTGAATAGGGCGATCACTAGATTACTCAAACATGCATGGGTGACATCCAAAACCTCTTCAGGCATGTTTATGATGAGGGAACAACTCTATAATGGAAGAAACTCCAAAAATCGATTTGCATAATACCCCATTCTGAACCATAGCATCGTGTCCTTGGGCAAGACACTTCTAATACTTGGTATGAATGTGTATTAATTCTCAGCACACACACTCGCACACACACACACACACACACATGTACACACATATAGATAGATATTTAGAGATGTATATGTATCACATATGTGTCCCACCACGGAAGCTGAGGGCTCATGTCGGCATTACAGATTCTCAGGAAATGCGTTTTTTGTGTTGTTGTTTTTTTTTTTAATTTGTGATTTTCGTTTTTTTGCATAATGTGCTAGTTGAGATCATGATGAAGCCTCTCCATGTTTCAGATAACAGCATTAGTGACGTCAAAAACATACATTTTTTATTTCAAAAATGCTTGTTAGGCAAGGAAGGCTGAAGAGACCAAACTTTGAGAGGCTGTTTCTGGAATTTCTGGGATCTGCTATGGCTGCTTTCAAATAGAGATAACTTTTAAAAATATTGTCAGATTTTCACATGTAAGACATCATTGGAAAGCTTAGCACCTGTACTTTCAGAATCTGTGAATAACTCAAAACGCCTCCGCGACTTTTCCTGCGGTTGGACACATATATCACTGACGTTGGCCAGTCTCCGGGTGGGTGGAGAGTCCTTGCTTCAACTGGAGGAGTTTAAGTATCTTGGGGTCTTGTTCTCGAGTGAGGGGAGGATGGAGCGTGAGACTACCTGGTGGGTCGGTGCAGCGTCGGCAGTGATGCGGTCGCTGTACCGGTCCGTTGTGGTGAAGAGGGAGCTGAGCCAAAAGGCAAAGCTCTCGATTTACCGTCGATCTACGTTCCTCCCCTCACCTATGGTCATGAGCTCTGGGTAATGACTAAAAGGACAAGATCGCCACTCTACAGAGTGGCTGGGCGCTCCCTTAGAGGTAGGGTGAGGAGCCAGCTGAGGTGGACTATGTCCTCCGGCTGGCCTGGGAATGCCTTGGGGTCCCCTCAGAGGAGCTGGAGGAAGTGTCTGGGGTGAAGGAAGTCTGGGAGTCGCTGCTTAGACTGTTGTCCCCGCAACCCGGCCCCGGATAAGCGGAAGAAAATGGATAGATGGATGTTTAACACACAAACCCTTCATATTTAGAGTTCTTCTCTAGGATCATTTTGATAATTTCAGCCCTGGAATTTCCAATCTGGAAAGGTAAAAGTTTGCTGTTGAAAACTTAACTTGAAAACTACCGCTTCATGACATCACACAAAATGTAGACAGACTAATACTAAAGAGTTACTTAAATGTGTGAATGAAACAAAACTCCAGGTCTGTTTTGAGGAGGTAACAGCATTATAACATGATTTAAAGCCCCAGTGTGTAAGATTCGTGGCGCATAGGTGGATGGTGCTATTGCAGTTTCTGTTTTAGCTACGGCAGACCTCGAGGGTCACCCGGGCGCGCCGTAACGCGGACAGCTATCGTACCCGCGCACGAGCCGCGCCCCGCTACTGTATAAATAAAACGCGGTCCCGTTGTTTTTTCCTTTTCTTTTCTCATGAAAACACACATTCCCGATCATGTACCATGACACTCTACACATCAAATGAAACCTTACAGTCTCCTCTTTTTGACTATGCAATTAATTTCCCTGCACAACAATCACTCCCCGAGCACATGGGGCTTTTATACGGAAAAGCACAAGCTTAGCTTACCTTAGAATGCTTTGCACAGGTCAAACTCAGTATTTCACCATAAACTTGCTCTCAATTTGTCCGTAAGGATCCAGCGAATAAAATCCAGTAAAACAATTTAGTCCAAAACACATGATCCGGCAGCATGCTTGTGTTGTTTACCCAAAACCACGAGCCTTGCCGAAGGCGAAGGCGGAGCCCAAATGTCCTTCTGCGGCTCTCGTATTCAAAATGGCTGCCTCTGCATGGGGAAGATCCCCCTTTTATGTGACTATATCTAAGTCCAAAAGAATACTTTGATTTCATGATGGAAGTGAAAAGGCTTGGAAAACAATGTATTTTTGAATGGGTATCTTCAATTTCAGTAATTAACGGGTAAAAATCTTACACACTGTCTCTTTAAAGCTCTCAAGAGTCAATTTTGTGTAATCTACCACCTTTACGGCTGAACCAACCGTTTCTAAACTTGGTCATCACCTTTTTTTCTCATTTAAGCAAAACTCATTTCATGAAAGCATCTGCACATATTTTTATACCTCACCAACAATTCAGAAATCATTTTGGCTAATCATGCCGAAACGCACCATCCCACAACCACAGATGCTCAGAGACGCTACGGGCACTAGCGATGCTAACTGTATTGATTAGCTTCAGCGCTACACAATCAGCAGCCCAGGCGCGGTACTATCAAACCAAAACACATCTACAGCCACTCCGCTAATCACCACGGCAACATTCAAATTCAGGGAGCTTTGATTGAGGCATTGGATTACAGCGATTTTGTCACATTTCAAAGTTGGATGAGTTTTCCGAGATGCGCTAACTGCGTGTCTGCCGCTAACGTGGATCTGACTTCCTGATTGTTGAGGGTCATTGAGACAAATTTCTTAGCCTACTTGAATTTAACACTCGACGGAGTACAATTGAAATTGCTAGTTTTGTGATTGCTACAGTATGTTCCCCGTCCCGCTTCGACCGAGGATGGGAAGTTGAACTGAAATTTGGTGGAATTCTGACGTTTATTTAATATTTTTGTGGGTTAAACTCGACTTGTGGTTTTAAACAGAAAAACCTTGTGCCTGTGCTGGGAATGATCATGAAGACGGATGGCCACGGCTGAGGTTAGTGTTTGTGGTTTGCCAAACGGACCACAAGCTAACTGGCTGTTCATAATAGAATTTGAGGTGACCACAACTTTTATTTGTGGAATTAAATTGTTGCTGTATGCTTCTTTTCTTTCTTTTTTAATGTGCTTCTCAAATGAACAATGATTGAAAGGTGCAGCGTGTAACATTTCTGGTAGAAGGTCCATCCAATGCTTTTCTCCATGGAGATGTTATTGATTTGTCTGGAATGTTTCACAGTATGGCATTAAACATTAAAAGTATTGTTTATATTTTTATGGAGACCGAGTCAGATCTGTGGAAAGACGCCCCCGTCACAGTCACAATGCCTGCTTCTGTAGGTATTTTTGAGGAATAAAACCACCTGTAATTGAATAAATGTAAAGTAGGGCTGTTTAATGTCATACTGTGGAACATTTCAGGCAGAGCGGTGACATATCCACAGAAACAAGCAAGTGATGGAGCTCCAACTAAAAAGTTACACAATGCATCTTTAACTGAGAGTCGCAGTTGGAAAAACTGGAAGAGTTGACGGCGGCTCTAACACATTTACGGTATAAGCCGATTGTTGTTTCTGTAGCCATAGCAACCCTGAGGCAGACTGATAGAGCCTTGGCTTCAAATCTACATCAACAACCACAAATCAAAAAGAATAAAGTGTGTTGCCCAAGAACAGAAGAACACTATGCAATTCTGACAGCAGGGTCCAAACGTGCAACCTAAAATTGGACTACAGTATAGGCTAAGGGTTTAAATGTCCTATATTGCACAAATTTGACACTTGTGAGCTTTAAATTAACGTTTTTTTTTTGTTTTTTTTACAATCTGAGCCTTATTTCTGTAATAAAACAAGTTGTTTTACTCACCCATAGCACTTTGGTGTCATATGGAGCACTTCCAGAGATGTTTTAGATTAGCGATAGCCGTAGCGCATAGCGTATGCCCCATGCGGTCTCCAAATAACACAAACTTTAGCACTTTTCAAATCATAGAAGCTCAATGTCTTAGTCTACACTTTCGTTTGAGTCAAAAGTGGCCTGTAATCCGAGATTTATCCATAGTTTCGAGTAGATGAGGAGGCCAGTGCGCATGTGCGGAGTCACAGCTTATTTCACTCTCAGCTCCCGGGACCCAAACATGAAACACAAAGCTGTAAATTATGGATAAATCTCGGATTACAGGCCACTTTTGACTCAAACGAAAGTGTAGACTAAGACATTGAGCTTCTATGATTTGAAAAGTGCTAAAGTTTGTGTTATTTGGAGACCGCATGGGGCATACGCTACGCGCTACGGCTATCGCTAATCTAAAACATCTCTGGAAGTGCTCCATATGACACCAAAGTGCTATGGGTGAGTAAAACAACTTGTTTTATTACAGAAATAAGGCTCAGATTGTAAAAAATGTTAATTCTCCTTTAAATACAGTAAAACTGGGAATTGAAATGCACAATGTATTTATTATAGCCTAAATAATCTCATCTCGTTTCATTCTTGCAGATCCAATCTCGTCTCTCATCTCGTCCCACCCCTGGTGCAAACACAGTACAGCACTTTCTGTATTATCTCAGGACATCACAAAGCACAAGTGTTTTCTTTTTGAGAGAAGAACTCAGTTTGAATTTGCAGGGTTTGTGTGAATGAAACAAAACCCAACTCCAGGTCTGTTTGTGATGAGGAAACATTAGAACATACAGTCGATCACAAAATAGTGTAATATGCGCCGTTTAAACTATTCCGATGTAAATAGCAGCTATTGTAGTCGTTTGTTTTATTTGTTTCATGTTTGGTGCTTCGGTCAAATAACCAAAATTCTCTAAATATTAAAATTCTGTTATTCATGTTTTTAAAACAGTAAAAAGCAGGTACCGTGCTTTTAAAACGTCATACCTTATGTTGTAACCAGGACTGACCTTTTCAAATCCGGACAGGCCATTCCAAAGTGTCAAACTGCAGACAGGAGCAGAGGGAGGAGGAGGGGACAGCGTGAGGGACAGAAGAGCTCTTATAGTCTCTGGGAAAGGAGAGCGTAGTGTAATGATGCAAAGATACGCATCTAAACCAGAGTCATGTTACCACGTTTGAAAAACTGAAGGAGGCCCCTGAGAATCACACAGAAACGAGTGGAAAGATAACCAAAGTCCTACGCTCATCAAAGTCATTCACAAACACTGAACTACAGGCGGGACGAGGAACGATTTCCACAATATGAGATGAGACACGAGATTGGATCTACAAAAACGAGACAAGACTAGATTTGGACATTCTTTTTAATAAATAAATTGCACAATCCAGTTCCCAATTTTGGCCTCACCATGTTTGATTTGCTTTATTTAATATTTTTGCTGTCTTCGTAGCTCTGCTTTTTGGGACTACAGCTTCTCAAAAAATGTTACTCACCAGTACTTAAAGGAGAATTAAAGTTTTTTTTTTACAATCTGAGCCTTATTTCGGCAATAAAACAAGTTGTTTTACTCACCCATACCACTTTGGTGTCATATGGAGCACTTCCGGAGATGTTTTTAGATTAGCGATAGCCGTAGCGCGAGTTCTCGGAGCATGTAATATATGCCCCGTGCGGTCTCCAAATAACACTTTAGCACTTTTCAAATCATAGAAGCTCGATGTCTTAGTCTACGCCTTCGTTTGAGTCAAAAGTGGCCTGTAATCCGAGATTTATCCATAATTTACAGCTTTGCGTTTCATGTTTGGGTCCCGGGAGCTGAGAGTGAAATAAACTGTGACTCTGCACATGCGCACTGGCCTCCTCATCTACTCGAAACTATGGATAAATCTCGGATTACAGGCCACTTTTGACTCAAATGAGAGCGTAAAGACATCGAGCTTCTTTGATTTGAAAAGTGCTAAAGTTTGTGTTATTTGGAGACCGCTCGGGGCATATATTAGCGCTACGGCTATCGCTAATCTAAAACATCTCTGGAAGTGCTCCATATGACACCAAAGTGCTATGGGGGAGTAAAACAACTTGTTTTATTACCAAAATAAGGCTCAGATTGTAAAAAACGTTAATTCTCCTTTAAGTCAATTAAAAAAAAAAAAAACATGAAAAAAAATCTCAGCTATTTTGTCCCGCGAGATCTTGTGAATGTACGAGTAACTATTAGGGCTTCATGGTTTAGGAGAAATCAAGCTTGAAATAAAAATAGTTGGCTTTCTCACCTCGTAATAAATAAGGTTTTGGTTTTGATTCCCAGACCACATGAGGCCCTTATCTGTGGAGTTTGCATGTTTTTCTGGTGTCTGGGTTGATTTCCCTTGGCAACTCCACCATCTCTAGTGAACAGTTCGGTGTTCCTAACCTGGCTTACGGTAGATTGACATGTGTGGCTCTTTGAACCGAGTTCTGAGGGTGGGTCAAATAAAAAAAATAAAAATAATACATTTTATTTGTACAGAGCTTTTCAGGACACTGAGAGACACTTTACAGAACAGATATTAAAAGAGTCAAAACAGCGATAATGGTACAGTAAAGATAAAAAAATCCTACTGACAAAAGTGAAACATTAAAAGCTATTGGGTCACTCTCCTCCTTATCCCGGAAACAGCAAAGACTCCCCAGGAGAGGAGCCTCTGCACGATTTCCTCATCCCAGATGTGGACCCTGGTCTCGCTGACCCGGAACCCATCCAGCAGCTTTTCCTTGGCTGCCTGAGACGCCACCGTTATCTCGTACCTGTCCTTGGTCACCATGCGGCAGCCAAGTACAGTCCCACACATCTCCTGTGCGGTCTTCATCAAGGCCATAGGGGACAGGCCCGCTCCACCCTCCAGCTCCAAAAAGACCATCAGCTCTTTTTGGTATTCTACATTCTTATTTCTCCTCGTGTTGCCATCACTTTTCTTCGTAGTATCTTCCCCTCTTCACAGCGCTCCTTAGCGCCCACGTTCGCCATCTCCACTTCGCGAGAGAAACGGAGTTTCGCGACACCTTCACCCCAGACAATACACTTTTCTCCATCTCCCAAACCGGTTCCCCTCTGTTGGACTTCTGACCACTACCCTCCTCCGCTGCACTGAACAATCCCTTTGGACCACTCCACTCCCCGTGTTTCTCTTTCTCGACCCCCCTTGTATTTCCCCCAAGTGCCTTCAAGTCCCTTAGTCCTTTAACCCAGTGATGTTTATTCCCGTGCCCACATCCCCCAATGTGTCGTCGGAGTACTTTGCGAATGTTATTATGGTTTGAATATATGTAACTTAAATAATAAAAGATTTAAAAAAAAAAAAAAGCTATTGGGTCTTGAGAGTTGTTGAGGTAGTGAGATCCAGACGGAGAAGGCTCTGTCTCCTCAGGTTTGGAGCTTGGTCTTACAGAGGAGGGACAGGAGGTTGGCGTTGGAGTACCGGAGGGAGTGGGATGGAGTGCGGGGGTACAGCATCCTAAACCTAAATCCTTACCTTATTTCCAATCAAAATGTTCATAGATTAAATAAGTCAGACAGATTCTAAAACAAATTATTAAAGCTTAGTCATTTTTTTGTTTTAGTTAAGTTTTAATATATTCTAACTTGTTTGTAGAATCCCTCAGTCGTCCAGGTAGAATCCATGGCAAAAGGAAAAGAAATTTAATTTGTCAACTGGACAAAAGTGTATTTGGTCAAATACGTTTTGCAGCTCATCCAAGCTTTTTCTTCAGTTCTGCAGAAGCTGAAGAACACTTAAAGCCCCAGTGTGTAGGATTCGTGGCGCATAGGTGGATGGTGCTATTGCACTTCCTGTTTTAGCTACGGCAGACCTCGAGGGTCACCCGGGCCCGCCGTAACGCGGACAGCTCGCGTACCAGCGCACGAACGCTTGAGGTGCACCCGGCGCTGTGCGAGCCCTCGCCGACAACTACGGTATAAATAAAACGTGGTCCCGTTCACTGTTTTTTTTTTTTTCCCCTCATGAAAACACACATTCCTGATCGTGTACCATTACAATCTACACATCAAATGAAACCTTAGTCTCCTCTTTTTGACTATGCAATTCATTTCCCTGCAAAACAATCACTCCCCGAGCACATGGGGCTTTTTATACGGAAAAGCACAAAACGAGGTTTGTTACTTAGCTTACCTTAGAATGCTTTGCACAGGTCAAACTCTGTATTTCACCATAAACTTGCTCTCAATTTGTCCGTAAGGATCCAGCAAATAAAATCCAGTAAAACAATTTAGTCCAAAACACGTGTTAGATCCATTACGACGTGTGATCCGGCAACATGCTTGTGTTGTTTACCCAAAACCACGAGCCTTGCCGAAGGCGAAGGCGGAGCCCAAATGTCCTTCTGCGGCTCTCGTATTCAAAATGGCTGCCTCTGCATGGGGAAGATCCCCCTTTTATGTGACTATATCTAAGTCCAAAAGAATACTTTGATTTCATGATGGAAGTGAAAAGGCTTGGAAAACAATGTATTGAATGGGTATCTTCAATTTAGGTATTTAACGGGTAAAAATCTTACACACTGTCCCTTTAACAACACAGTCTTAACTTTGTTTTTGAGTGCTCTAATGAATGAACATTTTCGCAGTCATTTTCAAGTGGAGAAGTGAATGTAAACCCTAGAATGGTACCGTCACAGCACGACATTAAACATGTCTATCTCCATGGAGACAAGCAGGTGATGTAACCAGGTCAGATCTCTGGACAGGCGATCCCGCTCATAGTAAGAATGTGATTTTCAAGGTACGCTTGAGCGACTACAACACGTGTTTCTTGAATACAAATGAAATGTAAGATAGATAAGTTTAATACCATACTGTGGGACATTCCAAGTAATGCTATAACATCACTATAGTGACAAGCAGGTAGCAAACCACCTACCATATAAAAATTCAGAATCTTTTGATATTAACTTTGATATTCCCTTTAACAGAAGAACCTTGTGTACTTTTTGTGCCTGGCTTGCTATTGCGTGAAAAGTCCCTCAGTCGTCCAGGTAGAATCCATGATAACAGGAGAAGTTCAATTTGTCAACTGGACCAAGTTTGTTTGGTTGAAAACGTTTCGCCGCTCATCCGAGAGGCTTCGTCAGCTCTAATAAGAATACTGGTAAGACACTTGCTTATATCTTGCTGTAGGGAGGAGCTACCTAGCTAACTACTTTCCGGAACTATCTCATTGGTTTCGGTCTTTTGTTTCTCTGGCGTCTAGCTTAACGATCCCTATTCATCCCTACACGCCTGCTTTTTCACACCTCTGGCCCTGACCTGGCTAACCCTATTGTTTCCCTGTTTGTTTGATCTAGGCTTAATAATGGAATTGTAGATGGGATGCAAATTATATCTTACGCCACCATTTCTGTTCAGAGAAGGATTCTCTTTTTTGACAAAAATAGCCTCTTTAACTCCCCTCTCAAACCAATTCTTTTCCCTGGCTAAGATCTGAACCTCACTGTCCTCAAAAGAATGTCCCGTGGCTTCTAGGTGAAGATATACGGCAGAAGACGGTCCACTCTGGCACGCCCGTCTGTGTTGGTACATCCTCTTGTGAAGTGGCTGCTTGGTTTCTCCAATATAGCGCTCACTGCAGTCTTCACTACACTGAATGGAGTAGACCACATTGCTTTGTTTGTGGCTCGGTGTTTTGTCCTTTGGGTGGACGAGTTTTTGTCTTAAAGTGTTTGTGGGTTTGAAATAAACTGGGATTTCATATTGTCTGAAAATCCTCTGTAGTTTTTCCGACACGCCGGCCAGGTACTGGCTTGCTATTGTTAACCACTGCAAGAAAGAACAAGAGCCAATGGTGCAATGTAGTGTTTTTCTTCTTTTTTTCCCCCATTATTTATTTATTTATTTATTTCATATTTTTTGTTACAATAGATGGTGAAACGCAAGATTCTTTCACAAAACCCCAGTGTACCAACAAGACACGGTGGCACCCAGGGAAGCCATTGTACTGGACTACGACTCCTCTCTCTCCTCTCTTTCTCTCTTAGCTCTTTGTTGGGTATCCTGCGTCTGGCCGATCCTTATCTCCCACTGTCAAGATAGCATTCTCCACGAACAAGGAGCGTAGTGTACGAGCCGCCAGGCCGGGGAGTACATGTGTAACAGGGAGCACGCCACGACTCACTGATTTCCTCCTATTTAAATCAGACACTGGAGAATGCTTAGGCTTACATATGAAATAAAATGGGGACTTGATGAATACAGAAATAACGTTGGATTTCTGATTGTACATTGTGGTCATGGCGTGTTCTTATGTGGGGGCAGGGCCAGTGTGATCCTCTACTTACACGTTTTAATGCCCAAAAGTTGCTGAATATGATTCATTAGAATACTGGTTATTAAAGGTCCTATAGAGGGATTATCAGACTACATCACTCCCCGCTCTATTGTGCATGTCTTTTATCATGTCAATGTCTTGAAGATTTCAGGCTGTCCTGGGGGGCGGGGCTTGGAATGTCCATCAGGTAAGAATGGAAGCCAGACTACTGAAGTTTGGACTTCTCATCATTTACCTGCTCACCTGCATTTCACTTTATTATTAGTCTGTATACATTTCCAAAGCTCAAAATTCTCTGTTCCACCTTGAGATGTCATGAAAAATCACATATCAGTCGATGTCAAGTCCAGCTAATTCTTGAAACATTAAACAGGAATTTGCGATGTTGCCATTTGCAACTTCAACGCAACTTCAGCCAATCCCCGTGAATTCAGGGCGGTGTTGCAATTTTGACCAGTCACCGCAACTTTCCCGCAATTTTTACCAATTTTGACCAGTCATCGGCGACGTATTGAGCTCACGTCGACCAACTTCCTTCTGCCTTACTTCCGTGTGACGAAACGAAACTGTGGCCGTGTCCCCAGTTCGGAGCGTGGTTTGAAGGGGGCTCAGACTGCACTCAAGGCGGTGCACACTTGCTCAGCCCTGAGTGCACTCTGCGGACCGCATGGCCGTCTGCGAAATGCGACAGGTCTCGCAACCGGCTGGTTAGCTCAACACCGGCTGGTTAGCTCAACTGGTAAGTCATGGACTTTTCCCCTGGGGGTTGTGGGTTCAAATCCCCCCCGGGCAATGAGCTAACCAGTGTGGGTCCTTGGGCAAGACCCTTCACGGTACTGCCCCCCGGGCGCCGAAAAAGATGGCTGCTCACTGCTCCTGAAAAGGATGGGTCAAATGCAGAAGTCAAATTTCTCCTGTGTGTCATTGTGTGTGAGACAAATAAAGGCTTAAGCCTAATCTTAAAAAAAAAAAAAAAAAAAAACTACGGGAAGCAGCGACTCCATTTTCTCCCGTAGAAGAAGTAGCGCGCGGTGCATGCTGGGATATATGAGTGTGCGAAGCGTGCATTTTCACGCGCTTGGTCCACGCCCCGATTTCCATGGAAACGACTGCGGTCTTCGCACTGCGTGTTAACTGCGCATGGGACAAAAAAGAAATGACGCACATGCCCTTCAAACCACACTCCGAACTGTGCACTCTGGGAATTGGGACACGGCTTCTAATGGCAAAGAAACATGTCTGCGGCGACATTTGCCCACAAAAATAACAGCAAAAGACCGAAACAGTTCCCCTCCTAGTAGTAATTTATTTTGGATGTTGGTAAGGTTGTTTTAGGACCATATCTGTGATCTCTGTGTCTTTGTATTATTCTTTGTCAGTAATAACTCAGTATTCAAAATATTACTCAATTTTAATTACAAAAAGGGAAAATCACAACTATTTATCGCAACTTTCACTTCCTCCAGCAACAAAATCGCAACAGAACTTTTTGGAAAAGCTCACGCAAATTCAGGCATTTTAGCCGGCAACAATCACAAAAAATGCCCGCGAAATCCTGGGGGGTCTTATTAAATATTACACAAAGCTCAATAGACCTTCATGTTTCATGTGCAGGAAATGATAACTGTATAGCTGAATTGACAGGCCTTTTGGTTGAGATGAACTGTCTGCAACTTAAAAACTTAGTCCACATGACCTTCACTACCAGTCAAAAGTTTGGACACACAAGGTTGTTTTTTTTTTTTTTGTGTGTGTGTGTTATATTCAATTGCTCAAAGTATCCACCCTTTGCTTTGTTGACAGTGCTGTAAACCCTTGGCCTTCCCTCAATGAGCTTCATGATGAAGTCTCCTGAACTGGTTTTCACTCCGCAGCTGTGCCACCTCAGGGTCAAGGAATGCCAAAAGTGCAAACCGGTGATAACAGCCAAGGGTAGAGGGCAAACTTTGAGCAAACTTTGAATTTATATTTTCTTTATTATTGTGCCATTCATAGTTTTGATGCTTTCATGCAAATCTACAAAGTAAAAAATAACGAAGGAAAAAAAACACACACACAAATGACCCAAACTTTTGACTGGTAGCGTATTTTGAACCTTTTTTTTTTTTTTTACTATTCTGCAATTACACAAGTGCACATTTTAAAGCATACTTCCTGGTCTATCCTACCGATGGCTCCTTGGACACCGGTGCATTCTCATACTGGTTAGCATGGGTAATGCCTTGATCAGATTTCTCCTCATTTGGGCCTCACTTCCTCTGGACATGAGCTGCTTTGATCAGGACTCGGGGTCAGTGCTCAGGGTCAGTTTGACCCCGACAGACCCATTCTCAGGAACGTGATATGCGATACAGCACGACGTGGGTTCAATAAAGGCTGACGTTTAAGTTAGAAGAAATAATTAGATTCATTTGACTTCAAGTGGAGGTTTCAAAGCTATAAGGTACAGGCTTCTATCTTTGAAGGATTAATATTAAAAGGCCTGTTCCTGATTTTGAACCATCAGTAAGGAACATGTTTGAATTTGAACTTTAACTTGAACTTTTTTATTTCGGTTTTTATTATGGTTCCTTCAAATGAAAATTACAACTTTCATTTTTTTTTTTTTATCACTGCCTCTCTCTAAAATACAAAACATGGCTAATCTGCAAATTGAACTGTTTCATGGCCAAGCAAAGTGTCTCAGTAAAATTAAAGTGAGGACGACTACACAAAGATTCAAAAACACACACAAGAGACAACCTGATCCACAGTCACAAACCAAGACTACATCAAACACTGGTTACACTCTCCACCCCAACGAGCTCACTACTCTTTAATCTCCCCATGTTGATGTGTTTTTTTCCCCATCTGTGCTTGCTGCTTTATTCCAGGTCATGTTTTCCGGGATGAATATGTAAATTCCTGGTGTTTACTCAGATAATTCCAGTGTTTGGTGTATGGTTCCGCTGAGGCTAAGGCTAACCCCATTAGCAGTGTGCTGTATAAACCCATGGGAGGTCATTACCAACAAGTGCCTGCTCCCCTCATGTGTAATTAACATACGCAATGCTTAGTGCTGCTTTCAGCATTTAATCCACATGCTGTGCAGAGGATGGGACAACTAAAGAAATACTAAAGAAATAGGATTGGAATTGAGCTTTCAAACAGAAGAGACAACAGGCAGGAAGCTAAAATAGTGTCTATTGTTCAGGAGTGTCCAAACCATGGCTTGAGGGCCAAATGTGGCCCTGATAACCATTTTTGTTGGCCCTCAGACTTCCTGCTTAATTGACCCAAATCATATCCTCCTGGGACCTGAAGAAAAAAAATGTATTTCAAATTGTATTTATTTATTTATTTATTTATTTATTTATTTATTTATTTATTTATTTATTTATTTATTTATTTATTATTGATCTGGTTTAGACCTGCTTTAAATCTGGTTTAGACCTGCTTTAGTCCTGGTTTAGAAGTGGTTTAGATCTCTTTTAGACCTGGTTTAGATCTGGTTTAAATCTGGTTAGACCTGGTTTAGTCATGGTTTAGACACGGTTTAGACCTGATTTAGACCTGGTTTAGTCCTGATTTTCTCCTGCTTTAGTCCTGTTTTGTCTCGGTTTATTCCTGATTTGGTTCCGATTTAGTCCTGGTTTAGTCTTGGTTTAGTCCTAGTTTAGATCTTGTTCAGTTCTGGTTTAGTCCTAGTTTATTCATCATAGTGCAGCCACAAACTAGAGTGTATCTCGAAACACTTCAAAGACAGACTGGTTAACTCAATGTCCACTATAAAGGACATAAATGAATGGGCGGAGTCTCAGGAGGATATATGCAGTAGTTTTGACTGCAAATAATTATACCATCCAAATATTGCAATGTAATAGAGACCAAATATCACACAAGCCTTATTCAAGCCTGGAATATTACACAGTATATCATTACATTTCCATGGAGACAAGCATGCCAACCCAGTAAGAATGCATGTTTTTCAATATATTTTGAGCAATAAAAACAGTTGTCATTTAATAAAGGCAAGACAGATACTGTTAATGCAATACTGTGGAACATTCCATGCAAGGCAGTAACATCTCACCATCCACCAGAAGACCTTTAGCCTATAAAAGGACCTATAGCAACCGTTGTCATCCCAGATATAGTCTATGTGGAATGCCTTGATAGAAATATTTTTTACTTAGTTTTTTATGAGGCGCTGTACCTGATTTTTATTGTCTTAAATGTGAAAAACAGAACTAATTCAATTTAAACAGTTTGCAGAGGTGAGCTATTCTTCACTGACTTTATGCATTTTGAACATCCTAATGATTCACCATGATGGGTTGAAGCAATTTTTTTTCAATTTTTAGAAACCAGAGCATCACCAGAGTTTCACTGTCACTGTAAAGCTAACAGCAACTAGCATGCTAACTCACACTTCCTGATATCAAACTATAATAATGATGCTTTATAATATAATGCTTTATAATGAGACACAGACAGTACACAGTGGACTTACTTTGACCTCAAGAGCTGCTTATACAATATACAATATATCTGCCCTTTAATCAACAATAAAACCCATTTTGGAGACCCGTGTGACTTGGCATGGCTCCATTTTTTTACCTTTTTAGTTTGAATCGCCTTTTGTGAAGTGCAAACAGTCTTTTCTTTACTTTTGCACCTCCACTTCCTGGCATAGCGGTGACTCAAACGCGCTATATTCCCTTTGAATGGCAGGAAAATGAGCCCGGAATTGCATGTTCTCCCTGTGGTATTCCGTGTGGGTGACCTCCCCTAAACTACCAGCTGTGGAATCCAGTTTTTATTTACACAGAAGACAAAACAATACAGAACAATTCAATCATGGAAGGTCAGATTGAATTTGGGGGGGAAAAATGGGAAAAAAGAGGAAGAATAAACAGATGGAAGGAAAATATTCAAATGTGAGATTGAAGCTGAATAAATCAGTGGAGGAATTGTTGATAAAACCCATTTTTCATCTTGGCTTGCACTGATCTTTCCATTTTGTATCAACATTTTTAGTCTACAAATGATGTGATTTAGTATCTGTAATAGTTCTTTTGTCTAGGCTTTATGCTTTACAAGTGGATTTAATGAAAGATATCTCATTCTCATTGGCCCAACTGTCTGCATGTTATTTTTGAAACAGGGAGAAGGAGAGGGGCTCCGGTTTGTAACTGAATTCAAGTATCTTTGTTACCTTGAACTCCACATTAACTTCTCAAAAACATGTAGAAACATGTAAAAAAAAAAAATCTTCATTTTAATATTCATAACTTTAGGCAAATTCAATCATCATTGCCAGAACATTCAGCTAAAATGTTTCTCCACAGCATGATTTTCTCTCACATTGAATACTGCATTACTAACTGTCACTGACCAGCATGATAACCTTAAAAGCAACAGAATCACTTTTTAAAAAAGCTTTAAAAATATTTGTCAGAAAATCTTTATCTTTTCATCATTGTCTCATACTTCAGAAATATAGTATCTTAAATTTTGAACATTTTTGAAAATTGAAACTAGCCTGGTCGGTATATAAGGTCTTAAATGGACTCACTCCACTACCTTTGGGTGAGTTCATTTTGCCCAAATTCAGCACTTGTGGTCGGGTAACAAGAGCAGTGACGGACTGGGCGGTCTGGCATTTGGGCACATGCCAGAAGGGCCCCGACAATGGTAAATGGTCACATCTTTATATAGCGCTTTTCCACCTTCAAGGCACCCAAAGCGCTTTACAACAAGGAACCAATCACCCATTCACACACACATTCACACACACGTGTACGCAGACACTGGCGAGGAGGGTTAAGTGTCTTGCCCAAGGACACAATGGCAGCATTCATCTGCGGGAGCTGGAATCGTACCAACCAACCTGTGGGTAAGTGGATCTGACCGCTCAACCACTGATGTTTCTTATGTCAAGAGCGGGATTTGAACCGCCAACCTCAGTGGACAAACGCTCTACCAACTGAGCTAAGGCTGGGGAACATTCGTCCGTATAAGAAGGGGGGGAAGGGGGAAGAAGGAGGGAGAAAAGGGAAGAAAATTGAGCAAGCCGCAGGTTCGAATCCAGACCAGAGCGAGAGCAAATTAACAGATTTAAATTTTAAACTTGCTTATTTTAAAATCAGTTATTTATCTTTTCATAATGTTTTGTCATTTTTCAGGGAAATTATTAAAAACTTTGTCCAAACTACTAATGTTTGTCCATTTAAAGGCATTTTACTTATGCAATTGTTTCCTATAGTAACTTTTGGGATTCCATTCATACCATATTGTAACTCTAAAGTTTCATTCAAACTGCAGGCAGCTTCTTGATATTATAAGTGCTTCTAGAATTCACTGTAAATTAATACAACACAATCAATTCCACAAAGAAATATATTTATTAACACAATAGTATGCCCAAAATTTCACAATTTTCTTGGCAGTCAGTAATTTCAGTCAGGTCAGTGATTATTTTCTAACTGAAAAGAAACCAGAATATAAAAACATGAATTTTAAATTCATAAAGATATTAGAAACATAAAGATATTGATATACAAGACCCACAATAAGTACATAGATAAATAGGAATAGAACAGTAATAGGATAATAATTGGAATAGAACAGTTATTAACACTAGATGGTAATAAAAATATTTATTAATATTAAAGTAAGTAAAGCTAACCCAATATTCTCATACATTGAAGCCACTCCTCTTTTGTAACTGGCTCTGTGTTTGGACAATATTCCTTGCCTTTTTTACTGACTGTGACTGTTTCCACGGTGCGAAACTGCCCACATTTATGACATACATTTGAGGTCACAGTCATGCCTTACAAAAACAATGGAATGGACATATTTTTAGGTATTTATATTTTCTAATACACTAAATACCAACAAAAGCATGCAGAAGTATTTCCTCAGACATAAGTGAATAGGCAAATATTATTACTTGCATGTGAGGATAACTCTAAACTCTGATCGATGGGCCCGGTCCAACTGCTGAAGCCCAGCATGACCTCCTGGATCTACATCTGGTGCAAATGAGGGTTTTCATGATCACGTGGCATCCAAACCAGCAGCCGTTGGGCAAAGAAGCGGTCGGGTGTTGGAGCCTGGTGGTACAAGGTAGCTGGTGGTGGGGGGTGGTACCACAGGTCTCGGCGGACTTTCAGTTCCAGCTTCCCTTTTGCACCCACCATAAAAAGTGTTTCTGCCGCCCACTTGCTGTGGGATGGTCTGTGGCCATAGTACCGAGAGGTCCGCTGGTTCTGGCTATATTGAGAAAAAAGGTATAAGAAACAAAGAAAACATCGATTGATAATGGCATGTGCATTTTTCAGCGCATCTTACCATTGTTCGTGTTGTAGAAAGAAGGAAGAGGAGGGTTTGATGAAGGTCTGATGGCAGACGAGGTCTGCGGAACAGCGGGCGGGCATGAGACTGTTACAGGGATATGTATCTATGGAACCTGTGAAGTCTCTAAATGAAAGAATATTATTATTACGTTTTAGTGAAATAAAGTTGTATAATTATGACAATTTAATTTACATGTGCTTAATTTTCAGTTAAATAAAATGATATTATTACCTGAGGGAGTTTCCTCTGCAGACAAATTTGGCTTGACCACGTGAGCCCCCAAATCTCTGCTTTTCAAGCTGTTAACAAGAGGGTCATTGTCAGTCAAATTTATGGGTCTAAATCCTGCACCACTGCTGCAGATATGCGTGTGTGTGTATGTGTGTATGTATGTGTGTATGTATGTATGTATGTATGTATGTATATGTAATAACATTCTGCTAACAATGGATAAAGTCAGTCTGGGTCTTTTGGACTGCTCATTGCTCCTGGGGATAGATGGTGTGGGTCTTTTTGAAGGAGTAGACAGCTCACTGCTGGAGGTGGAGGGTGTGGGTTCTGCTCTCAGCTCTCTGCTCCTGGAGGTGGAGGGTGTGGGTTCTGCACTCAGCTCTCTGCTCCTGGAGGTGGAGGGTGTGGGTTCTGCTCTCAGCTCTCTGCTCCTGGAGGTGGAGGGTGTGGGTTCTGCACTCGGCTCTCTGCTCCTGGAGGTGGAGGGTGTGGGTTCTGCACTCAGCTCTCTGCTCCTGGAGGTGGAGGGTGTGGGTTCTGCACTCAGCTCTCTGCTCCTGGAGGTGGAGGGTGTGGGTTCTGCACTCAGCTCACTGCTGGAGGTGGAGGGTGTGGGTTCTGCACTCAGCTCTCTGCTCCTGGAGGTGGAGGGTGTGGGTTCTGCACTCAGCTCACTGCTGGAGGTGGAGGGTGTGGGTTCTGCACTCAGCTCTCTGCTCCTGGAGGTGGTGCAGGACAAGTCTAAGCCAGGGGTGGCATCCACTTTAGGTGGCAGATGACCCTATGATAAGTGCATGAAGATATACCAGACAAATAGTAGGCCTATTTAGGACACTAATATATTCTATATCATGTCTAATGCTTCTTCTTCTTCTTCTTCTTTTTTTTTTTTTTTTTTTTAAAGAAATGTAGGATAAATGATGGCACCTTATGAAATCCACATGAGCATGTATGAAGTGTGCTCCAGAGTGGTCTGTCTACCCCTACTTGAAAGCAGAGGGCACTTTTCTATCTGAAATCATAAACAAATATTCTGCAAATAACTAGTTTGTGTGCCAAATGTCCATACATATACACAGTATTACGTTAAAAATGTATAATTAGTATTAAGTGAATCCTCTACTTGTTTTATCTGCACACAGATAACATGGAATATCACAAACAGTTCCATATTAAATGCAATAAAGTTGAATCACTCTGGTACATCTCATACCATCTTTTTTGTCTGGGAGCAGGTCTATTGCTGTTTGTCTGCGACGTAATTACCAATGAATTAACGTAATCACTACGTAGTGTCTGGTAGCTATTGAAACAATTAAACTAAGCCACTGCATTGATGAAATATGTACAACCCACCTGTTTTCTCAGTACGGTGACGTTACGGAGCTGTTAGCGAACTTTTGAGAGCGGCGAAGCACATGGGATTGTTGTCAACAGTGAGCCGAAGATCGAAAGACGGCAAGATGCACTACGCACATCGATTGGCTCGCAAATGACTCAGCTCACAGTTTGATTGGACTCACACCGTGGCCTGATTTGCTCTCGTGAAAGAAGATAGAGTTGCGGATCTTATTGGAAGCGCAAAGACTCACGTTGCAAACTAACAGGCGCTTGAAACCTCGAGCTACGCACTCCATTGGACGAAAAGTACGGACTATCGGCTTTGCGGTACCGCAACTGCCCACCGTGGCCCCGAATCCACATTGCCTCAGCCCACCCGCTAGGTATTCGGTCATTACGTGCCTCCATCGTCTTAAAAATTCCGCCCTATTGCTGTAATTGAAAGGACCCGTTTACAACTACATATATATGACAGTGACGGTGGCACCGTGATGATGTGTTTAAGGGATTACATTATTTTATTTTGCAGGGATATTTCTTCCTACAAAGTTAAAAATGTGCACAGTTTGAAATAAAACAAATATATCTGTATTTTGTATTTGTTTGCGACAACAGAAGTAAAGCACTGCCTTATGGGAAATTTCCCACGGCCGGCCGCGACTCGAGCTCGCGTTACCATGATTTGACCAATGTCTGTCCGAGTTACTACCAAGAATTGACCAATCACGGCACTAGTTGCTACCAAGAATAGGTAGCGCTCGCATATGAAGAAGAAAACACTTTATACAGAAGACAATCGTAAACCTTTTGGAGGAAGTTAGTACAACACAACATTGAATCACTTTCATGAGAAATAGAACGGTGAAGATTGTGGTCGTGTGGTCAAGTTAGTCAAAGTAGAAGAGGAGACAGACGGACGGTCGGATACTTAGCATTATAGTTTAGTAAAATGGATCGAGGAGGAGGTGGAGGGAGTGATCAGGTTGCGGAGAAGAGCATTTATTAACGGCATAAAGGTAAGACACTTTAAAAAAAAAAGATGGCTGGGTTGAGCATTTATTTCCATGATTTTAATGCAGTTGTTTAATGCTTATGGGGCTGACGTCTGCCGCTGTTACCTGATGTGCTTTGTGCCAAGAACCTCTACCAGAGGCGACTGTGTAACACCTTACAGAGACGCACAACATTCAGTCAGCAGGTGTTTTCAGTCAAGGTACAGAAATCTGGAACAACATCCAGCTGCAACAAGAGACTCGACCACATTCAGAACATTTAAAACCTGAAATCTGAAACGATGGCTAAAGAGAAATCAGATTTGTGATCACTAATGTTCTGCTTCTATGTAAATGTCAGTGTTGTATGTCATGATTGTGTCTTATTGTGCTGTTTCTATCATGTTTGTCCTATGAATTGTCATTAACAGTTTGTCTATTGTGTGAAGTTGTTTCTTGTTGCTTTTATCTCTCTAACCTGCCCGGGACTACAGATGTAAAGAACCTGGCGTATTTATAAGTTTATGTTAATTAATATGCATTGTCCCTTTTAAATCTGTTACCTCAAGCCAGTCAACACTGAGGTAATATAGTAAAGAAGCAACTTTATTGATCTCACACTGGAGAAATTCCTCTCTGCATTTAACCCATCCTGTTATTAGGAGCAGTGAGCAGCACATTACTGCGCCTCGGGACCATCTCCATGATCTTCTTGCTCAGGACCTCAGCTGGATGATTTTACCTGGTGCATGTTTTGGGTTGATGTGGGAAACCGGAGTGCCCGGAGGAAACCCACCCAGACACGGGGAGAACATGCAAACTCCACACAGAAAGGCCTGGGCAATCCAGGGATCGAACCCGGAACCTTCTTGCTGTGAGGCATGAGCGCTAGCACTCAGCCACCGTGCCGCCAAGTGTAAACTTGTTTCAAGATCTCAGTTTTCCATTTGTTCAATTCTTCACATTGATGATTAAAACCGGTGATTAATCTTTGTTTTTGATTTATTATTTGTGTTCTGCGTCCTGATTGGCTAAGAGACTAGACCAGGACCAAACGAGGACTAAACCAGGTCTAAACCTGGACTGATCCTGGACTAAACCAGGACTGGACCAGGTCTAAACCAGGATTAGATCACTCCGTGCGGCTCTTTGCTGGTTTCGTGCGGCTGGTTTGTGGCTCGGGCTGAGAGGACGCAGTCCGGGCGCCGCGGTTCGATCTCGTGCTCGCAGCCCCGGTGCACCGGTCGTGCTGCTCTGTCACGGATTTGACCACGATGAGGGGTGCACGTCTCGTCCCGGGACGTGGCAGTGCTCCTCGCGCGTCCGGCCGGGCTTCCGGAGCCGTGCCCCCTCCCGACGCTTCACTATTAATACATTTTGTTGAAAATCTTTGAAAGTTTGAGTGTTTAAACGAGAGACAAATGTGAGAAAAGTTTAATTCCAGCCTGAGAAAAGTGTATAATGTGTGTGGTGAGGCATTTACAGCCTCAAAACATGTAGAATAATTGTAAAATATAAAGTTGTCCTACTTCACGGATTTCTCTTATTTCTGGAATCGAACCCCCGCGATAAACGAGGGATTACTGTACACTATTTTCTGATCTGTTCTAATGTTGTTTCCTCATCACAAACAGACCTGGAGTTGTGTTTTCTATCATTCACACGTTTAACACACAAACCCTGCGTATTTAGTCTGAGTTTTTCTCTCAAACTGAAAACGCTCTGCTCCACCTAGTGATACATGAAGTGTTCTACTGTGTTTTTAAAGTCCATACACCTTTACTAGAATCATTTGGGTAATTTCAGCCCTGGAATTTCTACTGAATTGAAGGTAAAAGCTAGATATTCACTTGAAAACTAATGCTTCATGACATCACAAGGTGTAACCAAGCATTTTGAGCTTTGGAGATATAGACAGGGTTATTCAAACATCTGTGAATGAAACAAAACACAACTCTGGGTATGTTTTTGTTGATGGTTCGTATATTATAGGACCTTTAAATAGGATTACGCATGTCTGTACCTATGACAAAAAAATAAATAAAATTACAAAATACGTATAAAGAGAACAGAGTAGAGGAATGTTTGATTTTCGTCTTGGCTCGCACTGATCTTCCAATGCATTTATTTAGTTTCAACTTACACGTTTTATTTTTTTCCAAACTATAACAGCATTTTTTTTTTTTTTTTTTTCGTTGATCAAATGTTTGGTTGAAAGCAGAGCAGCGGACTGAGGCTTTGATTTGCATCTGTATGAAAAAAGCGCTGGATTCTTTGGAGGAAACAGGTGGGGATGTGTGGTCGCTTTGAGCCACTGCGTTGCCAGATTGTGATGGTTTTTAATTCGCTGCTTCAATGCGACGGGGTGAGTGTGGAGCCCGGGCCAGATCCGCTCATCGAGGAACGTGCTCAACCTTTGGGATGTGCATCTTTGTGTGTTTTTTATTATTGTCTGTTTGAATTCTCTCATCTGACAACAGTGGACTCTTATCTGCCGTGGACAGAGATTTGCACATTGGACTACAGTGTTTTGTTGCTATCTTAGCCACCAAAACTCTCGAAACTTCTAGAAACAGTTGCACACTAGAGCAATATTTGTAGATCTAAAGCTGCACTATGCAACTTTCCTGAAAGAGGATCCATCTCACCACCTAACCGCACACAGTAAGATGAATGATCACATTTGTAATTTCAAAAACTCACAAAATCTTTTACCGCTGCCATTATAGCAATTTGGCAATGTGCTCCAATGGGACGCTGACTGGACCAATCATGTTGCAGCATTGTGGTTTGGGCAGAAGTCAAAGGTGAAGTCCCCCAAAAAACCAAAACAAACATGGCCAATGCCAACAAACTTCAACCTATTTTAGAAAACAAAGACACAGACTAGTTGTGAGTGCAGCGCTCTGACTCACTAACCTTGAGCCTCTCGAAGGTTCTATCCAACGCGGCACGTAACAAAAATAAAGAGTCTTGAATCCAAAGTTTGTCTTTTCTATCTTTACTAAAGTGAAAGTCATACAGAGTGGAAAAAAAGGAACAATAAAGGAAACAAAAAAGGAATTTTAAAGCTTGTAACTTCCCTACATGACGTCCTACATGACGTCCTACATGACGTCCCTATGTGACGGTCAAAAGACTGTGTAGCTTCTGTAGCTCGAGGCTTCTAACCAACTACCTACGTCGTCTCGGCTCACCCCTCAATGTGACTGAAGCTAGATTAAGGATTAAAGATCAATGATTAAAGTAGAAGATCAAAAACATCAAAGTACATCAAAGTAGAGCATAGCAACGCATAGCAACATAGATATAACATAGAAAAATGGCTTTAAAGCCCAATTCGGACGGGATTAGTTTTATGGGGTGACATGGGGTGAAGTAATAATTACCAGGGAATTTAGTCCTGTCTGAACGCTCCATGTCCGTAAACATAACGGAGTATGTCTGTGAAATTTACAGCGAGTTTCACCTTCTGTAAAACGGTCTGGGGGAATTACCATAGGTAATATTAATCCGGTGCCAATGTGACCCTCGGTAAAGATGTATGTAATATTTCGTCACATCCGTTTAAAGAAATAATTTACCGCAATTTTCAAACACGGAGGAGCTTGAAGCGCTTCGTTTTGCCGGCAAACAAATGATCTACTCAATACTCTCAAACAAACGCACACATCGACCAATAAAAAAGACCAAGAGGTATAAATCAGTCGTCAGGGGCATGAAACTGCTTGTTTTAGGTCATGTATGCTCTATTAGTCCTGATTATGGGACATAATTTGCATAGTTCGCTAATATTACACATAGGCTAATCATGACGTGCACGGCAACGAATACGTGACGGCAGAGCGTAAACAAACTCCTCCCATGTCAAATGAATATTACGGACATTTCTTGTCCTGTGTGAATGGGTCATTTATATTACAGAGGTCCTGTGATAAACCAACATTACTCTACATCCCCCTGGAAAACTAATCCCGTCCGAATAGGGCTATGAACAGTGTACAGAAGAGAAGTGCCGTGTGCATTTGTGGACAGGGAAGATGTCTGTGCTTTTCCCTCAACTGGATTTAACTAAAGTTTGATTTTTCATCTTGTTCTGCTGTTGTGATGCTTAGATCAATCACTGTGAAGTTATTTGTGCCTTTTCCCAATCGCTATAAATCCAGATTTATAAATGTGTCGAACTCTATTCAGAGTGAAACACATACCAATCTGGAAAGAGCCAAGTTATTCACATACTAAAATTCCAAACCAAATTCACAATCAGTATTCAAGATTCAAGATTGTTTATTTGTCATATGCAGAATCAACACAAGGTCAACAATGCAATGAAATGCTTAGGATCAGAAGAACCGTTGACTCGCTAAGATAGTCAAGAAGTACTAATAACATGCAGTATTGAGTTGATACAAAAGAGCTCTTTTGTAAAATTACCAAAACGTTTATTATGTTCCATTGAGCATGCTTCTGTTGAATTTTTGCTACTGTATATGCCATGCTATTACATATAAATAATGTAATGCAGTAAGACCATTCTGATACAGTACTTTAGTCTGTATGTCAAGAAAAAAGATCCAAACATTGTCCTTTACTTCTTGCATTGGCCTCACATAACCCGCCAACCTGTTTTCACACATTTCTGCGACTGAAACCCTCTTTAATTGTGAACCTCGTGGTGCAGAGGGAGCTGCTGGAGCGCTGGCCTAGTTGTTTCAGTCTCCGTGTTAAGCAGACTCCCTGCTCTCTGTGGATGTGGAGCTCTGCATTTTTAATATGGTGATAAGCACATACAGTCAGACGTGCACATTCAGCTCTACACACTGGAGCGAGCTGGGAGATAATGCGCAAAAACTTGTGCACGAGAATTACAGGAAAGGACGCTGCAACCCAGGAAATATGTCATTTTGTATTATTTAAAGGCCCACTGTGTAACGTTTCTGAAAGCTCTAAGCTCAAACAGAAACAGAAACACTAGAGCAATGTTTGGAATCTTAAAGGTGAACTGTGTCACATTTCTGGTGGTAGGTGTGGGACATGCTTGTCACCATGGAGATGTTATTGCCTGGAATGTACTACATAGCATTAAACTTACTCTAATGGTCTTCAGTTACTATAAATACCATTAAAAACATGCATTCTTACTGTGAATGGTGAATGGTGTCCTTTCTCCACAGATATGACCTGTAACTTTTGCTTAAAGGAGAATTAACGTTTTTTACAATCTGAGCCTTATTTTGGTAATAAAACAAGTTGTTTTACTCACCCATAGCACTTTGGTGTTACTTTGGAGATGTTTTAGATTAGCGATAGCCGTAGCGCGAGTTCTCGGGGCATATAATACATACCCCGAGCATGTAATATATGCTCCGAGTGGTCTCCAAATAACACAAATGTCTTAGTCTACACTTTCGTTTGAGTCAAAAGTGGCCTGTAATCCGAGATTTATCTATAATTTACAGCTTTGCGTTTCATGTTTGGGTCCCGGGAGCTGAGAGTGAAATAAACTGTGACTCCGCACATGCGCACTGGCGTCCTCATCTACTCGAAACTATGGATAAATCTCGGATTACAGGCCACTTTTGACTCAAACGAAAGCGTAGACTAACACATCGAGCTTCTAGGATTTGAAAAGTGCTAAAGTTTGTGTTATTTGGAGACCGCTCGGGGCATATATTACATGCTCGGGGCATATATTAGTGCTACGGCTATCACTAATCCAAAACATCTCTGGAAGTGCTCCATATGACACCAAAGTGCTATGGGTGAGTAAAATAACTTGTTTTATTACCGAAATAAGGCTCAGATTGTAAAAAAAAAAGTTAATTCTCCTTTAACTTCAGATTAAGAATCTCAGTACGGTGGCTGAGAGGCTAACATTCACGCTTCAAAAGAAGTTAGATGATATCCTGCATGTTTGATAAGTTTAGCAATTAGCAAAAGCCCTATTCAAACCCTGCTTACTATAAGATTCTGTCCAACACTTCACCCAAGTCTACATCACCCACACTCCCACATGATCATTCTCCATAAATATATAAAAGAATCATGCAAAACTCTACACAACAGGCTTAGAATGTCAAAAACAAAAAAAAATTCTAGTTAGGATCTAGCATAATAATTTTTGGACCTGATGAGACCCAAACACCTTTTAGACCTGGTTTAGTTCTTTGGTTTAGATCTAACAGAGTCCTGGTTTAGATGTTTTTATGATTTCATTATTTCCAGAATGAGCACATGCAACCTTTTCATCTCCACCTGACCTTTCGTATTGACTGTCTGCGTAAGGCCCGCTGGATTTTATTGACAAAAAAAGCAATACAGTGAAGCAGTTTGGAGCGCTGAGAAATAGCCTGTACAAGCTAGCTGACTTTTGGATTTTCACAATAAAGGTTATGTGAAAATAATATCTGTGCTCAGTGGGTTCTGACAGGTCTGCACGCAGAACAAGGTCAAATGTAACCAGTTACCATGGTGATGATATAAGGAGACATGAACACTTTGCAGTGACATCATGCTGGGGGGTATTGCATGAGTGTCTATGGCAGAATGTTCAGCGGTTGCCATGGTGGCACAATGCACACATTAGCCAACAGAGCATGATAAAAATTTTAGATTGTTTGAAAACTCAAGAAAAAATAGCCTACAATGTGTTTGACTTTCAACAAAAAAGGTGAGAGTGACAAACTGAAAAACTGCCGGCTAGCTTATGACAATAATGATATTTGAGAGCAAAGGAGAAGTTCAATTTGTCAACTGGACAAAGTTTGTTTGGTTGAAAACGTTTCGCCGCTCATCCGAGAGGCTTCGTCAGCTCGTCTGGTTATTGTACTGGTTAGACCCTGCTTATATCTAGCTGCCGGGAGGCGCGTCCTACAATGACAAAAAGCTCTGAAAACGATCCCCCTAATCTGTCTCTTTGTTTTTCAAATTACTCTGACGGCTGTTTCGACCCCATATTCAACGTCTAACGACCCTCTCCACCCCTCTGCCCTGGCTCTGTTTGACTGGTCTAAGAATCGCATTATAAATGGGAGACAAGTTATGTCTCACTCCCCCATTTCTGTTTAATGACGGATTCTCTTTTTTGACAAAAATAGCCTCTTTAACTCCCCTCTCAAACCAGTTCTTTTCCCTGGCTAAGATCTGAACCTCACTGTCCTCAAAAGAATGGCCCGTGGCTTCTAGGTGAAGATGTACCGCAGAAGCCGGTCCACTCTGGCACGCCCGTCTGTGTTGGTACATCCTCTTGTGAAGTGGCTGTTTTGTTTCCCCAATGTAGCGCTCACTGCAGTCTTCACTACACTGAATGGAGTAGACCACATTGCTTTGTTTGTGGCTCGGTGTTCTGTCCTTTGGGTGGACCAGTTTTTGTCTTAAAGTGTTTGTGGGTTTGAAATAAACTGGAATTTCATATTGTCTGAAAATCCTCTGTAGTTTTTCCGAAACGCCGGCCAGGTACGGAATCGCTACCCCTTTCCTCCTGGGTTCGGATTCTCTGTTGTCTTGTTTATTGTCCTTGTCTCTCTTGGTTTTGTTGACAGCCCATTTAGGATATCCACAAACAGAGAGGGCTTCCTGCACATGTTGCTCTTCTTTCTCCTTGCCCTCTGTGCTTGTGGGAACCACTTGGGCCCTGTGTTGTAATGTCCGAATAACACCCAGTTTGTGCTGCAGTGGGTGGTGTGAATCAAAAAGCAGGTATTGGTCTGTGTGTGTGGGCTTCCTGAAGACTTCTACTTGGAGTCCCCGGTCTCCTCCTATCGTTACTGCACAATCTAAGAATGCCAATGTGTTATCCTTGGCATCTTCACGGGTGAATTTGATGTTCGGATCTACAGAATTGATATGTGCAGTGAAAGGTTCCAAATCTTGAATTTTGATTTTTGTAAAATTATCATCAACATAACGAAACCAGTGTGTGGGAGGAGTGCCTGGATATGAAGCTAAGGCACTCTGTTCAAATTGTTCCATGTATAAATTAGCCATGATAGGGGAGACCGGTGAGCCCATCGCACAGCCATGAATTTGCCTGTAAAAGTTCCCTCTGAACTGGAAATAGGTGTCTGCCAACTGCTGGAAATTTGTCTAAATACCACCTATTTCCAGTTCAGAGGGAACTTTTACAGGCAAATTCATGGCTGTGCGATGGGCTCACCGGTCTCCCCTATCATGGCTAATTTATACATGGAACAATTTGAACAGAGTGCCTTAGCTTCATATCCAGGCACTCCACCCACACACTGGTTTCGTTATGTTGATGATAATTTTACAAAAATCAAAATTCAAGATTTGGAACCTTTCACTGCACATATCAATTCTGTAGATCCGAACATCAAATTCACCCGTGAAGATGCCAAGGATAACACATTGGCATTCTTAGATTGTGCAGTAACGATAGGAGGAGACCGGGGACTCCAAGTAGAGGTCTTCAGGAAGCCCACACACACAGACCAATACCTGCTTTTTGATTCACACCACCCACTGCAGCACAAACTGGGTGTTATTCGGACATTACAACACAGGACCCAAGTGGTTCCCACAAGCACAGAGGGCAAGGAGAAAGAAGAGCAACATGTGCAGGAAGCCCTCTCTGTTTGTGGATATCCTAAATGGGCTGTCAACAAAACCAAGAGAGACAAGGACAATAAACAAGACAACAGAGAATCCGAACCCAGGAGGAAAGGGGTAGCGATTCCGTACCTGGCTGGCGTTTCGGAAAAACTACAGAGGATTTTCAGACAATATGAAATTCCAGTTTATTTCAAACCCACAAACACTTTAAGACAAAAACTGGTCCACCCAAAGGACAGAACACCGAGCCACAAACAAAGCAATGTGGTCTACTCCATTCAGTGTAGTGAAGACTGTAGTGAGCGCTACATTGGGGAAACAAAACAGCCACTTCACAAGAGGATGTACCAACACAGACGGGCGTGCAGAGTGGACCGTCGTCTGCCGTACATCTTCACCTAGAAGCCACGGGCCATTCTTTTGAGGACAGTGAGGTTCAGATCTTAGCCAGGGAAAAGAACTGGTTTGAGAGGGGAGTTAAAGAGGCTATTTTTGTCAAAAAAGAGAATCCGTCATTAAACAGAAATGGGGGAGTGAGACATAACTTGTCTCCCATTTATAATGCGATTCTTAGACCAGTCAAACAGAGCCAGGGCAGAGGGGTGGAGAGGGTCGTTAGACGTTGAATAGGGGGTCGAAACAGCCGTCAGAGTAATTTGAAAAACAAAGAGACAGATTAGGGGGATCGTTTTCAGAGCTTTTTGTCATTGTAGGACGCGCCTCCCGGCAGCTAGATATAAGCAGGGTCTAACCAGTACAATAACCAGAGCTGACGAAGCCTCTCGGATGAGCGGCGAAACGTTTTCAACCAAACAAACTTTGTCCAGTTGACAAATTGAACTTCTCCGTTGATCATGGATTCTACCTGGACGACTGAGGGACTTTTCACGATATTTGAGAGGCTCACCTGTGCCAGCTAAATCACTTCTTGTCAGATTGTGCTCAGATTAAAAGTCTAACAAAGCCTCAGACAGTGTTGCCTCCAGCCAGCGTCACGCCCCCAGGGGATGTGGATGACATCAGCTGCAAAGTGTCAATCGCTTATGTTCACCTTGTAGAATTTGATAGCGTTATCATTTCAGATGAAGGATAGGGACTTATACAACTATACGTGTGATTTACTGTTTTTGAAACAAATATCCAAACTGAAAATTCCACAAAAGCTGAACCTTCTCATTATCTGTTTGGGATTGGCTCCACAAGCTTGTCATATTAATCAAAGTCCTTCAATTGACAATAATCACGCCTTTTTACAAATATAGCACCACTTTCTGTGAAAAAAAAACAAATCAGTTTTGTTTATTCATACTAACAGAAAAAAGTGCTTGAACTTTGTGTCATTTTTTTTTTTTTTTTTTTTTTCATGTTGACAGATGTAGTAATTACAGAGATGTTAACCATCAACCAGGTCAACAAATCTGCACACAGCAAATTCCACCACAGAATTCTGACTTTAATGTAACCCCTGAGGTGTGTCATTAATGTGTCATTGAAATAAAGCTTGAAATAAAAGCATGTTCTTTATGTATTCTTTTTTTCATTTTGGTTATTGCAGTGAGAAACCTTCATCCGTACTCGGACGGGCTAGTATCTCCTCAAACCTCACTTGAAGAGGGCCTCCTGCTTGTTTCCATGGAAATGCTTTGGCTATAATCTCCCACAGTATGGCATAAAACTTATTTATTTTTTCCATTGAATGATGCAGTTAAAGTGTCACCTCCAGAAATTTACACAGTATTGCTTTACAAAATTGCATCACTATTGAGACCATTCATATAAAGGAGATGCTCAAATTTTTTTAATGCAAATGGATCCCACTGCTCCTGACAGGTTGTTCAAATGCACTGAAGGATGCATCAAATGCAGTCTGGAAAGACAGATCCTCCCGAATTTTAAATCAAGTCTTTGAGACCACGAGGAGGCTCTGGCTGGAGGACCGGGCAGAGAAGTAAGGAGACAGCAAGTCAGCAATGTCCTGTCCAAGCAGCACTCGAAGAGTGAGGACACAATGTTTAAAATCTATATTCTATATTTTACAGGTAACCAGTGAAGAGATGATAAACCTGGAGTGATGAAGGGGGTTCTGGGGGTTTTACAGCAGAGTTTTGCACAAGCTGAAGCTTTCAAGAGCTGTCTTATTAAATAAAGGTCCCATGGCATGAAATTTTCACTTTCTGAGGTTTTTGAACGTTAATGTGAGCTCCCCTACCCTGTTTTGCCCCCCCCATGGTTAAAAGTTGTGAAATGTCTAAACTGAGCATTTGCGATCCTTTTCTGCGTTACAAAAAATCAGAGCTCAAACGGGCGATTTTGAACAAGGCACCTTATTGACGTCAGATCGAAAAAAGAAATGCAAATGCAGTTCCACCCCCGTCTGTCTGTACTCAGCGTCTCTGTAAATCACGCCCAGAGAGTTTGGACTGCGAATGCGCTAGGCAATGCGAAATGCGTTTTTTTATTTGCCTGGAGGCACGTCCGAGTGTTTCTAGGCTCGGAAGTCCTTTATCTGAGCCTCTGGACCTTTGAACAGCAGTGGTTTAATTTTATTTTCTGTGGAAATGTGTTTATTTTTCAATGGAATGCTTCAAATCTCTCCCCCGTGCAAAAACAAGGAAATGGATCAGCTGTGAGCTGTGAGCTCTGAGCTCTGAGCGGAGCGTTTGGCCACACCCCCACCCTCTACTATTGGCCAGATGTTTTCTCCTCATTTGCATTCAAGCAACAACGCCCAGAATAAAGAGTTTGAGAGAGATATTTATGACTCTTTCTCATCTTATCTCTGTTTCTCATGCACTGAGTGTTGATTTTGAAGAAGGATTCATTTACAGTATTAGGGAACCATTAAGGAGCCATATAAAAGCATCAAGAAGTACCATGTCATGGGACCTTTAAATAAGCCAAAACTGAGTTGCAGTAGTCAAGAAAAGATGACATAAAAGCATGTATGGTCATCTCCAGATCGGTCTTTGACAATATTTTGCTCACTTTTGAAATGTTTCTTAGGTGATAAAAACATTTTTGGTCAACTGTCTTGAGTGACCTCAAAAGGCAAAGTCAGACATTACCAAAGAGCCACTCATAAATGTGTTATTCATTCAATGTGGCATCCAACTTTGGCTAACCACAAATTATTACTCATTAATTCCCATTTCATAAAATAAAAACATTGTAATTTGGCACCACACTCTTTAACCAGGAGGCACTGCTTTCTATTGCCTTTTAGTACGAAACATCAGTAGTGTGCAATCTAAGAGAATTTGACTGCTGTAATTGCTGCTTTCAAACTTGAATACTAATTGCCTCTTTATCATGACTTCAGCAGAGTGATGAGTCAGCGGCTAGCTCATGATTTAGCATGCTAACGATGTAGCCACAGTAAGTCATTAGCTTTGTTTTCTGCCTGTCTAATAACATTCACGGCCAGGGTTTACCATTAGCATTGACCTTTAACCAACCTTGACTGTAGAATTCTATAGTTTGAGCTCTTCTGCAAAATCAATTTTAGCTGCATGCCATATTAGAAGCATATTAATAACAGAAGTTGAATAAGTTGGGCTCAAGTGACATCTGAATATTTTTTTAAAGCCTACAGTAAATAATTTAGTTGGAGGACAGGTCAGAATTCTCAGGTGGAATTTTCTGTGTAACTGTCAAGATTGCTGAATTATTGACCTGGTTTCTGGTTCATATCTCTGTAAATACTGGGCCTATCCAGAACTGGCACAAAGTTCACCGTGTTCTCTGTCATATCATAGAGCAGGGGTGCTCAATGCGTCGATCGCGATCGACCGGTAGCTCGGGGGTCAAGTGTCAGTCGATCGTCAGGGCTTAATGCTCAATTCTGATTTTTTTGTGAAATCCGTTTTTTTGCGCATGCGCAAAAAAGGAGGACACGACGAGGTCACACGCAGCGAGCGCGCTCAATGTTTACGGAAATCACTGCAAGTCAAGTTGCTGTAGTACTTGCTTCGCCGCTTCACTGCAGGCATGAAAATCCCTCACCTTAAGGCGAAATTCGCAGATACGTTCGGGATATGTCCCTTTCTCCGGAGCTCCGGATAATTAAAGTCTGTGGATATACAGCACAATACACGTGGATACACGAACTATCGACAACACGGCAAACTGTTACTACGGAGCTGACCGCGTTCTTATGGGGTGAGTCATATTATCGCATTATTTCTGCATCAAAGGGACAGATTAGCTGACAGCAGGGGCCCGGGACTAAACCGGGACTAAACCAGGTCTAAACCAGGACTAAACCAGGTCTAAACCAGGACTAAACCAGGTCTAAACCAAGACTAACCAGGTCTAAACCAGGACTAAACCAGGTCTAAACCAGGTCTGAAACAGGTCTAAACCAGGTCTGAACCAGGACTAAACCAGGACTAAACCAGGTCTAAACCAGGTCTGAAACAGGTCTAAACCAGGTCTGAACCAGGACTAAACCAGGACTAAACCAAGACTAAACCAGGTCTAAACCAGGAGTAAACCAGGTCTCAACCAGGTCTGAACCAGGACTAAACCAGGTCTGAACCAGGACTAAAACAGGTCTAAACCAGAACCAGGTCTGAACCAGGACTAAGGTGTGTGTGTGAGGGGGGGATGGGGTAGGGTTAGAGCCCCTCCCCCACATCCCCGGTAGATCTCGGCACACCATTAACCTCAAAAGTAGATCCCGGTCAAAAAAAGTTTGAGCACCCCTGTCATAGAGTGTATATACAGTATAAACGGACGTAGCTAACATACCTGCTGCGTTCCAAATAGGAAGTGAGCATGGGCACATTTCTGGCTCCAATTCACTTTCTGAAATGTTTGTATTATCCCTCTCGATATTATCCTGATGTTTTTATTTTGTTTTATTTGTCCATAAATCAACGTATGAACATTAATAACCACTTTGATTGACAGTGTCATTAAGCACCCTCTTGGCTCTTTGGCCTTGATGAGTTTCATTTGGCTGGAGCTGATTTGTGGAGCTGATCCCTAATGAATAATGATATTCAACATTATTTCTTAATGTTTATGTTTGGATATTTCTTTCAGAAATATTGAAAAAAAAAACATACCTGGAGTTGTGTTTTTTAAATGCTAGCTTTTCCTGCATGCTCTGGCCAAGTCCTTCTTGAGCTGGTTGCGATTACTCCATTGTGAAATACTGGAAAAACATGTGTCCTCTCTGTGAACAAGCTTGCATCTCCACAAACCTCACTCTTATTTGGCCTGAAGAAGGGCCTCCTCCTGCTTGTCTCCATGGAAATCTTTGTGTGGCTATAATTTCATCTACTCATCTGTCTCCACTAAGAATGTTCCAAAGTATGGTTTTACTTTACGGTGGCTGAGTGGGTAGCACTCATGCTTCACAGCCCAGGCCTTTCTGTGTGTGTTCTGTGTGGAGTTTGCATGCATGGTCTGGGTTCGATCCCTGGGTCGCCTGGGCCTTTCTGTGTGGAGTTTGCATGTTCTCCCCGTGTCTGGGTGGGTTTCCTCCAGGCACTCCGGTTTCCCCCATCAACCCAAAACATGCACCATAGCTAAATCCTCCAGCTTAGGTCCTGACCAAGCCGAAGCAAGAAGATCATGGAGATGGTCCCCGGGCGCAGTAATGTGCTGCCCACTGCTCCTAATAACAGGATGGGTTAAATGCAGAAATGGAATTTCCCCACTGTGGGACTAATAAAGGCATAGCTTTCTTTCTTTTCTTTTCTTTCTTTAACTTTCTGTGCCTATGAAATCATGCAGGTACCTTTAAATTACTTTATACCTCTTCACTGTTGCCCACAAAGGGTGAGGTAATATTATTCAAGCTTTCACTCTATGCACTGAAATACAGATTGAAAAAAGTTTCCCCTATTTACATAATTTGAACTTGTAAAATGCAAAATCCAAATATTAAGGTGCCAAAAAAGTATTTCTAAAACCCCCCAAAAAACAATAATTCATTAATTCATGCGCAGTCGCAGCTCTTACAGCATTAGCGGTTGCGGTTGGCTAGGTTATGTAAGTAACAGAAATACATAATGGACTACTGGCTCCAGATCTATAATTATTTGCCATCATTAAACAGTGTTAGCCAGGATATCCTGCTGTGGATGGGGTAATGAGCCAGGAGCCTAGCAGATATAGTATGCTAGCAGCTGGTGTGCACCTATTTCAACACGTTGTTTGCAAATGAGACAGGGTGGCCTGTAGTTTGGGGGTCTAGAGGTGAGGCAGGGTCCAGTGGTGATGATTTCCAGGTGGAGTTTGACACCAAGAGAATGCCCAAGGAATGTGTGGAGAATGTGTGCTCATATATGGTCAACGGTCCATTACTTCCACTCACAGAACTTCTAAGACAATCTGCGAGGTTTGGTTTTAATACAATTATTTCATTGTGTAAGGTGTTCTGTACTGGGGCAACAGTGGGTCACTCATCTACCAACCCAAAGGTCAGAGGGTCAACTAGACAGACCTAGTACTGTCACTCAAGCCTTAGGCAAGACAGTTTGGTCGCCTTGTCTAGTTTTGATATGATGAGTACGAGTGATAGGTCATGGTTGGAGGGGCCAGTGGTGCACATTGGCAGGGGGGCGAGTGACTTTTTCCCGAGGACCGTGGGGTGGGGGGGTTCCTGAGGAGAGGGATGGGGGGGGGCGAGCAGTAGTCGAGTTATAAAATGAAACCGGGGGGGATGGTGGAAGGGCAGGGCAGAATTAGAAGGTACTTTGTTAATATGGAAATGCTTTTATAACTAAAAGTCCATATTATCATTCAATAATGCACAGGATAATATGTTATCACACACAGTCTTGGTTTAGTCTTGGTTTAGTCCTGGTTTAGTCCTGGTTTAGACCTGGTTTAGTCCTGGCTTAGTCTTGGTTTAGACCTGGTTTAGTTTTGGTTTAGTCCCGCTTTAGTCCTGGTTTAGACCCAGTTTAGATCTGGTTTAGTCTTGGCTTAGTCCTGGTTTAGACCTGGTTTAGTCCTAGTTTAGACCTGGTTTAGTCCTGGTTTAGTGCTGGTTTAGACCCGGTTTAGATCTGGTTTAGTCTTGGCTTAGTCCTGGTTTAGACCTGGTTTAGTCCTGGCTTAGTCTTGGTTTAGACCTGGTTTAGTTTTGGTTAAGTCCCGGTTTAGTCCTGGTTTAGTCCCGGTTTAGTCCCGGTTTAGTCCTTGTTTAGACCTGGTTTAGTCCTGGTTTAGTGCCGGGTTAGTCCCGGTTTAGTCCTGGTTTAGACCTGGTTTAGTCTTGGTTTAGTCCTGGTTTAATTCTGGTTTAGTCCTGGTTTAGTCCCAGTTGAATCCTGGTTTAGACCTGGTTTAGTTCTGGTTTAGTTCTGGTTTAGTGCCGAAATAGATGCAGAAATAATCTGATATGACTCACCCATAAAAACGCGGTCACTCGTATCCATGTATGCACGTGTCACGGTCTTTAATAATCCGGAGCTCCGGAGAAAAGGACATATCCCGAGCTTATCCCGTGTCCCAAGACGAGAGTTTCTTCTTACGTAGCATTAACGTAGCAAGTTAAGGATTCTTCTTCTCTTGGAAATGCCGCGTAAACATTCACGCGGCTCGCTCACAGCTGTGCGCATTCGGCCTCACAGCTGATCGCTCAACTCGAGCACTGGTGTGCGAGTGACTTTTTTTCGCTGAAAACGCGCGGTGCCTGCATTAACTTACCGATTTTCTGGGCACAGAAGCGCTGTGAACAGTGGCTACAGTTTTGAATTGCTTAAAAAAATTTCAGCGTGAGAAATACCATGTGTGGCGTGTGAGCGTGTGAACACGTCGAATTGTGTGTGTCACACTCTCAAAGCGTGAGACTTAAGAGCCCTGTTACAACTGAGTATGGATTGATTGTATAAGGACTCAAATGTAGCGCTCTGAGAGGCTTCACCGCAGACGCTTGAAAGTTTTTGACACATGGCAAGTTTCACTAAAAGTTAAAAATGTTCAACTCTGGCTCTGCGTGAACTCTCAATATGCACCACGCTAATGGTATGCGCTGCAGGAACACTGGACTAGCCTAGACGCATGTCCCCTTTGACACTGCAGTCTGAAAGCAGCATAACGCATTTTTTAAAATTCTGATTCATTTTCTGGTAGTCTGTCACATGTCTATCTTAAGAGAGATGCTTTTCTTTGCCTGGAATGACATTATCTTGCAGGCTCACCTCACCCTATATTTGATCTGTATAACAGTCTAAGCAATGATCACAGTGCACATTAACCTCTGTGAGAAGCTTCCAGAAGAGTCTCATCAGTTGGCAGGTTAGAACACACAGGCTTAGGCCAGTGTTTCCCAACCTTTTTTGTCTTGTGTGCCCCCTGAGCCTTTTTGTCGTACCTCGAGTACCCCCTCACTCATACGTGTTGATAATTCTCTAAAAGTAGAACGTGACACAACCGATTATTAAATGAAAATCATTTTATTTCATCTCCTTAATTTGAAAATTTAATTCTCAGACATTTTCTCTCTTTTCTTGAACTCAAATTTACTCAAATTAGAATTCAAAAATTCAAAAATATCTCCACCTGTGCCTGGCAGCGACACTGCCGAGTACCCCCTGCAATGTGCTTGCGTACCCCTAGGGGTACTTGTACCCCTGGTTGGGAAACACTGGGCTAAGGCGCGCTCTCGGGGCAGAGCGAGAGAGGCGCCGGTCGGGGAATGACAGGGCAGCTACGGGCGCTCCGTCACAATAAAAGTTATATTCTCACAGAGATCAAACTGCTGATTACTGTGACTGTCACATGTTTCTCAATACAGTGGTACTTCACCTTACGAAAGACCCAACAAACGAAAATTCTAAGTTACGAAACGCCTTCACATTAAATTTTGGTCTCTAGATACGAAAGAAAATTCAAGCTACGAAACGCAAAATCTCAAAAATTCAAATAATGCGCGCTCAGCCATACACATTATACGCTTTTCTCAGACTGGATTTAAACTTTTCTCACATTTGTCTCTCGTTTAAACACTCAAACCTTCATAGATTTTCAACAAAATGTATTAATAGTGAAGTGTGGGGGGAAGGGGGAGAGCGGTGTGTGTGCGCGCGACACGTGTGTGATAGCGCAGCATGACCCGGCGCGGGGCTGCGAGGACGAGACCCGTGCTCAAACCGTGCCTCCTCTAAAACAGGATTAAACCAGGTCTGAACCAGGTCTAAACCAGGATTAAACCACTGCGGCTCTTACCTGCGTTCGTTCATGCGCTCAGACTGCGTGCGGTCCCCTCCTCGCTGCTCGCCTCAGCTGTGACTCGTGAGAAACCAGGAAATAGACCCGCACACGGCGCTTTAATCCACCTGATCTAGTCCTGGTCCAGTCCAGGTATAGACCTTGTTTAGACCTGGTTTAGTCCACGTTTAGTCCTGGGTCTACAGTCTCTTAGCCAATCAGGACCCAGAACACAGTCCTACACTATAAAAAAAAACTTGGAATGGGGCCTTGGAACGAATCAGGCTTTTTCCATTGAAATAGCTACTCAACTTACGAAAAATTCACGTTACGAAACCACTTCTGGAACGAATTAATTTCGTAAGGTGAGGTACCACTGTATTTGAGACTTCTTCACGAATAGAAGCACACATAGGCTAAACTCGGTCTCCCCGTGCGCCTGGCAGTGACACTGCCGCGTACCCCCTGCAGTGTGCTCGCATACCCTTAGGGGTACGCGTACCCCTGGTTGGGAAACACTACAAACTTGGGACACACCAGAAATATTTTGAACAATACTCAGTTATAGTATATCTATTTTCAAAACAGAAATGAAAAACTTCTTATGTTTGCTTGCTCCATATAAGTATTACTGTTTATTAGTTTTATACTTTTATACATTAAAATGTATAGCATGCTTGGAGGAGATTTGAACCACCAACCTTCTTGTTTCTTTTAACCCGCCACTGTAACTCTTATATAAATTTTACAGATACATTTTTTTAGCTTTCATGCTGAACAATCCTACACAATTTTAATTAGTACATTTGAATTGCCGGGCTCACAATCGCTTCAATTTGTATCCATTTGTATTTAAGCTTTGTTCATCATTTCTTTTGATACACCTAAAATCAATTTCCTTTTTTCTATTTTTAATTTTTTTTTTTCTTTCCCAGCAGGTGCATGTTGAAAATTAACCACAAAGACAACTGCACACTGTTTCTTTGGTTCATCAAACTCCCCATCCTCTTCCTCCTTCATTTAAAACGCTGATGAAGTCAAAACACATACGTAAAAAAAAAAACAACAACACAAAAGTTGTCGAGGAGCTTGCCACGTCAGGACTTTAAAACAGGCCAACCACTCCTCCTCCTCCTCCTCCTCTCCAGCCCCTCCTCCATCACTCTCTTTCTTTTTGTCTTTTATTGTTCTGGTTTGTGGCTTCATCAGCGCTTTCTCTGCATCTGAAAGTGTGGGATTATGCAAGATGGAAAGCAGGCACCAGATGATAGGCAGGGCATCCAGTTTAATTCTTGTCTTGCCAGCGATATACATCTGGTCTTAAAAAACAATTACTAGCATGTTAATGTGTACTTCCTAATTATGGGACAGTAAAAGCAATTATAAATAGTTGCCATGGTCCAAATTCCTCACTTACCTTATGCATTCCAACCTAATTATTCACCGTGATGAGTTTTAAACCACTTTTCACTTCTTTCAGTGGAGTGGAGTATTGTAATCCCGGTAAATCGAACAACAACTAGCATAATAACCACACACTTCCTGATTATGGGACAATAAAACCAACTTTAAATTGTTTGCAGTGGTCCAAGGTTATTCCTCACTTATGCAGTCCGAGAAACCTAATTATTTACCGCAGTGAGTTTTGAAGCACGGCCAGAGCAGTGTTTTTCCGGTGAAACTAACAACAACTAGCATGTTAACCACATACTTACAGTAAATACTTTATAATTAGATGCAGACAGGACACAGCGGTCTTATTTTGACCTCAGGAGCTGCTTATTCAATATATCTGTACAATATATCTCATGTAGAACTTCTAAAGGGATACAGAGTTTAATTTGTTGCAAGTGTGGTTCATGGCTTATTTATGCCTCAAAAACTCCTTTATTGCACATTATAATACTACATTTCCAAGTCTTTCATTGAAACGACTACCTCACTGACCGTCCACAGTACGTGCGGCTGCGCAGCTGTGAGTCAGAGGTGGTAGTCTGCAGCACTGGGGGCCCCCCCAGGGAACTGTCCTCTCACCCTTCCTCTTCACCATCTACACCTCAGACTTCACATACAACACAGACAGCTGCCATCTCCAGAAGTTCTCTGACGACTCGGCCATTGTGGGCTGTGTGTCTGAGGGGAACAAGCTGGAGTACCGCTCGGTCATCAGTGACTTTGTGGACTGGTGTGGGCGCAACCACCTGAGCCTTACCACCAGTAAGACAAATGAGCTGGTGATCGACTTCAGGAGGAGACCACTACCTCACTCACCAGTGAACATCCAGGGGCAGGACATAGAGACTGTGGACAGTTTCAAGTACCTGGGTGTTCACCTCAACAATAAACTGGACTGGTCCCACAACACTGACGCCCTGTACAAGAAGGGCCAAAGTCGCCTCCACCTCCTGAGGAGACTGAGTTCCTTTGGAGTGTGCAGGCCTCTGCTCAAGACTTTTTATGACTCTGTGGTGGCCTCTGCTCTCCTCTACGCTGTCGTCTGCTGGGCCCCGAGCAGCACAGAGCGGGACAGGAAGAGACTGAATAAGCTGGTCAGGAGGGCCAGCTCTGTCCTGGGCTGTCCTCTGGACTCTGTAGAGGAGGTGGCTGAGAGGAGGGTACTGGACAAATTCACGTCCATCATGGACGACACCTCTCACCCTCTGCACCGGACTGTAGAGGAGCTGAGCAGCTCCTTCAGCATAATTATTATTATTACTACGTATTTCTTTATTATTAATTACTTTATTACATCCTTGCCTGCATGCACTTTTCTTTCTTGTTCAAACTGTCCTGGAGCTACTGTGGCAAGTAAATTTCTCCTGTGTGAGATCAATAAAGTCTTATCTTATCTTATCTTATCTTAAACCTTGAATTAGAGTAACTGGCATTCTTACAAACTTGTTTAGAAGCAAATGTATGCAGCGGCGGGTAGAGAACTCTAAAACTGTACTCACGTAAGAGTAATCTAAATTCAAAATAATTTACTCCAGTCGTACAAACTAGTGATCCAAGAAGGATTTTGGAAAACTACTACATCAATAAGAATAACTATAATTTAACGTTAATGTTGGACAAAATGTTAAATAATGCACAAAATTAGGTCTTTTCAAAGGATAGACAAAAATGAGACAAACTGAATCATATCTGAAGGAGCACCGCAAGAAACACAAAGTTCAAATCATTTCATATTGTCCACATAAACCTTTTGTCACCTGCAGCCTTACACTGGGAAGAGTAACCACCACTTATACTCCAGGAAGAGTACTTCAATATAACTATTACTCAAGTAGGACTAAAAGTATAATGCAAGAAAACTACTCTGAAATATACAATTTTTATAAAAAGCTACTCAAGTAAATGAAGAGTCCTACCAGCCTCTGAATGTATGTGGCCTACTCCGTATTCAAATTTCATCCCAGAACATCCACTCCTCCTCCATCACGCTCTTCTCTTTCTTTTTGTTTTTCATTTTCCTGGTTTGCGGCTTCATCAGCACTTTCTCTCCGTCTGAAAGCGCGGGATTATGCAAGAGGAGCGCACGCCTCAGATGATAGGTGAGCGGGCGTGCTGGTTAATTCCTCTCCGCTCTGCGTTGGATGCTCTTGTCTTAAGTCTGGGAGATGCTGAGCGCGTAAATCTGACCGAGCTCCTGTAGCGGCCATTCGACAGTCGAGTCATTCACCGCCAAGAGACGAGTCAGCAAAGCAAAACAACTCCAACCAAGGTCAAATGGCGCAATGGCTGCCAACGGTTGGTGTTTTTGTTAGAGTTTCAGAGGTAAGATGGGGTGATTGAAAGTTACATAAATGAAATACAATACATAAATACAATGAAATAAATACTTTTTTTTTTTCTAGTATGGATAACATTTTCAATGCTATTTTTTGTGTCTTTTGAAATGAAAGCTCATCATCATCATCATCATCATAACAATTTATTCCACCAAAATCTGAACTTTTATTTTCTCAGGATTAGCTTGATGTAAATGCAGTAGATACATTTAAAGCAGACCTTTTATGCAATATCAAGTTTTTTTTTCGAGTTTTTAACCATGTTATATTTGTTTTTCTTCTCATTGACTATCTTGAAGTTGTATTTGGAGTGATTCGTGCATGTTTGAGTCATCTTTAATGGCTTGTTTCCAAGACGCCAGAGCATCCTTCATTTTCACTGCTACCAGTACACACCCACTGCTCTGTGCTTACTTCGTTCTACAATTTTATCTTCTTAATCGGTGATACACGCTGGATTGGGCAGCATTGTGTTTCAGGTATAAATGAAAATAAATCCACTGCTTGCTAGTGTGATGTGCAGGAAGGGCCAGAGCAGGCTCTATCTCCTGAGGAGACTCAGGTCCTTTGGAGTGAGAGGGCCACTCCTGAAGACCTTCTATGACTCTGTGGTGGCATCAGCCATCCTGTACGGTGTGGTCTGCTGGAGCAGCAGCATCACAGAGAGGGAGAAGAAGAGGCTGGACAAGGTCATCAAGAAGTCCAGCTCTGTCCTGGGCTGTCCTCTGGACTCAGTGTAGGAGGTGGGGGACAAGAGGGTCCTGGCTAAGGTCACCTCTATGCTGGACCATGAGTGTCGCCCCCTGCAGGACGCTCTGTCGGCTCTAGAGAACAGCTTCAGTGACAGACTGATTCACCCTCGCTGTGTGAAGGAGAGGTTTCGCAGGTCTTTCCTTCCTGCTGCTGTCAAACTGTACAATGGACACTGTTAACATGTCATTCAACTTTATCTGCACTACAATATTCAGCTATACTCCAGAGTCTATTTTTAGGTCTATTTTTAAATTACTTAAAGGGACAGTGTGTAAGATTTTTACCCGTTAATTACTGAAATTGAAGATACCCATTCAAAAATACATTGTTTTCCAAGCCTTTTCACTTCCATCATGAAATCAAAGTATTCTTTTGGACTTAGATATAGTCACATAAAAGGGGGATCTTCCCCATGCAGAGGCAGCCATTTTGAATACGAGAGCCGCAGAAGGACATTTGGGCTCCGCCTTCGGCAAGGCTCGTGGTTTTGGGTAAACAACACAAGCATGCTGCCGGATCTAACACGTGTTTTGGACTAAATTGTTTTACTGGATTTTATTCGCTGGATCCTTACGGACAAATTGAGAGCAAGTTTATGGTGAAATACAGAGTTTGACCTGTGCAAAGCATTCTAAGGTAAGCTAACCTCGTTTTGTGCTTTTCCGTATAAAAGCCCCATGTGCTCGGGGAGTGATTGTTGTGCAGGGAAATGAATTGCATAGTCAAAAAGAGGAGACTGTAAGGTTTCATTTGATGTGTAGAGTGTCAAGGTACATGATCGGGAATGTGTGCTTTCATGAGAAAAGAAAAAAAACCAAAAAAACGGGACCACGTTTTATTACAGTAGCGGCGCCGGGGTGACCCTCGAGGTCTGCCGTAGCTAAAACAGAAAGTGCAATAGCACCATCCACCTATGCGCCACGAATCCTACACCCTGGGGCTTTAAGCCATTATTTAGTATCTTGTTTTATTGCAGGCTACTTTTTCCTGCTGTTCTTGATCTGTGCGTTGCAACACTGGAATTTCCCCACTGTGGGACTAATAAAGGCATATCATATGTTATCTTATCTTATCTTATCTATCCTTCAGAGTTGCCGACTGGCATTTACGTCAGTGGACTTGTTTCTTTTGTTAAGTCGTTTCAGATGGGTATCAAAGACTATAACCAAATCGTAGACACATGCACAATATGTGTTCTTTAATATTCACTTTATTCCGGAAGTTGCCGTGGGCGCCGCCATCATCGGGGTCATCATTGGGGTTGTATTATTTTGTCTGGGGCCGACTCTAACAAAGTTCTATCTGGACTATGAAGCTGTTTTTAAAGCCAGAGAATCGCTGTAGTGTGACTTGTTGGTGCACATGAAGATTGCACATTTTACACAAATGAACCTACTCTATGTCATATTTAATAGGCAAAACCTTAACTGAAAGTGCCACTACAAGAGTTTGAAATTTGATTTGGGACTATTACCAAATCAAAAAATGATGCAATTACATAATGTCTTCTGCAAAGAACAAAATATCCTGTCTTTTTTGCAGTTTGTTTTGCAGTTCATATTTCAGTCTTCTCACTGCCTCTGATGTTGTTTACAATGTGCTCTTTGAACAGACTTTTACTTTTAAAACTTTTAACCCAAATCCCACAATTACAATACTGTTTTTTTTTTATTTTTTATTTTTTATTAAACAGTAGATGCCACATCACTTCTTCATCATGTTCACTCGATTCTACGCACAGCCCCAGGTCAAAGGTAAGTTTCTAAAAAATGGAAAATGGAAATTCCTTGTCTTCAGATTGAGCAAAAACAGAATCTTGTTTTTTACTTCACTGACCTGTACGCTTCCTCAGAGGGCCTAACTTGCGAGGAGAGCCTTTGCTAGCCGTTTCTTCTTTCTTCTTGTATTCCCTTGAATTCGAGTAACTTTGATTTTGTACTGGTTTAGACGTGAATGTGATGTTTTCAGATTTCTAAATAGGTTTAAAGGGCATTACGCTGTTTTCTGATCTCTGTTCTAATGTTGTTTCCTCATCACAAATATACCTGGAATAGTGGTTTAATTCATTCACACATGTTTAACGCGCAAAACTCTGCATATTTTAGGCTTCTCTCAAACTAAAAACTCTCTGTTCCAACTTGTGATGTCATGCGGTTTTACAGGAAGTGCTCCAATGTGTTTTTAAACTCCTCACACATTCACGAGAATCATTTGGATTATTTTAACCTTGGAATTGCCAGGTTTTTACAGGTTAAAAGTAGTTGTTAACTTGAAAACTACCAATTCATGACATCACAAGGTGGAACAGAGCATTTCAAGCTCAGGAGATGTGGTATGAGGTAACAACATTCTAACATGGCTTAAAGCTCGCAAGAATTTTGCATAATGTACATACAACAATATACGAGGGTCATTCAATAAACAAGGTGAATTTTTCAGTATAAGGACTGCTAATACAGATTTTTTAAATTTTTCAACGTAGTCTCCCAGCACTGTCACACACTTTTCCCATCTGTGCACAAGCTTCCGTATTCCCTCAGCGTAAAAATCTTTGGACTGATGTCTCAGCCAGTCGCTCACAACACTTCGTGCCTCTTGTGAACGCTTTCAAGGGACCAAACAGCGGGAGAGACACTGCTGGGACAACTTGACCCTCCTCTGTTTGTGCTCTGCAGTAAGCACCTTTGGCACCCACCTTCGAGTGGCCAAGGTCACCATGGACAATTTTGTGTGCTGTCCCAACAGATAAGGTCAAAGTCCTTGCAATGTCATCCACTGTCACCCTTCTGTCAGACTGAATGAGGTCATTGGCTGATTCGATCACCTCAGGAGACCTCACTTCTGTAGGCCTCCCAGGCCTTGATCCTCAACACTGCTCCGTCCTTCTTTTGGCGGCACGGTGGCTGAGTGGGTAGCGCTCATGCTTCACAGCAAGAAGGTTCCAGGTTCGATCCCTGGGTCGCCCAGACCTTTCTGTGTGTGTTCTGTGTGGAGTTTGCATGCATGGTCTGGGTTCGATCCCCGGGTCGCCTGGGCCTTTCTGTGTGGAGTTTGCATGTTCTCCCCGTGTCTGGGTGGGTTTCCTCCAGGCACTCCGGTTTCCCCCACCAACCCAAAACATGCACCATAGCTTAGGTCCTGACCAAGCCGAAGCAAGACGATCATGGAGATGGTCCCCGGGCGCAGTAATGTGCTGCTCACTGCTCCTGATAACAGGATGGGTTAAATGCAGAACTGGAATTTCCCCACTGTGGGACTAATAAAGGCATAGCTTTCTTTCTTTCTTTAAACAATTTAGCCCACTTGTAGACATTTTTTGGCTGAAACATGTGGCACCATACACAGTTGACATTCTCCTATGAATTTCAACAGGTTTGCACCCTTCAGCAACCAAAAACTTGATAACTGACCGCTGTTCAAGCCTGGAGCATGCTTCTTGGTCGGCCATCTTTGTTAATCGCCAAACTCTCAAAGTTTTTTTTAATCTGCAAAAGAAATTAAATCCATGTGAAAAAGAAGTAAAACAAAAAAATAAATTTAAAAAAAAGTAAGCTTCTATCTGTATTAGCAGTCCTTATACCGAAAATTCACCTTATTTATTGAATGACCCTCGTATATAAATGGAGATAGCTAACCCGCTGGCCACCGCGTTCCAAATAGGAAGCGTTTATGGGGGCACACCGGCTTTAACCCGCTTTACATGATTCTGGTGTTTTTATTTCACCATTTTGTCCATTAATAAATTCCATTTCCTAATATGGAACTTGGCTCCTATAACTGCCAGCCTCAGTGAGCTTCATTTGACTGGAGTAGAATGCTATGGGTGACGTCACACTCCCTTAGTCCACTTCTATATCCTCCCGGGACCTGAAAAAAAAAGTGTATCTGAATTATTATTATTATTATTATGTTAATTTTCTATTTGGAGGTAAATGAACACCTCAGCATTTACATTTTGTTAATTTTATTTTTATTCATAATGTTGTAACATGTCCTCTGTAGTGGACATCGGGGACATTTTGGTGTTAAATCGATGTGAAGTTAACAACCAAACAAAAACATTTTTTTCTCTGACAAGCTTCTACAGTCACCTCAAATAGTTTTAAGTCTCCCTTTTAATTTCTTGATTATTTATTTATTTTTATTTATTTATTTATTTATTTTGTATTTATTTATTAATATTTTTATGTATTATTTATTTGTATTTATTTATATTTTTTTATTTTATTATTTTATTTATTTTGATTTATTATTTATTGTTATTTATTTATTTTAGTATTTTTTATTTATTTTTATTTTGATGTATTATTTATTCTGTATTTATTTATTTCTTCTTTATTTATTAATATTTCTATGTATTATTTATTTGTATTTATTTATGTATTTATTTATATGTATTTATTTTAGTATTTTTTTATTTTGATGTATTATTTATTGTTATTTATTTATTTTAGTATTTTTTATTTATTTTTATTTTGATGCATTATTTATTCTGTATTTATTTATTTTTATTTATTTATTTATTTTTGTTTTTTATATTTATTTTTATTTTGATGTATTATTTATTCTGTATTCATTTATTTTTATTTATTTATTTTAGTTTTTTTTATATTTATTTTTATTTTGATGTATTATTTATTTTGACAGACTGGTTAACTCGATGTCCACTATAAAGGACACAAATGAGGTTACAGTGTCTATGGTAATACAGACTTTTAATAACATTTGCTTGAATTTGACATTTCTAAATACTATTCTAAATGTTAAAATTAGATAGAGCAATAGAAACAGCAAAAGACACAAAACTATGGACTCTGCTACAGACCCAAATTCTGCAAAACATGTTATAATATTTTCCTTTTGAATCCAAATCGCTTTTTCACACCTTTGATCGGTTTCGTAGCTACTTTGTTCATCTCCACAAATGCGGCGCATTAAAATAACATGTCAGCGAGTGTGTCCTCCATTGTTAGCTGGCGTCCTTGGAAATGCAGTGCTTTTTTTCTCACTGCGTTTATCCCACAGTGAATACGGGAGTCAGAGGTAGGAAAAGCGTACAGGAATTTAGTGCTGAATCATGGCCACACAACAACAACAAAATACAGACAGCGCGTTCAACAAAAGCCTTGGCGTAGCTTCACGTCCTTAAGGCACAGAAGCTTTTCATTGTGCTGCAGTTCGCCCATCTGTAATATTGTTCAATGCTACAATAAGTCAAGGTTTTCCACATATTTAAAGAAAGACGTTTAACTGGGTAACTCTCGCAATGCTAAAGAAAAGCATGGGAGACGTGGGTACAGGAAGATAATAGCTTCAAGGTAGCAACCAGTTGAGTCTACTTCTATGAACAGAATCCATTACCTACTCCATTACCTGTTGCTTGTTTGGAATGTTCCATTATAGCATTCAACTGGCATTTATCACATTATAAGTGTTTTAAAGGGATAGTGTGTTTTTTTTTATGTTTATCTGTATGGGTTTCCTTCTAAAAGTTACATGTGTTGACACCGGCTTACCTCTGACAGTCTCAGCTGATCCCGGTTCAGCTCACTTTCTGGAGCCCATGTAAGTAGGTCCGGTAACTTCCCTGGAACATGAAATAAAGCTTGTTTTTCTTCTCAAAACAAAACATTGTTAGAAAGGTGATATATTTGCGTCCGAAACAGTTGTCCACGAAACATCCATCAGTGTATTTCACATTTGCGTATTGTCTCTCTCCACTAGTATCACTACGCCCATGTTAACTCTATCAGCCTGTTCACTTTTAAATTCGGCGTAGACATCCGCTGAAGGTGAACAGGCTGATAGAGTTAACATAATAATAACACCAACAGATAACCTGAGCTTTAATCCTGGATCAGAAGTTGTCCGATCGATCGCCAAACCCAACACTTCAAAAGGGCCAGAGATTGGAAGATTTCATCAAGAGAAAGATTGAAAGGGGACAGTGTTGGTTCCTGTGCGTGCGGCTAGCTTCAGAAGAGCAGTCAGCGTGGAGGATAAGGACCAGAGCTGAGGGGGTAGGGGGGTGAGGAGGGGTTCACAAGCAGTTCGCCAAGTGACACCCAATAATCAATGCGTTTTAGCGTGACAGGCTCGACAGGGGCGGGTGAGCCTTTGCAGAGAACCAAAGATCCTCCGACATCAATAAAAACAACTCAGAGACCGAGCCCGCAACTTCTGACAGGGGTCAATACAGACACCATCAAAGACTCACTGCTGATTGAGTCGCGAAGAATCCCTCGGGTTTTGTTCATCAGAAATAGTTGGTTGATTGGCACGTCTAAACAGTGGTACAGATGACACACATTTGGAAGGTTGTGAATTCTCATAATTGAAATAATTAAGGGTTGTCTTTAAAAAATCTATATCCTGTAAAGTCATTAAAGGTCCCATGGCATGAAATTTTCACTTTCTGAGGTTTTTGAATGTTAATGTGAGCTCCCCTACCCTGTTTAGGCCCCCCCTCCCCCATGGTTAAAAGTTGTGTCTAAACTGAGCATTTGCGATCCTTTTCTGCGTTGCAAAAAATCGGAGCTCAAACGGGCGATTTTGAACAAGGAAACTTATTGACGTCAGATCGAAAAAAGAAATGCAAATGCAGTTCCACCCCCGTCTGTCTGTACTCAGCGTCTCTGTAAATCACGCCCAGAGAGTTTGGACCGCGAATGCGCTAGGCAATGCGAAATGCGTTTTTTTATTTGCCTGGAGGCACGTCCGAGTGTTTCTGGGCTCCGAAGTCCTTTATCTGAGCCTCTGGACCTTTGAACAGCAGTGGTTTAATTTTATTTTATGTGGAAATGTGTTTATTTTTCAATGGAACGCTTCTGATCTCTTCTCCCCGCAAAAACGCGGAAATGGATCAGAGAGTGCACCGCTGAGAGCGGAGAGCGGAGAGTTTGGCCACGCCCCACCCTCTACTATAGGCCATCTCTTTTCTCCTCATTTGCATTCAAGCAACAACGCCCATAATGGACTGTTCAGAGAGAGAAAAATTACTCTTTCTCATCTTATCTCTCTTTCTCATGCAGTGAGTGTTGATTTTGAAGAAGGATTCATTTACAGTATTAGGGAACCATTAAGGAGCCATATAAAAGCATCAAGAAGTACCATGTCATGGGATCTTTAAAGATACACTGTGTAGGATGGTGATGCATTGGTGGATGGTGGGTATTGCAATTCCGGTTCTAGCTAAGGCAGACTTCGAGGCTCATACGCAACAGTAATAACCAGTAGGTGTCGGTATGCGCAAGCATTACGTTGTTATATATCCCGGTATTTGAGAACAAAACTGTGCCTCACTGAGCCTTGTAATGCTATGTCGACTTCTCTCCGTGTCGAGAGTCCTTCTTCTTTTCCTCTTAGATGAAGGTGCTTGCTCCTGCGATGTATGTGCGGAGTAAGTGTGATCCGGCAACATGCTTGTCGTTGTTTATCCAAACACGTACTATCTCGTTGTGTGAAATCCACGGGCCAGTGCTGACAGCTATAAAGAAAACGGCGAACGCGGAGCCCAAAATACAGTATGTCCTTCTGCGGCTCTCGTAATTTAAATGGATGCCGCTACATGGGGAAGATCCCCCTTTTATGCAGGTGAAATCGACTAAGTCCAACCGAATACTTTGATTTCATGATGGAAGTGAAAAGGCTTGGAAAACACTGTATTTTTGAATGGGTATCTTCAATTTCGGTAATTAATGGGTAAAAATCTTACACAGTGTACCTTTAAGGTTTGATAGTTCTGTCACTTAAAAGGCAGGCTGCCATTTTGGTTGTGTCTTGGGATTTACTATCTGCACAAATAAATAATGACAAAATATTAGGTAAGTTAAATACTGGATATTACATATTTGACCAAACATTTGCGGCCAAGTTTAATTAAGATTAGATTTCTCTGTGAGCAATTTTGGTACATAAAATAGATTAAAGATGGTTAGACTTTAAAGCAACGCACCAACATTTCCATCGAAACAAGTAGGAACAGGGGCTCTTCCTGGCCAGATATGCCAAGAAACAAAACAAAAAAAAGACATGCTTTTATTTTAGTCTATTTTAGGTTAAGAAACTAACACAATGGAGCTTAAAAAACACAGAGGAGCTGTTACCATTCAAAAAAAAGTGAATTTAGCACAATACAAACCCTTTAAGCATGTTGTTTCATAATCCCACCACATTGAAAATCACCTCGTGTGCTCTAACCCTGTGCGTTTGAAATCATGCACGCCGCTATGCTAACATGCCTTATCTCCTCTGCCTGATCCGTATCTGCTCTGACATCACTTCCCCCGTGTTCTCATTAGCTCCCATTCATCCAAATACAATACAGACCTGTTGTTTTATTGATAAAGCTGCTGTTTACTGCTTCAGCGAACCAATAATCTATAACCTCTTTGTTTTCTTAGCCGCCGCAAATACAGGCACCTTTCAAATGTTACTGCGTGTATTCCAGTCCATTTAATAAAGCCATTAAAGTTTACAGTGCTCTGAGCAGCCATTAGAGCACGTATGCTGTAATTTGCACCGTATTATCACCTCCACTGCATTTTACTGTTTATGGACTGACCTAATGTGGCAGACAGACCGGACCGCTGCTTTATATGCGGCCATTAAGTAGCAATTAGGTTATGGTTTTATCTCCGGCTAGCCTCAGATGTAGCTTTGTAATACTAGGCGTGGGTTCTGGGTTTGGAGTGAAAAAAGGTGGAAATGGGTGAGTTTTACAGTGTCGGAAATGTAACTAGATTATCAAGTAAAACAACAGAATAGTAAGAAGTCTGCACACTAATCTCAAGGGTGGTGTTTCAATTCCCAATACTGCATTTGAACTCTGCTGTTGTGCCCTTTGGCAAGACACATTGGCACAGAATGGAATATAGGCAAGACTCTAAGCCTCAGCTGCACTTCAGTTTATATCACATTCCTTTTCAGCTCTAAACACGAGATGACTATAGTTTTAAAGCATTAAAGTTGCAATGGGTTTGAAAGTTGCAGTTGTAAAGAGAACGCTCAAGGTCCCCCACATTGATGAAAACAACTCCATGGCCGTATCCACGACTTCTGACAGAGGTCAATATGAATCGCCTGCAAACATGTACTCCTGAGTCACTAAGAATGCTCAGGGCTTTGAAGTAGGTGGTTGAATGACATTGTGTCTCAAAGCACAACACAAATCTAATCATATATAACACTGCAGAATCTACAGCATAGAGCCTGGATGCCACACTTGTTAGTCTTGTTGTTAGCCTGGCTGGTGTTTAGTCCAACAGGATCTTCTTTTCCACAAATAAATAACGATAAGCTAATGGTAAGCTAAATATTGGTTATTACACAAACACAAAAACATGCTCCATAGGTCCTGACCAAAGCCGAGCAATAAGATCATGGAGACACCTGAACGATGAGCTGACCACTGCTTCTGAAACAATGGGTCAAATGCAGAGAAATAATTTCCTTACAGGGATAAACAAAGGATAATAATACTAATTTAAAAAAAAATTGATCAAACATTTGTGGCCAAATTTAATTAAGGTTAGATTTTGCTTTTGCTACATAGTTCTAGTACAGGGGTCACCAACGCTGTGTCCGTGGGTGACCACGTGCCCCAAGGACCCCTTTACAGCACCCGCAAGGCATGCACCAAAAATAGCACTGCTCATATTGCAACTCAATATACATATTATATATATAATGCATATATATATATGTATGCATTTTTTAAATTAATGCTTACATCATGCAGATTTTTAAAAGTATGTTATATAAAATTTAAAAAATTAAAGTAGAAATATTTGATATCAAACTCCTCTCTAAGTCAAAGGTCATTTGTGCGCGGCCGTCACGCCTCTTTCCTGACACGTTGACCAAGTGAAGTGATGAGGAGGAGTTAGCCTGCTTGAGCTTTTGCCCCAAAAATCAACTGAAAAGTAAAAAAGGACAAAGTGTTTTTAACAATGATTGGGAAGAAGAGTTCTTTTTTACGTCATTTAAAGAGAAATGTTTGTGCCTTATTTATGGGACGACTGTTGCCGTACCAAAGCGGCACAATGTGGAGAAGCACTTCAAAACCTGCCATGAAAACTTTGATGTGAACTACCCACCTGGCAGCGCATTACGGACGAAAAAGTCCATGGGATAAAGGCAGCTTTAGACAAACAACGGGCTTTTTTCACGAGGTCGGTGAAAAAATCATATAACGCATTGGGAAAAAAATTATTATTGATATGTGAGTAATCACTTCACACAGTGTTATAATAACTACTGCTATTTTAATATCACTATTATAATGTTAGTTATCCATGCAGTTTTTTTATTTAGGACGTTTGTAGCTCTTCATACTACTCAGTGCCCATGAAGTAGCCCTCAGCCTCAAAAAGGTTGGTGACCCCTGGTCTAGTGTATTTCAGTGTGAGCAATTTTGGTACATGAAATACCTTAAAGATGGATAGACTTTAAAGCAACACCACACAACTTTGTAAAAGGTGGCACGTTACATGCACAATTCCATGGAAATAGAAAGTTAAAACAATACTTTTTACCATTCTCCATAGACACAGATAAGTTTTATGCCATAAAGTGAAAGATTATATATATACTCAACAAAAATATAAACGCAACACTTTTGTTTTTGCTCCCATTTTTCCTGAGATGGACCCAAAGATCCAAAATTCACTCCAGATACACAACACTACCATTTCTCTCAAACATTGTTCACAAATCTGTCCAAATGTGTGACAGCGAGCACCTCTGCCCCGCCGAGACAATCCACCCCACCTCACAGGTGCGCCACATCAAGATGCCGATCCGACATCATGACCAGTGCACAGATGCGCCCCAGACTGCCCACAATAAAAGGCCACCCCGAAATGTGCATTTTTTTTTGCTTTATTGGGGGTCTGGGGACTCAGAACCAGTCAGTATCTGGTGTGACCACCATTTGCCTCATGCAGTGCAACACATCTTCTTCGCATAGAGTTTATCAGATTGTCAATTGTGGCCTGTGGAATGTTGGTCCACTCCTTTTCAAAGGCTGTTATGGACGAAGAACACAGGTGCATTTTATTGATGGCATTTTGAATGCACAGAGATACCGTGATGAGATCGTGAGGCCCATTGTTGTGCCATACATCCATGAACATCACCTCATGTTTCAGCAAGATAATGCACGGCCCCATGTTGCAAGGATCTGTACACAATTCTTGGAAGCTGAAAATGTCCCAGTTCTTGCATGGCCAGCATACTCACCGGACATGTCACCCATTGAGCATGTTTGGGATGTGCTTGACCGGCGTATACAACAGCGTGTACCAGCTCCCACTAATATCCAGCAACTTCGCACAGCCATTGAAGAGGAGTGGACCAACATTCCACAGGCCACAACTGACAATCTGATAAACTCTATGCGAAGAAGATGTGTTGCACTGCATGAGGCAAATGGTGGTCACACCAGATACTGACTGGTTCTGAGTCCCCAGACCCCCAATAAAGCAAAAAAAAAAAAAAAAAAAATGCACATTTCAGAGTGGCCTTTTATTGTGGGCAGTCTAAGGCACACCTGTGCACTAATCATGATGTCAGATCAGCATCTTGATGTGGCACACCTGTGAGGTGGGATGGATTATCTCAGCAAAGCAGAAGTGCTCACTATCACACATTTAGACAGATTTGTGAACAATGTTTGAGAGAAATGGTAATATTGTGTATCTGGAATGAATTTTAGATCTTTGGGTCCATCTCAGGGAAAATGGGAGCAAAAACAAAAGTGTTGCGTTTATATTTTTGTTGAGTGTACATTATTACATTTCCATGGACATATGTTTTTACAGTGCAACAAAAACATCTATAATGGAAAGAAACATGCTTTATTTTAGTCTATTTTTGAAAAAGTGCAACACATATCAAATCCTGTATAACTTTGCAGAACCTATAGAAGGTGGAAGCCATAGTTATTAGCTTTGTTGTTAGGTAGTCCTGATTAGTGCAGTTTCTGCTGTGTTTAGTTCAACAGGATCTTCTTGTGAGGCTGAACCGTGAACCGCTGTGCCGATAAGTCGCCCGAACGCAAATACACATCCAAAGTGTCTCCTTAAAGTAATAGATATTCCATAAAATAATGCCGACCGATATGGTAAGAATTTATAGCACAATTTTCCTGTAACCAGATCACAATTTCGATTTTATCATGATTTACACTATCAACATCAAACATTTACACACACAATCTCATTCAAAGTTCAAAGTTCAAAGTTCAAAGTCAGCTTTATTGTCAATTCTGCCATATGTGTTCAACATACAGTGAATCGAAATGTTGTTTCTCTCTGGCCAGGTAGTGCAAAAGACAGTGTACAAAATACAATATGAAGACAAAACACAACAAAAAACTATCTAAGACAGAGATCTAAAGTTAAAACTAAAGTCTACGATCTAAAATCTTAAAACAGTGCAACATAATAAATAAACTATACTATATACAGATATATTCAATTCTATATTCAATGTTCTTTTTTCTTTATTTTTACTACTCTACATTTTATATACATGCAAAAGACTTCAAAACTATGAAGCAAGATATATGAAATTATGTAGCAAAAATAAAAAAATGTAAATAACTGTTTTTCTTTGCTACATAATTCCATATATCTAGCTTCATATATTTGATGACTTAAGGACTGTAGGGGAAAAAATGTATTTGTATTTGCCTTGAAAGTCATCTGCTTCTTCTGTGATTGGTTAAATCCACCTGTCACTCATTCAGAGCCAGAGGCAACCCAACTGGGGAAATGGATGAGGAAAAGTGCATTAAATACAAAATTGTTTGGACAAAATGGCCAAAACATCATTTCGCCATAGGGATAAGTTTGCGATACAATTTTTTACCCCTACTTTAAAGCATGTCTCTTTGAATTTTTTGGACTTTTTCTTCTTATTGCTTCTGAGCTTTGAGAGCTCCTGCGTGAAAAGACAACATTACAACAAGATGGAAGAGATGGAATTTCTATAAAAAAAAACACCCATTCTGGATTCCTGTGAAGAGTCGAGTGCTTCTGTGAAGACGCCGCATTGTCACCCATGCGAGAGTGTCACCCTGCGTTAGCGTACAGTGGGTGCACAGCTAACCAGCCTCGCCCAACCTAACTAGTGTGTCCAGTCTGCCCAGCAACACCTTCTCCATGCCCTGACATTTCACTGGGATGTCATGAAACACCTCTGCCCAGGCGGGAGGGGAGTGTCCTGGGGTGGGCTTCGGGGCAGAGCGGGTGGGGGTTGGGGGAGTGTGGATCACGTAGAGCTCCGTGGTGGTTAATTTGATGATATGGTCCAACAATGAGAAGTATGACAGTAGGAGTGCATGCTTAACAAAACATGAATGTAAAAAACAAGGTCAGTTACACAGCCGACGTTAAAGGGAACATATTTTGCGAAATTTACTTTTGTTTTAGCTTTAAACGGCTCATATTTCGCTATTTTGAAAAAGAAAAAAGAAGTGAACTTTATTGATCTCACACTGGAGAAATTCTTCTCTGCATTTTAACCCATCCTATATATATATATATACATATATTAGGAGCAGTGGGCAGCACACATTAGGGCGCCCGGGGACCATCTCCATGATCTTCTTGCTTCGGCTTGGTCAGGACCTAAGCTGGAGGTACCTATGGTGCATGTTTTGGGTTGGTGGGGGAAACCGGAGTGCCCGGAGGAAACCCACCCAGACACGGGGAGAACATGCAAACTCCACACAGAAAGGCTCGGGCGACCCGGGGATCGAACCCAGACCATGCATGCAAACGCCACACAGAACACACACGGAAAGGTCTGGGCGACCCGGGGATCGAACCCGGAACCTTCTTGCTGTGAAGCAAGAGCGCTAACCACTCTGCTACCGTGCCGTTTTCTGATCAATGTTATAATGTTTAATGTATAGATGCGTGAAGAGTCCCTCAGTCGTCCAGGTAGAATCCATGATAAAAGGAGTAAAAGGAGTAGTCTCCGTTTATCATGTTTAATGTATAGGTTCACAAACATAAGATAAGATAAGATAATCCTTTATTTGTCCCACAATGGGGAAATTGCAGTGTCACAACGCAAGTTTCAGAAACAGTTGGAAAAAAGAGCATCAAAAATTTAGATAAATAATAAGTATGTACAATCAACTAAAAAAACACAACAGTGTAAGGTTAAAAGGCACAGGAACGCTGCACAATAAATGTCTTTGATTCTGAGCAGTGAACAAACAGCAGTTAAAGTGACTCCAGTTCAGTCATATATAATATCACTACAATAAAGTGACTCAGATGATTGTGTACAGTGCAGGGATGGACAGTGGTGGTTAAATAAATAAGTAGCAGGTAAAGTGACTTTAAATAATATTGCACATGTAATTATTACTATGGAGATGACACATGGTTGCTATGGAGATGAACATGACTAGCATTGATCATTGTACAGTCTGACAGCAGCAGGAAGGAAAGATCGCTGAAATCTCTCTTTAACACAGCGAGGGTAATAATAATAATAATTCATAGCATTTATATAGTGCCTTTCATTACACCCAGAGCGCTTTACAGTTCATTGTTTATTCACTCCACACTTGGTGGTGGTAAGATACTTTCTGTAGCCACAGCTGCCCTGGGGCAGACTGACAGAAGCGAGGCTGCCAATCTGCGCCATCGTCCCCTCCGACCACCTCCAACACTCACGCACACTCCACTTTCATACTAGGCAATGTGGGTGAAGTGTCTTGCCTAAGGACACAAGAACAGTTTTTGTGACCCACTGGTCTCCCGTCCAAGTACTAACCAGGCCCTGCCTTGCTGAGCTTCTGAGATCTGAAGGGAACAGGCTTTGGCAAGCAGGTATGGCCACAACATACAGTACCTGAAGCTGTTGTGTTTCATTCATACATAACACACAAACGATAAAAGGAGAAGTTCAATTTGTCAACTGGACAAAGTTTGTTTGGTTGAAAACGTTTCGCCGCTCATCCGAGAGGCTTCGTCAGCTCTAATAAGAATACTGGTAAGACACTTGCTTATATCTTGCTGCAGGGAGGAGCTACCTAGCTAACTAGTTAGCTAGCTTCATATATTTGATGACTTAAAGGTCCCATGGCATGAAATTTTCACTTTCTGAGGTTTTTGAACGTTAATGTGAGCTCCCCTACCCTGTTTAGCTCCCCACCCCCATGGTTAAAAGTTGTGAAATGTCTAAACTGAGCATTTGCGATCCTTTTCTGCATTACAAATAGCTACCTAGCTATTAGTTAGCTAGGTAGCTCCTCCCTGCAGCAAGATATAAGCAAGTGTCTTACCAGTATTCTGATTAGAGCTGACGAAGCCTCTCGGATGAGCGGCGAAACGTTTTCAACCAAACAAACTTTGTCCAGTTGACAAATTGAATTTCTTCTTTTATCATGGATTCTACCTGGACGACTGAGGGACTCTTCACGCAACACACAAACCCTGCATATTTAGGCTGAGTTCTCTCAAACAGAAAACACATGTCATGTGCTAATACAGGAACTGCCCTACTGTGTTTTTAAACTCCATACAGCTCACTCATTTGGTTTATTTCAGCCCTGGAACTGTCTCTTTTCCATCTTTAAGGCACTCAAAGTGCTTTACTTCAAGGAACCACTCACCCATTCATATACACATTCATACACCAGTGTACACAGACACTGTGGATCTCACCACAGCAATGATGTTTATATTGAGGGTGGGATTTGAACCACAAACCTTTGGATCAGTGGACAAACACTCTTCTGAGCTACTGTGGCCAAAAACGTGCCTTGCTTTACATACAGTATAGAGTGTGTAGATTTGAAAGACTATATCCTGGAGCAAATGTCTGGTTCAATAAAATCATAAATCATGTTGTTGCAGATCAAATGTGGTGTAACAAACATAATAGATGTATGATCCTTCTTGACTATCAGACAAAAATTATAAGATTTATAACTTTCTAGATTGCTGGCCATACTGCATAATATATTTTATATTTTATTCATGGTTGGGTTAGAATTTACTTCATTTTGTATTTTACTTTTTTTTTTTTAAGGTTTTTGTGGTTATTTTTCACACATAGAGAAAAAGAAAAATCCACTGATAAGACTTGAATTACCCTGATTGTAATGACTAAATATCATAGCCCAAAACCAAGAAAGTGTTCTAGTATAGACCAAGTAAAACGGCAATATCAAAATAAAATGTTCGGAACTCCAGTAACTCAAGTAGATATTACATTTCTTTCTTAACCTGGCTCCAAGGTTTCGTGTTAGCATCCCGTGTGAGGCCTCAGGAGGGGGCAGGGGACAGCGAGGGGACACTGAGGGGATGGTAGGCTGTAGGGAGGGGGTCATTTGGAAGGGGAGGATGAGCTGGAGGGAGGGGATCAAGTGATGGTGGTGGCGGGGGTGGATGGAGGGAGGGGGTCAGGTGGGGCGAGCAGTTGGTTCAAGCCCGATAAGGAAAAGCAATACTGTACGAGTGAACCGCAGCCAGATAGAGAGCTCTGATGACTTCTTCCACACAAGTCACAGTGACCAGGGGAATGAAGCTAGCAGAGCACCAGACACACACACACACACACACACACACACACACACACACACACACACACACACAGAGATCAATATGGACCAGTGGATGAAAAAAGAGAGGAAGATTTTGTGCCAGGTTAAAAAAAAAAAAAACAGTTAAAAATGTCTAGCCTAGACCCTAAAACTGAACTGTTAACTAAAATGTTGCCTGGGATCCAGAATACACACTTCTTCAATACTTTATGAAAAATGTGAGTGTGGTCACTGGTGGATTAGCCAATCAGGGAGAGACATGGTTCATCATATCAAAACAATATGGCTGCTTATGAGGTAAAAAGGAAGGAAGAAATATCACAGGAGATTTAAAGGAAAAGTAACGTTTTTTTTTTACAATCTGAGCCTTATTTCGGTAATAAAACAAGTTGTTTTACTCACCCATAGCACTTTGGTGTCATATGGAGCACTTCCGGAGATGTTTTAGATTTGCGGTTAGCCTAGAGCGACTTCTAGCCATAGCTCGGGGCATGTAATATATTCCCCAAGCATGTTATATGCCCCGTGCGGACTCCAAATAACACAAACTTGAGCACTTTTCAAATCATAGAAGCCCGATGTCTTAGTCTACGATTTCGTTTGAATCAAAAGTGGCCTGTAATCCGAGATTTATCCATAGTTTACAGCTTTGCGTTTCATGTTTGGGTCCCGGGAGCTGAGAGCACAGTCCGCACATGCGCACTGGCCTCCTCATCTACTCGAAACTATGGCTAAATCTCGGATTACAGGCCACTTTTGACCAAACGAAATCGTAGATTAAGATAACGGGCTTCTATGATTTGAAAAATGCTACAGTTTGTGTTATTTGGAGACCGCAAAGTAATACCCCGACCACTCAAGTTAACGGATACGCTACAACATAACTTCTACGAAACTGCTCCAATTCACACCAAACTGCTATGGGTGAGTAAAACTACTTGTTTTATTGCCGAAAGAAGGCTCAGATTGTAAAAAACGTTACTTTTCCTTTAAAGGGATAGTGCGTTTTTTTTGTTGTTTTTTTTTTATGTTAATCTGTATGGGTTTCCTTCTAAAAGTTCCGTGTGTTGACTCCGGCTTACCTCTGACACTCTCAGCTGATCCCGGTTCTGCTCGCTTTCTGGAGCCCACGTAAGTAGGTCCGGTAACTACCCTGGAAGTTTTTCTTCTCAAAACAAAACATTTGTCCAAAAGGTGATATATTTGTGTCCAACCGCAGGAAAACCAATACCAAGTCGTTGCGGGGGCATTTTGAGTTATTCACAGATTGAAAGTACAGGTTCTAAGCTTTCCAATGATGTCTTACATGTGAAAATCTGACCATATTTTAAAAAGTTATCTCTATTGGAAAGCAGCCGTAGCAGTTCCCAGAAATTCCAGAAACAGCCTCTCAAAGTTTGGTCTCTTCAGCCCTCCTTGCCTAACAAGCATTTTTGAAATTAAAAATGTATGTGGCTGAGTGGGTAGCGCTCATGCTTCACAGCAAGAAGGTTCCAGGTTCGATCCCCGGGTCGCCCAGACCTTTCTGTGTGTGTTCTGTGTGGAGTTTGCATGTTCTCCCCGTGTCTGGGTGGGTTTCCTCCGGGCACTCCGGTTTCCCCCATCAACCCAAAACATGCACCATAGGTAAATCCTCCAGCTTAGGTCCTGACCAAGCCAAAGCAAGAAGATCATGGAGATGGTCCCCGGGCGCAATAATGTGCTGCCCACTGCTCCTAATAACAGGATGGGTTAAATGCAGAAATGGAATTTCCCCACTGTGGGACTAATAAAGGCATAGCTTTTAACGTCACTAATGCTGTTATCTGAAACATGGAGAGGCTTCATCATGATCTCAACTAGCACATTATGCAAAAAAACGAAAATCACAAATTTTGAAAAAAAAAAAAAACACAAAAAACGCATTTCCTGAGAATCTGTAATGCCGACATGAGCCCTCAGCTTCCGTGGTGGGACACATTTGCTTCCCAAACAGTTGTCAACGAAACATCCAGCAGCATAGATTGCGTTTGTGTATTGTCTCTCCTGATTCATATCACTGCGCGCATATTAGCTGTATTAGCCTGTTCACTTGTAAACTTCCCCTTACGGCGGACCGCATCTGCCGTGCACTTCCGCTAAAGGTTAACAGGCTAATACAGCTAATATGCGCTGTATATGACTTGATTCAAAAGGATAGGTGATCAATAAGCTCCTTCGTTTCACCTGAAAAAAAAAAAAAATGATTAGTCGTTTGGTTCTGGCTTGAGGAGTGGTGACCAGAATGATATCTCTCTATATAAAAATACTGAAAGATATCATTCTAACCCTAACCCTAACATGGCAGGTCTACAGCAAGACTAAACCAGCTAAACTAGAGGTAAAACATGAACAAAACACTACTTAGCCATGTGTCCCCTGTGTCTTTTTAGTTCACTGTTTTGCCTGTGAATCAATATATGAACATTAATAACAGACTAATTACCTTCAACAGCCTTTGTCCTTTTTGGTTCTTTGGTTGCTATGATACTTATGATTGGAATTCCAAATATGGAACTTGGCTCCAAAATTGTCCCTATAACTGCTAGCCTTGATGAGCTTCATTTGGCTGGAGCCAAACATTATGGGTGACGTCACACTCCCTTAGTCCACTTGTTTACAGTCTCTAAGCTAAACCAGGGAAGAACCCGGACCAAATCTAGTCTTACAACTAGCCAATTTTCAGTACAGTCAACAAACTAAAAAATAGACCAAGAGCAGTGAGCAACAGCCAGATAAAGCCCTCTGATGACTTCTTCCATTCTGGTCAAGGCTAGAATCCATGGACACACACACACACACACTTCCAGATGGATTTGGACAAAAACAGGGAGCGAGGCTGAGGGAGCAGAGGTGGTCAGATCCTGGATGTCTGTGTTATTGTCCTGGCAGAATAATCTTCTCCCCATCTCGGCAGTGTGTGATGGGGGAACGGGAGAGCGCAGGTGGGGTTGCCCTTTCCCATTCACCACGCAGGAGCACGGAGCCAGAGCCGATTGGATGGGCTCCGTATTGTAAGCGTTTGAGGTTATACGTTTTTGTCATGGACCCCCAAGGACAGTCCAGAGGAGAGGGAGGGAGCAGGGAGATAAATGAGAAGTCAGGCTGATAAAGGAAGAGTATCAAAAATATTGTGGGTTTATCTATAATTACATCTACACACAGTTATATGGAAAAATATGTCTGTTGTAAAGTTATTAAGTTATTGAGTTATTCATTTTAACTGTTGTTGAGTTAGCTGAATTGTGGTACATTGAATTGCATTTTGTGGTACATTATTTGTTCACTACAATCTGGTGGTTGTAAAGCTATTTCCAGTCATGTTTTAGACCCCATTCCAACAAGGAGTCTTGCTTTCTTGCTCTTTTTCATTTTCCAGTATGTGGACATCTCTTAAGTCTGCAGGGATGAAAAATTTCCGCTTTTTTGTCAGCCGCCTGGGTCATTATATATGTGTGTGTGTGTTTAGGGTTGGCCCGTGAAAAACTGAATAGTCCCGTATTCAGAAATATTGAGCTGAATAGGGACACACTTTGTCCCGTATTACCGTGTGAATCAAAAACAGTGTCTAAATGCCCAATACGTCGATCACAATCTACCAGTTGATCGCCAAAGTAGTGTGGGTAGATTGTCGGGTCATATCATATTTCATTACAGCCGCTGCACGTCACCACATGCGTCACCACACGCCCCCCAACACTCCGAGTGCCGTCCCCCGTGGCCCAGGGGCCCTGTGATTGCCATCCCTGCCCCCCCATGCCCTATAACAGTGTGAGTAGTCATTAGATCCTAGAGATCCTACAGAATAGAGGCCCTCTGACATCGCAATTGGCATCGGCATCTGCATCGCTTTTGTCATTTGTCAAATACATACGGAACAAGATTCATTTTTATTTTGAGACAAATACTGATCCATACGATGGGAGGCATTTAAAGCAAATATCTGAGAGCAAATGCTAAGCTTCACAAGTTCTTAAAAGCAAAAAACAAAGAGAAAAAATGACTAAATTAGAGAAACAAATAAAAGCATTAGAAATTGGTATAAATAAGGAAAAAACAAAAACGTCATTTTAAGAACGGAATACAATAAATTAGCAGCTGATAAAGCAGCACAAAGTTTACTGTGGCTGAACCAGACCCTTTATGACCATGGTGAAAAGGCTGGTAAGTTGTTAGCATGGAGAATTTTTAAAAAAAGAATCTGAAAGGGCTATTAATGGCATATCCATGCAATCAGGAGATATCACAAATGATCCACAGGTTATTAACAATGCATTTAAAGAATTTTACCAATCACTGTACAAATCTGAATGCTCTCCTGCCCCAATTGATAGAGATGCCTTTCTTAATCATCTTGAGTTTAAAACTATTGCAGAAGAGGCTAAGCAGGATTTGGATAGTGACATTATTATCAAAGACCTATTACAAGCCATTAAGAGTATTCATTCAGGTAAGGCTCTGGGCCCAGATGGCCTGGCTATAGAGTTTTATAAAACCTTTCAAAATCAGTTGGAAACTCCACTTCTGAATATGTTCGTGGACTCATTAAATAATGGTATCCTGTCTCCGACTTTAAGACTAACTACAATAATCCTTATTTTAAAACCCAACAAAAAACCCACTGATTGCTCTTCATACAGGCCTATTAGTCTTATGGGGGTTGATACAAAAATATTGTTCTCGCTAAAAGATTAGACCCACACATTTCCCCATTTGGTGCATAATGACCAGAATGGATTTGTACAAAACTGTCAAGGATTTCACAATATTAGAAGAGTTTTAAATATAATTCACTGGATGTAGCGCTTCTGTCTTTGGATGCAAGACAGGCATTTGATAGGATCGAGTGGCCTTACTTGTTTAATGTGTTACCAAAATATGGACTTGGGACAACATTTTTAAAATGGATTAAATTATTATACACTAGTCCCACAGCTTGTGTAAAGACAAATAACAATGTATCAATCCAGATAACATTAGAAAGATCGACTAGACAGGGCTGTCTCATTTTAGCCATCGAACCCCTAGAGATGTCTATTAGAGCTGAAGATAATCTTTCAGGAATAAGTGTCGGAGGCTATGAACATAGACATTATATGCCGATGACATGATTCTTTTTCTGTCAAATCTGTCAACCAGTATTCCAACAGTTCTACAATTAATTAATATATTTGGTCAGTTTTCTGGATACAGTATTAACAATTCCAAATCCTCCATACTCTTTCTACGAAAAAGAGAGGATCCATCCGGTCATGCACACCCCATTGTATAATGCGAGAGATGGGTTTACCTACCTTAGTTACTCCCCAAATGAACACCCTTATTAATGCAAATTATAATCCGCTGATGAGATTCTCTTTAGGAGTGACAAGGATGGACAGGATCAGGAATGAGGTCATCAGAGGGAGAACACAGACAGGAAGGTTTGGAGAAAAAGCTAGAGAAGCCAGATTGAGATGGTTTGGACATGTTCAGAGGAGGGACAGTGGATATATTGGTAGAAGAATGTTAGAGATGGAGCTACCAGGTAGGAGACAAAGAGGAAGACCAAAGAGAAGATTTATGGATGCAGTGAGGGAGGGCATGGAGGTAGTTGGAGCCAGAGTAGAAGATACAGAAAACAGGGCGAGATGGAAAAAGTTGATTCGCTGTGGCAACCCCTGAAAAAGGGACAAGCCGAAAGGAGAAGAAGAAGATAATCCGCTGATGAGAGATGTACGTGACTCACTTGGAAAATGGACAACAATGCCCTTATCAATGATAGGCCCAAACAGCTTAATTAAGATGACAATTTTACCAAAATTTTTGAGAAATTAATAGTGTACTTTGTAGATTTATCTGGAATAATAGAAAATCTAGACTTAGACTTAAATGATTATATCTGCCATATGATGGGGTGGTTTACAGATGCCCTGCTTTCAGTGGTATTACTGTTCTGCTCAACTAAGATGTGCTATGTTTTATTTCTCTACAAAATCCTCTCCAGCATAGGTCTCTATTGAACAGTCATCATCTAAACTGCCATTAAGCCTTTACTTATACTCTGCAGATATTAAGACATTAATGAGAAAAACAACTAACCCTTTTCTTAAAAACACAATTAGTATCTGGTTTAAAGCTCATAAACATACTGGGGATACACCCTCTCAGTTTTCTCCTGTTTGGGGAAATATGCAGTTCACCCTGGGCGGGGCAGACGACGGCTTCAAGAATTGGGGAGACTAAGGTCTGCAGAAAGTGGGAGATCTATATGTTGAAGGCAATTTACTGACATTTAATGATATTTGCTTGAAATATTAAGCATTTTATAAGAATTTTATCTCATCAAAGCATGGTGACATTGCGCAGGAGTCCTGTCTGGAGGACATTCTTATGAAGCATATGCATGGAAGACAGCAAATTTCTACATTATACAGTGGTACCTCACCTTACGAAAGACCCAACAAATGAAAAGTTCAAGTTACGAAACGCCTTCATGTTAAATTTTGGTCTCTAGATACGAAAGAAAATTCAAGTTACGAAATGCGAAATCTCAGACTGGATTTAAACTTTTCTCACATTTGTCTCTCGTTTAAACACTCAAACTTTCATAGATTTTCAACAAAACGTATTAATAGTGAAGTGTGGGGGGAAGGGGGAGGGCGGTGTGTGTGTGCGCGGACACGTGTGTTGACCCGGCGCGGGGTGCGAGCAACAAGACCTGTGTTCAAACCGTGCCAGGTCTAAATCAGGTCTAAACCAGGTCTGAACCAGGTCTAAACCAGGTCTGAACCAGGTCTAAACCAGGTCTGAACCAGGTCTAAACCAGGATTAGACCACCTTACATGCGTTCGTTCATGAGCTCGGACTGCGTGCGGCCCCGAGGGGAGTCCTCGCTGCTCGCCTCAGCTGTGACTCGAAACGAAACCAGGAAATAGACCCGCACGCGGCGCTTTAATCCACCTGGTTTAGTCCAGGTTTAGTCCTGGTCCAGTCCTGGTTTAGACCTTGGTCTAGACCTGGTCCAGTCCAGGTTTAGACCTTGGTCTAGACCTGGTATAGTCCACGTTTAGTCCTGGGTCTACAGTCTCTACGCAGGACACAGTGTTACACTATAAAAAAAAATGTTACACTATTAAAAAAAAAACTTGGAACGGATCAGGCCTTTTCCATTGAAATGGCTACTCAACTTACGAAAAATTCACGTTACTAAACCACTTCTGGAACGAATTAATTTCGTAAGGTGAGGTACCACTGTATATGTAAACTGAAATACAGAGAAAAACATGCTTCCTTACTCTGAGAGGGCTTGAATTTCCACAAACCTGATTCTTACTGGGCCTGGAGGAAGAGGTTCCAGCTATAATGGTAAAATATATGGTTTTAATTTTCTCTTTCCACTAAATCATGCAGCTGATTTTCCACCTCCAGAAAGTTTTAATCATTTTAGGGATACATAATTTACTGCAATCCACATTTTGTCATCAAATACTTTTCAACCTCACCTCTTTAAAATCTGAAATCTTTCCAATAACTGATGGTAAAAGCCTGCATACCCCCGAGGGTCTATTCAGTATTCAGTATAATACAATGTTTCTGTGTTTCTGTGTCATCACTACAATAAATGTCACCTTTTTTGACCTGTTTAAAGCCACTCAAGCGTAAGTTTTTCTTCTGGTGTTGACTTGAGAACTTGGAAAGTTAAAACACCCGGAGCTTCTTTATCCTTTTGTATCACTCCACATTGCACCGGAGTCACCAGGCAACCCTTTCACAAGTCCACAGCTAAATGTGTTTGCTCCACTTTTTCACAGCAACACTTCCTGTAGACAGACACAACATGAACCCACTTCTCCAAATCCTCCTCTGTCTCCAAATCACCTCTAAGCCTATAAGGGCAAGACTAAACAAGGAATCAAGATTAAAAGAGGTCCAAAATCAGACTAAAAGAGGTTTAAACCAGAACTAAACCAGGTCTAACTCAAACCTAAAAAGCATGATGAAAGCTTGATGAAAGAAGGCATTACTAGATTTATACAACAACCAAGACTAAATCATGTACATACCAGTGTAGTTGAAAGTTTAAGGTTTTTGCTCCAGACTAAAGGCCTGATTTGTCTGATTTGTACCTGATTTGTCTTAAAAACATGGGAAGATAAGATACAACTTTATTGATCTCACACAGGAGAAATTCACTTGCCACATTAGCTCCAGGCAGTTTAGTGCAAAAGAAAGTTAGAACAAAAAGTGCATGCAGACAAATAGTAATAATAATAAAATAAGTAAATAAGAGAGTATAGAAAATACTGCACGTCTGGACGTCTGGAAAACAGAACTAATTCATACTATTCAAAGTTATTCCTTACCTCTTGCATTCCAAACACCCTTCACTGTGATGAGTTTAGAAGTGTTTTTCAGCTTTCAGAGGCCACAAAGGGACCGCTAACAACAGCTAGAACAACAGCTAGCATTTTAACTGAGTACTTACTGATTCTCTAACAATTAAATGCTTTATATTCAAATGCAAACAGTGCACAATGGTCACATTTTTAAAATACAGCGCTTTTCCACATTCAAGGCTCAAAACATTTCATTTTTATTTTATTTATTTATTTAAATTAGGACAGTGCATATTAATCAACATGACAACAAACAGCATTGATGTAAATATGCCAGAATTAGCACAATAGCTACTTTACATCCGTTGTCCTAAGGCAGGTCAGAACAGAACAACATTTAGGGACACACAGAAGAGACAGAAGTGCACACAGACATGACACAAGTTCACCACAATAGAACATTTTGAGTTGGAGAGGCCCCAAGAAGAAGAACATCTACCTGTGAGAGCATGTTTGATTATTTTTCAACCAATGTTTCAGAGTGTTCTTGAACCTGCTGCTGACATGAGAAGGTAATGTACATCAAGGAACCCATTAAAGGAGAATTAACGTTTTTTACAATCTGAGTAAAACAAGTTGTTTTACTCACCCATAGCACTTTGATGTCATATGGAGCACTTCCGGAGATGTTTTAGATTAGTGATATCCGTAGAGCGAGTCTCCAAATAACACAAACTTTAGCACTTTTCAAATCATAGAAGCTCAATGTCTTAGGGCCCGTTTACACGAGAACGCTTACGGGTAAAAACGACAAAATATTTTATCGGAAGTGCCTTTCGTTTAGACGGTGACGGCGTTTTTGGGGCCTAAAAACGCAAAAATCTGAAACCACCCTCCAGAGTGGAAAAGTTAAATACGCTCCGCTGTAGCGTTTCCGTGTAAACTGCCCAAGACGCAAAACTGGTCAGATGTGCTCACGTCGCGTACGCCTTTACGTCACATAGATGCGGCAATACAACAATTGTATAAATGGCACCCACACACGTCTGCGGTCTTTTCTCTTCTTCCCGTACAAGTCTTTCTCACACTCTCACAGCCACACAGACGCCAAGACAAGCGACTTCCGCATGAGGCACTTCAAATGTAAAACCCGATGTGATTTTATATTTTCTAATTCACTGTAATCCTCCTGTAATGTCACTATTTTCAGTACAATATTCAAAAACATGTAAACAAAAATACAAGTCACTGAAATGTTTGGAGTGGAATTGAACAACTCATTTAAAACGCAACTAGAACATTTTATTTTGAAGTTTTACCTTTCTGTTTTCCGGTACAGTCGTGGTTAGAAATGTAACTTGACGCTGTTGTGATGTTTTTTGTTGTTTTTTTCAGTCAAGCGCCTCCCTTCGTTGGCGCTTGCGTCCACTTTTGCGTCTTCGTATAAACGCGGACAAAAAATTGAAGACGAGACACCACTTTTGCGTCTTCTGTTTTGATCATCGCCGTATAAACGTAGCCTTAGTCTACAATTTCGTTTGAGTCAAAAGTGGCCTGTAATCCGAGATTTATCCATAATTTACAGCTTTGCGTTTCATGTTTGCGTCCCGGGAGCTGAGAGTGAAATAAACTGTGACTCCGCACATGCGCACTGGCGTCCTCATCTACTCGAAACTATGGATAAATCTCGGATTACAGGCCACTTTTGACTCAAACGAAAGTGTAGACTAAGACATTGAGCTTCTATGATTTGAAAAGTGCTAAAGTTTGTATAATTTGGAGACCGCAAACATGTGCCCCGAGAACTCGCGTTACGGCTATCGCTAATCTAAAACGGAAAGCTTGACTTGATCATTTTGGGTGGGAACTATTTTTCAGTGCGGAAAAACACAGCCGAAGCACACACCACGCTGACAGGGGAATCCCAGTTACGCACCAGGAAGGCAGTTCCCCTGTTACGCAGCGTGGTGTGTGCTTCGGCTGTGTTTTTCCGCACTGAAAAATAGTTCCCACCCAAAATGACCAAGTCAAGCTCTCCGTGTTGATTTGTACATTTATTTGCACTCGATATGAATGCGCACTACACAGAAAGTAATTGGGAAACGCATCGAGCAAATTAATTCCTTTTGGCCGAAATCTTTCTCTGGCGACGTTAGACTCCAGTCTAACGCGGAGTAGCTGCAGATACCGCGGCGGTCAGTGCTGACAGACCCGGACAATGGCTGCGTCACCAGAAAAACGCTTTCCACCACTTATTTTAGTCTCTGGACTGTGGGGAGATGCCCAAGTTTGACCTGGGGGTGGCATATCCCTTTAAATCTCCTTTAACACAGACACACTCATACACCAGTGTACACACTGGGGGTGAGGTGGGTTAAGTGTCTTGCCCAAGGACACAACAACAAGCAGCTAGAATCGTGCCACCAACCTGTGGGTCAGTGGATCTGTGCGCTCTACTATTGGTGTTTATGTTGAGAGGATTTGTACTTCCAGCCTTTAGATCAGTGGATAAACCTCCTAATGCCACACCCTGGAACATATCAGGCAAAGCAATAACATCAATATCTCCATGGAGACGAGCAGGTTGTGGACAGTTACATAATGTCTCTTTAACCATAAATTCTCAAGGCCTGAAATTTTGCTTTCACATAAACATACACACAAAATATCACAACACATCCTCTTCCAAATCCGTCTTTATGCCTCCAACTCACCACTAATCCTTTGGAGCCGGACCGAAGTCGTCCAAACAAAGTGTCCGGACCGTAATCTGCACGTGGGGGACCGGGCCAGGATTGCTTTGTCATGCTTAGATGCTCAAACACAATCGCATCGTCTGCGTAGAAAGAAGGCGGTTATTAGAGAGATGATCTTATGTCCCTGTGTGGCGTATTCAAAAGTTTCACACCAAAACAATCCCGTCCCTCATTGGCGGGCTTATTGTTCGGCTATAGATTCCTCTGCACAATGCGACACAAAGCTGCACATTCTAGCACATTAGCACTTTAATGGAGAAATAAATTGCCTTACAGATGATGAAATGGACTGCAATTATAAAAGAAAAAGCAATTTTCGGAGACACTGTCATGCGTTGGCTTGATTTGGACCGCACACATAGTTGTAGTCGAGAGAGGGGGGCTTTTGAGACATGAGGTGGGGTATAGAACCAGTTATATTTACAAGACAAGATGGCGCTGGTGAGGCCAGCTGCGTGCAGGTGTAGCTCCGTCCCTACTTTTCTTTTTTTCCTCTTTTTACTTGTATATAGTCGTTCTTCTTGCTTTTTCTTTAGAGTAGGTGAAACAGGGCGCAGTCGCGCACCTGGGAAGCCTACTCTCACTACAGCTATACTGTTAGCTGTAGTGTTTTTGGACTTTTAATGAATCTGCGCCAGGAGGTACGGGATTTACCTGAAGCCATGCACAGGATTACATACACGCGTGACAAGCTCCTGGATCTACGGGGCCCTTCTCTACTCCACGCGGGGAAACCGGAGGTCCCGGCGGAGACACGGAGAAAGAGGAGAGGCTGCAGGGGCGGACGCAGGAACCGGAGGCCGTATTCACCGAACGGACTACCCAAGGTGATAACGGGGAACCTGCGTTCGCTAAACAACAAGGTGGAGGAGCTTGTCGCGCTGGCCCGACATCAGAGACAATTCCGGGACTGCAGTCTGATGTGTTTTTCCGAAACATGGCTAAATGGGAATATACCGGACAATGTAATCTCGCTGGACGGATTTACTATGAGGCGCGCGGACCGGACCGTGTCGGGGAGCGGGAAGACACGAGGAGGCGGACTTATCTTCTTCGTTAACGAACGCTGGTGCCACCCCGGGAATGTACACGTAAAACATCAGCTGTGCAGCCGGGACATTGAACTGCTCGCTGTGGGTATGCGGCCGTACTATCTGCCCAGAGAAATTGCACACATTATTGTGTTCTGTGTGTACATTCCTCCATCGGCGGATGGTGCGGCAGCATGCGAACAGCTCCACAGCGTCGTTAATGACCTGATGATACGTCACCCGCGCGCCTCATTTCTGATCACTGGGGATTTTAATCATACATCTCTCTCCACTACTCTCCCCACATTCACCCAATACGTCACTTTCCCCACGAGAGACAATAAGACTCTGGACTTGTTTTACGCCAACATCAAAGACGCTTACACCTCCGCCCCCCTCCCCCCGCTCGGACGCTCGGATCACTGTCTGGTCTACCTGCTCCCGCAATACACACCCAGGGTGCGGAAAGAACCTGTGCGGAAGCGGTCTGTGAAGCTTTGGACTCAGGAGGCCTGTGAGAGTCTGAGAGACTGTTTCCAGAACTCTGACTGGGACATTTTCACTGACTCTCATGGAGACGACATCAACGGCCTGACCCATTGCATCACAGACTACATCAACTTCTGCGTGGAGAACACTGTGCCAACCAGGAGGGTACGGTGTTTCCCCAACAACCACCCCTGGGTCACCCCTGAGCTTAAAGCCCTCCTGAACCAGAAGAAAAGGGCTTTCAACTCAGGGGACAGAGAGGAGCAGAAAAGGGTCCAGAGAGAGCTTCAGTGGAGGATCCGACGGGCCAAGAAGGACTATGGGAGGAGGATGGAGGAGCAGCTGGCCCAAAACAACGCACGGGGCGTGTGGAGAGGACTGAGGAGCATGTCTGGTTTTGGACAGAGTGGCAGAGGGACAGCTGATGGTGATCAGCGCTGGGCGGACGAATTAAACTGTTATTTCAACAGGTTTAATGCGCCCCACCCCCTCTGCCCCTCTGCCGACTCCCTCCTCCTCTTCACACCTCCCCGGGCCAGTAGGCATACCCCCTTCCCCCTCACACGGACTCAACCCAGCACCAGCCCCCCTCCACCCCCCACCACCACCACCCCCCGCAGTCCACCCCAGTCCCCCCCCCTCTCCCCCCTCTCCATCACACCGGACGAGGTGAGGAGGGAGCTAAGGCGTCTCAGGCAGAGGAAAGCCGCAGGACCCGATGGTATCTGCCCCAGGCTGCTGAGAACCTGTGCAGACCAGCTCTGTGAGGTTCTCTGCTACATGTTCAATCTGAGCCTCAGCCTGGAGAAGGTCCCCGTCCTGTGGAAGACCTCCTGCGTGGTCCCGGTTCCCAAAACAACAAACGCCAGGGAACCGGCCCACTACAGACCAGTCGCCTTGACCTCCCACCTCATGAAGACCATGGAGAGGGTGATCCTCAGCCACCTCCGCTCTGTGGTGAGCCCCACCCTGGACCCGCTGCAGTTTGCCTACAAGCCAAACGTAGGAGTAGAGGACGCCGTCATCTACTTTCTGCAGCGGGCGCTCACCCACCTTGAGACCGCCGGGAGTGCTGTGAGAGTCATGTTCTTTGACTTCTCCAGCGCCTTCAACACCATCAGGCCGGCGCTGCTGCGGGGGAAGCTGGAGGACGCGGGAGTGGATGGACATCTCGCTGCCTGGACCATCGACTACCTCACTGACCGTCCACAGTACGTGCGGCTGCGTGGCTGTGAGTCAGAGGTGGTAGTATGCAGCACGGGGGCCCTCCAGGGTACTGTCCTCTCACCCTTCCTCTTCACCATATACACCTCGGACTTCACATACAACACGGACAGCTGCCATCTCCAGAAGTTCTCCGACGACTCGGCCATTGTGGGCTGTGTGTCAGAGGGGAACGAGCTGGAGTACCGCTCGGTCATCAGTGACTTTGTAGACTGGTGTGGGCGCAACCACCTGTGCCTTAACACCAGTAAGACAACGGAGCTGGTGATGGACTTCAGGAGGAGACCACTACCTCACTCACCGGTGAACATCCAGGGGCAGGACATAGAGACTGTGGACAGTTTCAAGTACCTGGGTGTTCACCTCAACAATAAACTGGACTGGTCCCACAACACCGACGCCCTGTACAAGAAGGGCCAAAGTCGCCTCCACCTCCTGAGGAGACTGAGTTCCTTTGGAGTGTGCAGGCCTCTGCTCAAGACTTTTTATGACTCTGTGGTGGCCTCTGCTCTCCTCTACGCTGTCGTCTGCTGGGCCCCGAGCAGCACAGAACGGGACAGAAAAAGACTGAATAAGCTGGTTAAGAGGGCCAGCTCTGTCCTGGGCTGTCCTCTGGACTCTGTAGAGGAGGTGGCTGAGAGGAGGGTACTGGCCAAATTCATGTCCATTAAGGACGACACCTCTCACCCTCTGCACCGGACTGTAGAGGAGCTGAGCAGCTCCTTCAGCAGCCGACTGAGGCACCCCCAGTGCAAGAAGGAGCGCTACCGCAGATCCTTCATCCCCACCGCCATCAGACTGTATAATTCTAACATATAGGCCAGACGTGCAATATCCTCCTTTTCATGTTGATGCTTGTTGTTACTATTATCATTATTACTGATTTTACCTCTTGTACAGCGTCTTTGAGTGTCTTGAAAAGCGCTTTATAAATAAAATGTATTATTATTATTACTATTTTCCATTATTATTATTATTATTACGTATTACTATTTGCACTATTTTTTTACTTACTTTATCCCCTCCCTGCCTGCATGCACTTTTTCCCTCCTGTCCAATTGTCCTGGAGCTACTGTGGCGAGTAAATTTCTCCTGTGTGAGATCAATAAAGGCTTATCTTATCTTATCTTTACTTTACGTTTATACTCAATTCAGGCTGGGCTTGGCATGTATTCTGAGCGTGTTTATTTACAGACTGACTGTCACACCAACTATTGTGTACTGTGGTGTGTATTTGACTGGAAGGGTCCAAAAAGGTCCATATAACACTATTTTCTGATCTGTTTTTATGTTGTTTCCACATTAACATTCACATATGTTGAACACACAAGTCCTGCACAGTTAGGCTCAAATGAAAAACACTGTTCCACCTTGTGATGTCATGTGGCAATACAGAAAGTGCTCCACTGTGTTTTAAACTCCATACACCTTCACTATCCAGACCCCCCAGGATTTCACAGGCATTTTTTGTGATTGTTGCGGGATAAAATGCCTGAATTTGCAGGAGCTTTTCCAAAAAGTTGCGATGAAAGTTGCGGTGCTTTTAAGATTTTTGTTGCGATTTTGTTGCGGGAGGAAGTGAAAGTTGCGATAAATAGTTGCGATTTTCCCTTTTTGTAATTAAAATTGAGTAATATTTTGAATACTGAGACAAAGAATAATACAAAGACACAGAGATCACAGATATGGTCCTAAAACAACCTTACCAACATCGAAAATAAATTACTACTAGGAGGGGAACTGTTTCGGTCTTTTGCTGTTATTTTTGTGGGCAGGTGGTGCCGCAGACATGTTTCTGTGCCATTAGAAGCCGTGTCCCAATTCCCAGAGTGCACAGTTCGGAGCGTGGTTTGAAGGGCATGTGCGTCATTTCTTTTTTGTCCCACGCGCAGTTAACACGCGGTCCGAAGACCACAGTCGTTTCCATGGAAATCGGGGCGTGGACCAAGCGCGTGAAAATGCACGTTTCGCACACACATATATCCCAGCATGCACCGCGCGCTATTTCTACGGGAGTAAATGGAGTCGCTGGTTCCCGTAGTTGCGAGACCTGTCGCATTTTGCAGACGGCCATGCGGTCCGCGGAGTGCAGTCAGGGCTGAGCAAGTGTGCACCGCCTTGACTGCAGTCTGAGCCCCCTTCAAACCACGCTCCGAACTGGGGACACGGCCGCAGTTTCGTTTCGTCACACGGAAGTAAGGCAGAAGGAAGTTGGTCGACGCGAGTTCAATACGTCGCAGATGACTGGTCAAAATTGGTCAAAATAGCGGGAAAGTTGCGGTGATTGGTCAAAATTGCAACCCCGCCCTGAATTCACGGGGATTGGCTGAAGTTGCGTTGAAGTTGCAAATCGCAACATCACGAATTCCTGGAGGGTGTGACTATCCCAGTCTCTACTGAACAAAAGGTAAAAGGTAGCTGTTAACTTGAAAACTACCACTTCATGACATTACAAGGTGGAATTAAATTATATAATTGAGCTTTGGAGATGTAGACAGACTTATAAACGTGTGAATGAAACAAAACATATTTCCGAGTATGTTTTTGACGAGTTAACATTATACAGGAGTGTATTTTGTGAAATATAATCACTATAGAACCATCGCCGCATTTTTGATTGATCTCATCACCGCCCTAGCTCAGTTTAGTATTTAGGATAATGCTTCTAGTTGCCATGGCAGTGGATAACTGTGGTTTTCCGTGGCAATTCCCCCTCCTCACCTGTCATTGGAGCCCCGGACGCCTCCCGCTGCAGGTCACAGCCAAGCAGGTGTGAAGGAAATCTATTATAGCATCTGCCATACAATCTGACCCCCACCTCTGCTGTGGAGAGAGGGCAGCAGCACGCATTTATTCTAAGATGGGGATTTTCAAATATCCCACACTCAGATATGACTTTAAATGCGGCCCGGGGACCAGATCCGGCCCTCCAAGACCTTTAATCTGGCCCTCGGCTGATTTTCTATTCAAATGTTTTCATTATATTTTCATTTTCTATTAAAATATTGCTAATTTTCTGCGCAGTTTAGCATAGAAGCGTCTCTAGCGCCTCTGTGCGTGGCCCCTCCCACCAGAGCAGCACAAATGAAGACTCTCTTTCCAAACGCTCTTAAAGGACCATCGTTTTGACTGTTGACATGACACCCTCATCAGCAAAATTTCAAAAATTAGAAAAGTGGATGCCGAGTGCAGGATTTTCCAAGAAAAACTGACTAAACTGAACCTATTTGTTGACGGAGGTGAGTGGGAAACCTGTATGTTCGGTGTGTTTGCAAGTGGCGGCGCTCGAGTATAATCTTAAACGAGACACGACATTTCAAACAATACATTATCTTGAACGAAAAACTGAGAAGACAGAAGATAAAAGAATTACTCCTGGGATTGAAGAAACAGCAGTCTGTAAAATTTCTCTGGACAAATATTTGAACTTGTTGCTATTTTTGGGGTATTTATGCCATGAGTTTTCTGATCCGGCCCCTTTGGGATCAAAGTTGGTTGGATACGGCCCCCGGACCAGAATGAGTTTGACACCCCTGCTTTAAATGCACCACCAGGACCAAGATGTAATCAAGTTCTACAGGTCCAAACCAAGGATAAACCAAAATATTTGAGATTTGTGGGACATGCAGGTCTGGACAAGGTCCTGATCATAAATCAGATGTTTTGAATGAACATTGAACATTTTTTGTAAACTGGTGAAACTACCTTGAACAACAAGATGGATTCTCACCCACACCCGCTGTAAGGTTAATTGGGTTGGCAGACCAATCACATACTATTTAGTTTGTGAAAAACATGCAGAAGGTAAGACACAACACACCGCTTTTTCTGATCGATTTCTGCGAGAGCCATTCCAGATTCATAATGTGTGGAACTCAGAACTCACATGAGCCCAGTTAGAAACAACCATAAAGTAAAGTAAGTAAAGTTAAATTTTATTTATATAGCACCTTTTACAGACAAGAGCCACAAGGTGCTTCATAACAAGACTTAAAATACAAAATATACAAAAATACAAATATAAAAGGTGGAGACAGTGATTAAGATCAAGACAACATAAAATCACAGCAGCCCAGAAACACTAACCAAAAGCTTGCACAAAAAAGAAGGTCTTAAGTTGGCTTTTAAAAGCGTCAACAGACTCAACTGAACGCAGAGAGAGTGGAAGATCGTTCCAGAGCCAAGGAGCAACAGCCTGGAAGGATCGGTCTCCTCTGGTCCGAAAACGCGTGCGTGGAACCATCAGTAGATTCTGATCCACAGACCTCAGAGCCCTCACAGGGGAGTAAGGCTGGATCATATCCCTGATGTATGAGGGAGCCTGGCCATGCAAAGCTCTAAAAGTTAAAACCAAAATTTTAAAATTTATCCTATAGGACACTGGCAGCCAATGAAGCTCCTTTAAAATAGGGGAAATGTGAGTCCTCCTATTTACACGAGTCAGAATTCTCGCTGCAGAGTTTTGGACTAATTGCAGTCGAGACAGCTCCTTCTTGTTCAGACAAGAAAACAAACTATTGCAATAGTCCAAACGTGACGACACAAAGGCATGAATGATCAGCTCCAAATTATTTTGTGACACCATTTTCCTGAGTTTTGAAATTTTCCTCAGTTGGAAGAAGCAGTTCCTTGTCAGCTGATTGCAGTGCTGCACTAACGACATATCTTTGTCAAAGATAACTCCCAGGTTTCTGAAAGAGACCAATATCCAAAACGATCAAAACTAGAAACTCAAACCAAACATGACTGTGCAACCAGATTTGTTCATTTAAGGGACAAAGGCGGTCATTTGTCACCCATGGATGTACCACGCATTTCCCCTGATCCAGCTGTCCGTCACACCACGTGAGCTCAGGGAGATTTACCAATGACCAGACTCACATCTCCATAAAGTATTGAAGAAGTGTGTATTCTGGATCCCAAGGAATCACATCGACAGCCCTTTTGCTATCTTCTCACACATCATCGTTGCCTTTATTTCCTCTATACATTTCCTCTATAAATAAAAAATAATATGGATTTTGTCACTACCTACACACTGACAGCTCACATCAACAGTCTTAGAACGAGCTCAACCTCAGCAAGACAGGTGCTTTTTTTGGTTTCAATAACGGCCATTACGCCCCTCGCTGTCTTGACACCAGGAAGCCAATTTTACCCCAACCTGCCATTTGGACAATTACAGATAGCAAAAAAAAAAAAAAAAAAAACAACGCAGAGGGAAAATAGGCGATTACGTTTGCCTATACCTGTGTCTGTGGAGAGCCAGGGCAGACACGTAAGTGGCTAGGGGCTCCAGGGGCTAAGGGAGCACAAGGCAGACTGGTGCAATCCCACTGCTTCTCATTAGCTGATGTCTTGATTTAGTTTGTCAAGAGATTAGGAGTTAGATGAGTCAATCAGAGGCTGCAAGAAGAGGAGTTTTTAATGAAAGTGAGATGTGCTTAAGAAATGCAACCTGGTTTTGTTCCTTGTTTGTCAAGCTAGCTTATTTTTTGTCATCCTTTTTAAGGTTTTAAAAGGCCTATATGGCCTATATTTTCTAATCTATGTTCTAATGTTGTTTCCTCATCACAAACAGACCTGGAGTTGTGTTTTGTTTCATTCACACATGTTTAATACACAAACCCTGCATATTTAGGCTGAGTTCATTAGACTTGACCACCTTGTGATGTCATGTGGTAATACGAGAAGTGCACAACTTTATTTTTAAATTCACTAGAATCATATCAGTTTAAAGGGGGTAAAAATGACGTGTGAATGAAACAAAACACAGCTCCAGGTATGATTGGGAAACAGCATTATAACATAGATCAGAATATTGCATAATCTGTACTAGGGGTGTAAAGATTAACCGATTTGGATCAGTTATCTGTCTGTGACCTCTGCGATCCGAGTGTACCAATCAACGGAGCCCGGATCGGTCCAAATGAACTACGAAAGGTCCGATGCACCGGATTTACGGATTTGCTAGCTCCTGAGCGCTCTCTCTCATGGCACAGAAGCCGCTCTGTGTTAGTGATGGGCGGATCGATACCAAAGTATCGATATATCGAACCTGATGGGGTATTTAATATGGATCGATCCTGGTATTAAAATATCGATACCAAGTCATGTTTTCTTACTGACTTAACTTTCAGTTTATTTAGTTCAAATTCATGTGTTTTGTTCATTATTCAACCATTGCCACTTGTCAGGCACTACTTTTCCTTCCGCGTTCTCACCAAACGTGGGATAGAACGTCATCCCGCGATCATCCCGCGATAGACCTTACTCTAGTCTTAGCTGCAGGATTTGACTTATTGTGCATGGAGTGCACAAAGGAAACCCACCCATACACAGGGAGAACCTCACTTTGCCTGCAAGTTGAAAACAGGCAATTCTTGCAGTAAAGCTGCCACTTTCTACTGCTGTTGTACTGAGGAGTGAAGCAACAATGTGGTGTAAGCTGGTCATTCAATGTATTCAGGTCCATAATGTTGCTGGACAAGAACAAAACAGGAATGGTTTACCAAAGTACCAAAGGAATTCAACTAACTAAAACAACACAAAAGAATTCTTCATGAAGGAATGTTCCCTGGGATCCAGAATACACACTGCTTCAATATTCGAGTCTGACCTCCCTGAGTGACATGAAGCTTATAAAGAAAAATAGCAGGAGGTTTGAGCAAAGCACTCAACTCTGTTCATCTCAGGGGAGAGACATTTTATTTTGTTCAAAAGGAAAGGTGACCAGTGAGCTCCTTTGTTTCACATGCATCACTGAACAAAATCTGATTGCATGGCTGTGTTTGAGCCTGGCTCAAGGTGCGACTGAGGAAGTGGTGCCTAGACTGATATTCCTCTGTATAAAACATACACAGAATCTGAACATGTCCGGCAAGAAAGATTGTTCATCAAAATAATAATGCTGCCTTATACTTGTAATATGGTTTACAGAGCCCCTCAAAGTGCTTCACTGTCATCATTATTCTTTTCCACCATACTGGGTGGTGGTAAGCTTCTATTATAGCCACAGCTGCCCTGGGGCTGAATGACAGCTGACAATCTGCATCATTAGCCCCTTCGACCACCACCAATCATTCACACACACATCACTTTCATACTAGGCAATGTGGGTAAAGTGTCCTGCCTAAGGACACAATGACTGAACTTAGTCAGAGTGGGAATTGATCGACCGGGTTGGGGGGGGGGGGCACTGCTTTAACCACTGAGCCCCATAAAACATGTACACTAACAGGGAATCTATCCAATACCACAGCTTTAGGATCATATTGCAATTTAAATTTTTTCCTTACACAATCTAATGTTCAAAGACTTAATTTCACTTAACACAAGTCACGTCCCATTGTCTATTACTTCGTACTGCATTTTGACTCTTTGTACAAGCTTTAAAACTGAAAATCATTACTTTCTTTGACTCTGCGAGCGTCACCTTGGCAGATCGACTTTTTTTTTTTTTTTTCTCACTCAAAGCCAGCGCTGCATTGTTAGCTTCCCACACATCGTTCATAACCTTGAGCTAGCGGGGAGAAATAAGAGACTGCTCGCACATAAATTCAAAAAGGAAACGAAAAATATATATCTGTGTGGCTGTCACATCTCCATGGTTACCATGGGCTTTATTGCTGTTTGTCTTGGCCAGTCAGAGCAATAAAACGCACAAGGGAGGAAAGATAACAGGTCACCAAGTGCAATAGCTGGGGTAGCAGTTGAATCCAATATGTCCACTTCTACATTAAAATCTATTTTACAAAATAACAAAGTTCCACAACATTGAATTTGGCTATTAAAGTTGCACTATGTAACTTCCCTGCTTGTCTCCATGGAGATGTTTTTGCTATGTCTGGAATGTTCTACACCAAGCTCAGAGTGTTTACCAGATTTTCACAGCTCTATACAGAGTAAAGGGCAGGATCGAAAGGGGCTCCTCATTCCACCTCTCAGTGCATTAACAGAATATGTTGTCCTATGTAATACAGCAGCATGCCATACAAAATAAACCAAATAATCACAAAAGACTGGGGTATTCTATCTTTTTTACATAGCCAACCATGTTCTCCTTCAAAAAGAAAGAAAGAAAGAAAGCTATGCCTTTATTAGTCCCACAGTGGGGAAATTCCATTTCTGCATTTAACCCATCCTGTTATTAGGAGCAGTGGGCAGCACATTACTGCACCCGGGGACCATCTCCATGATCTTCTTGCTTCGGCTTGGTCAGGACCTAAGCTGGAGGATTTTACCTATGGTGCATACGGGGAGAACATGCAAACTCCACACAGAAAGGCTCAGGCGACCCGGGGATCGAACCCGGAACCTTCTTGCTGTGAAGCATGAGTGCTACCCACTCAGCCACCGTGCCTCCACCCCCACCCTCAAAGAAAAACTTGTGAGGAGTTATTTGCCACCCACAAAACTGTTTTTATTGTTTGTTTTTAAAGCTTTGAATGGACTTGTTGGTCGGTACATTCTAGGACCGGGATAACCGTGATAACGCGCACTTTCGTGGAGGAAGAATCACACACAAACCATCGGTGATTCTGACCGGGATCAGAAAACTGACTCCGTGCCGTTTATATCGGGGAACTTTCGGTAGGCACTTTCAGTGTGAGAGCACACGAACAAAAATAATATTAATACAGCAAAATAATATGTACCAGGGTAACACCCCCACTTGCTCTTAACACTGTGCATCTTACATTTATATGAACACAACATATTACACCTTTTACATGTCAACATTTATACCCCAAAAAGAAAACTTATAAACTTTTCATTTTAACCTTGTTGACAGATTTAGTCAGAACATCTGCAACCATACCTGATGTAGCACAATATTCAATAGATATCTTCTTGTCATTTAGTGCTGACATAATGAAATGGTATTTAATGTCAATATGTTTACATCTTTGGCGGTTTATGGGATTTTTGGATAATGCTATTGCACCCTGATTATCGCTATAAATGGTAACTGGTGAATATTGACCTTTACTGTCCATTCCTGAAAGTAGTTGTGTGAGATACAGACTTTCCTGAGTGGTGGCTGCCATGGTCATATACTCTGCCTCACATGTCGACAAAGTTACTGTAGCCTGCTTCCTTGTTTTCCAACATACCACAGGCCCACTTTTAGACAGTATCCACTAGTACTTCTCCTGTCACTTGTATCCAGGGCTCTCAAGTTTTGAGCGGGGTCGTGCGTGAGACTGCGTAATTTCCAAGGAGCGGGGGGGGGTGGGGTGGGGGGGCGAGTGAACAGTTTTTCCCGAGTGCCTTTTTACATACGTGAAAAGTCCATGAGGAACTTTAATAAATGTGTCAATTTAAACAGGAAATATCCGTTATTGGCTACAGCTGTAGGCCAAATATCGGATACCTATTGATTATATTCATCTACATAGAATACCAAGACTAAGCCAGGACTAAACCAAACCAAGACTAAGCCAGGACTAAACCAAGACTAAACCAGGACTAAACCAAACCAAGACTAAACCAGGACTAAACAAGGACTAAACCAGGACTAAACCAAGACTAAACCAGGACTAAACAAGGACTAAACCAGGATTAAACCAAGACTAAACCAGGACTAAACAAGAACTAAACCAGGACTAAACCAAACCAAGACTAAACCAGGACTAGACCAAGACTAAACCAGGACTAAACCAAGACTAAACCAGGACTAAACAAAGACTAAACCAGGACTAAACAAGGATTAAACCAGGACTAAACCAAACCAAGACTAAACCAGGACTAGACCAAGACTAAACCAGGACTAAACAAGGACTAAACCAGGACTAAACCAGGACTAAACAAAGACTAAACCAGGACTAAACCAAGACTAAACCAGGACTAAACAAGGACTAAACCAGGACTAAACCAAACCAAGACTAAACCAGGACTACACCAAGACTAAACCAGGACTAAACCAAGACTAAACCAGGACTAAACCAAGACTAAACCAGGACTAAACCAAACCAAGACTAAACCAGGACTAGACCAAGACTAAACTAGGACTAAACAAGGACTAAACCAGGACTAAACCAAGACTAAACCAGGACTAAACAAGGACTAAACCAGGACTAAACCAAACCAAGACTAAACCAGGACTAAACCAAGACTAAACCAGGACTAAACAAAGACTAAACCAGGAGTAAACCAAACCAAGACTAAACCAGGACTAGACCAAGACTAAACCAGGACTAAACCAAGACTAAACCAGGACTAAACAAAGACTAAATCAGGACTAAACAAGGACTAAACCAGGACTAGACCAAGACTAAACCAGGACTAGACCAAGACTGAACCAGGACTTAACCAAACCAAGACTAAACCAGGACTAGACCAAGACTAAACCAGGACTAAACAAAGACTGAACCAGGACTAAACCAAACCAAGACTAAACCAGGACTATACCAAGACTAAGCCAGGACTAAACCAAGACTAAACCAGGACTAAACCAAGACTAACCCAGGACTAAACCAGGACTAAACCAAACCAAGACTAAACCAGGACTAGACCAAGACTAAACCAGGACTAGACCAAGACTAAACCAGGACTAAACCAAACCAAGACTAAACCAGGACTAGGCCAAGACTAAACCAGGACTAAACAAAGACTGAACCAGGACTAAACCAAACCAAGACTAAACCAGGACTAGACCAAGACTAAACCAGGACTAAACAAGGACTAAACCAGGACTAGATCAGGACCAAACCAGGACCGGTCCGGGGAGTGACTCACCTGTTCGGAGCTGCAGGTCGCTCCGTGTGTCCGCAGCACAGCCGGTACAGTACACCGGGCTCCGAGCGCCTTTCCCGGCTCACCGCGGGCTGAGGGTCCGCTGACAGACCGGGGGAGAGGAGGAGACAGCGGGGGAGACAGAGGAGGAGACACAGGGACACCCGCTAACTGAGGTTTTTTTCCGGGGAGGGGGGGGGTTTTGCTGAAAACGCGCATAAACTGAGCCACACAGACCGATTTTCTGGGCACCAAAACAAAAACAAAAACAAAACAAAAATCTGCGTGAGAAATGCCATGTGTGAGCGTGTGAATTGCGTGTGTCACACTCTCAATGTGTGAGACTTGAGAGCCCTGCCTTGTATGTGTAGCCCAATCTGCATCACTAAATGCTATAAGTTCAAGATTTCCTTCTGTCATTTTGTAACATAGTTCTTTGTTCAACGTACCTTTTAAATATCTTAATACGTGTTTTGCTCAGTGTTGTATAAAGTACTGGAAAATCAAACTCCAGTAAAAGTATAGGTACCCCTCCCAAAAATGACTTTGGTAAAAGTCGAAGTCACTGACTGAAATGTTACTTGAGTAAAAGTCTTAAAGTATCTGGAACTTCTTGTACTTAAGTATGACAAGTAATGTAAAAATAAATGTACTCAAGTAATGTAATTAAAAGTACAAGTAAAAGTATCAAGCAAAGGCAGTCTGAAGCTAACCCTCACTTTGTTACTTAGACAGCACAAACACACAGCGCTTGTTTACATTTTTAAAAGTAGGCACATGTTAATGTTATTTTTTTGTCCTTTTGAACTCGTGTGCCCTTTCTCATTCGTTACACTTGGCCTACAGCTATGCCTTCCCTTGAGCCGAAAAAGCTAGGTAGCCTGATAGCTCCAACATCGTCAAATACGCTTTGTGTAACTGAAACAATGTCACACAAAGTTAATTTCTACATGTTATGCTCAAGGTTTCATAGCGGTGTCTAGAATGTCCGTGCTATGGTTACTGAAATTGGAATATAGACGCTAACAATTTCATTAATCTAGAACTTACCTCGATGTGTTTCTTGAGGTTTGACGGGGAGTTTCTGTAAAATAGGATTTCCACGTTTCTTGGAAGGCACAAGAGGCACTTCATTCGACAGGACGAATCCTTCATATCAATGTAAGAGAACATTGTGTTTAAGTACGGCCAGGGATGCTCATCGTCAGGTCCCCCTTCATTTGTAGCCGACGTGGATGCTGTCTCCTCTTCCATCAGGGATGTTGATTGATTAAACTAGCTGCATGAAACCAACAGGTGTAGGCTGATTGTCATGCACAAGTAGCGAACAAGCCCAGGCACGTCCTGACTTCCTTCAGTCAGTAGAGGGTTTTTTGTAACGAGTAACTAAACGGCACATTGAAAATGTATTGGAGTAAAAGTATGCAATTAAATTCGGAAATGTAGTGAAGTAAAAGTTATAATTTTTTTTTAAACTCAAGTAAAGTACAAAGTCTCCCAAAATGTACTTAAGTACAGTAGTGAAGTATTATTACTTCGTTACTATACAACACTGGTTTTGCTGCTGTCCAGTGATGCTCCTTTGGTTCTGACAGATATTGAGAAAGTTTACTTACAATCCAACTTAAATCTGGTCGTGTACAAGTCATTAGATAAATCAAACTTCCCACTAACTCACGATATCTTTTTGCATCAACTGGCTTACCATCAGTTTCAAAATTGTGCTTTTGCTCACAAGGAGTAGAGCATGGCTTACAGTCTGACATATTAAACTTTTCCAGTATTCTTGTGAGATATCTTGTCTGATTTAGTTTTATCTCTTTGCCCTGTGTACAATCGATACCAAGAAAATGTTTAAGCTCGCCAAGATCTTTCATTTTAAATCTTTCACTTAACGTTTGTTTCACATTTTTGAGTGAATCTTCGCTGTCGGTAGCAATGATAACATCATCGACCCAAATGATTAGAATCACTGTCTCGTTTTCTGTCTGTTTGTTATAAACACAATGATCCACGGGATTTTGTAAGAAACCTTTTTCACATAAATGATCATGCAACATCTTATTCCAGTTTCTCCCAGATTGCTTCAAACCATACAAAGATTTGTTCAGTTTACAAACTAATTTTTCACCTGTCTCTGACTTTACTTGAAAACCTTCCGGTTGCTCCATATACACTTCACAATCGATTGGAGCGTGAAGATAAGGTGTCTTTACATCCATTTGGTGAAGTTTAAAACCATACTGTACTGCCATTTGCATCAAACAGCGTACTGACGTCTGCAGTTGGAGAAAAAGTCTCCTTGTTGTCAATTCTTTCGACCTGGCTGTAGCCTTTAGCAACATACCTGGCTTTAAAGGTCCCATGGCATGAAATTTTCACTTTCTGAGGTTTTTGAACGTTAATGTGAGCTCCCCTACCCTGTTTAGCCCCCCCCATGGTTAAAAGTTGCGAAATGTCTAAACTGAGCATTTGCGATCCTTTTCTGCGTTACAAAAAATCGGAGCTCAAACGGGCGATTTTGAACAAGGCACCTTATTGACGTCAGATCGAAAAAAGAAATGCAAATGCAGTTCCACCCCCGTCTGTCTGAACTCAGCGTCTCTGTAAATCACGCCCAGAGAGTTTGGACTGTGAATGCGCTAGGCAATGCGAAATGTGTTTTTTTATTTGCCTGGAGGCACGTCCAAGTGTTTCTAGGCTCGGAAGTCCTTTATCTGAGCCTCTGGACCTTTGAACAGCAGTGGTTTAATTTTATTTTCTGTGGAAATGTGTTTATTTTTCAATGGAACGCTTCTAATCTCTCCCCCCGTGCAAAAACACGGAAATGGATCAGCTGAGAGCGGAGAGTTTGGCCACGCCCCCACCCTCTACTATAGGCCAGCTCTTTTCTCCTCATTTGCATTCAAGCAACAACGCCCATAATGGAGTGTTCAGAGAGAGAAAAATTACTCTTTCTCATCTTATCTCTGTTTCTGAGTGTTGATTTTGAAGAAGGATTCATTTACAGTATTAGGGAACCATTAAGGAGCCATATAAAAGCATCAAGAAGTACCATGTCATGGGATCTTTAAAAGTCTCAGTCCGATCTGCATTCTCTTTTATCACAAACACCCAACGTCCCCCACTGCGTTTTTACCTTCTGGCAGTGTGGTCAACGTGAACGTGTTGTTTTCTTTCCGAGATCTCATTTCATCTTCCATAGCATCAGTCCATAACTTTGACTTTGGGGAGTGCACTGCTTCTTCAAATGTCTGTGGCACATCACAAATCAGTCTGTAGCAGTAATCAACATTTGTCAAGAATTGATCATCATCTACAGTGTGAACATAGTCTTTCAGATACAGAGGAGTTTTCCTATCTCTTTTAGGATAACGTGTCTCACTTTCACTCTGTGTTTCTACTTTTTGTTCTGCTTGTTCACTGTCACTTGTACTACTGTCATGTACTACAGTGTTAGGCCCTTGTGTCTCACTCTGACTTTCTGTGTTTCTCTCATTTTGTACTGTGGGACTCTCTATCTTTCTCGTCAGTAAGTCAATGTCATTGTCCTGAGTTGTTTGGGTCTGGCATTCGACTACACTCTTAGTGAGGAACTTAAAGGGACAGTGTGTAAGATTTTTACCCGTTAATTACTGAAATTGAAGATACCCATTCAAAAATACAGTGTTTTCCAAGCCTTTTCACTTCCATCATGAAATCAAAGTATTCTGTTGGACTTAGATATAGTCACATAAAAGGGGGATCTTCCCCATGCAGAGGCAGCCATTTTGAATACGAGAGCTGCAGAAGGACATTTGGGCTCCGCCTTCGGCAAGGCTCGTGGTTTTGGGTAAACAACACAAGCATGCTGCCGGATCAGACGTCGTAATGGATCTAACACGTGTTTTGGACTAAATTGTTTTACTGGATTTTATTCGCTGGATCCTTACGGACAAATTGAGAGCAAGTTTATGGTGAAATACAGAGTTTGACCTGTGCAAAGCATTCTAAGGAAGCTAACCTCGTTTTGTGCTTTTCCGTATAAAAGCCCCATGTGCTCGGGGAGTGATTATTGTGCAGGGAAATGAATTGCATAGTCAAAAAGAGGAGACTGTAAGGTTTCATTTGATGTGTAGAGTGTCATGGTACATGATTGGGAATGTGTGTTTTCATGAGAAAAAAAAAAAAAAAAACGGGACCGTTTTATTACAGTAGCGGCGCGCGGGTCCCTCGAGGTCTGCCGTAGCTAAAACAGAAAGTGCAATAGCACCATCCACCTATGCGCCACGAATCCTACACACTGGGGCTTTAACCAACCTATGTTTCAAAATTCGATCAGTGTCTGGATAGTAGACTAAATATGATGGACTGTTTTTGTCATGACCTACAAAAATTCCTTCGTCACATCGCAAGTCTAATTTCTTTTTATTTTGTCGATAACTATAGCAAACTGACCCAAAAATTTCCATCTTTGACATGTTTGGCTTTTTCCCTGTCAACATATGATAAGGGGTCTGACCTGTGCGCTTGTTATAGCACCTATTGCGAATCACTGCGGCTGTCATAACAGCATATGTCCATAGTTTCTTTGGCAGATTACTTTCGAGTAACATGCATCGTGCCATTTCAAAAAGTGTTCTCCAATTTCGCTCGACCGTCCCATTTTGGTGGGGTGAATATGGTGCCGAGGTCCTTATTGCATTTTTACTGAGTAAAGATTGGAACTCTCTGGAAATAAATTCTGTTCCGTTATCTGACCTAACACGTTTTACTTTTCCATAAGGGGTGACATCTGCAATGAATTTTTCTGTTGCTTTGACTGTGTCGCTTTTTGCCTTAAGGAAGTACACAAACGTAGTCCCTGAATAATCGTCAGTAAATGCTAATGTGTATTTGAAACCGTCTTTAGCTTCTGGCTCTATTGGTCCTGCTAAGTCAGTGTGAACTCATTCTAACGCTTTCTTTGCTCGTGCATCAGGCTCTCTATTTCGGGTCTGAATAAACGTCCCTTTTACACACACTTCACAATCTGAACTAGGTTTGTTAGCTTTACCTTTGATTTTCATGCCCTCAGTAACATTTTCTAGCTTTAACAAATCTTCATAGTTACAGTGACCAAGAATCTTGTGCCAAGTTTCTACATCATAACATTTGTGGCATTCATCATTAAAAGTGTTATTGGTGACAGTATTCAGATAGTACAAACGTCCATATTCTTTAATGTCAAACTTTGTACCGTCTTTGTGGATTAGCTGGTTACCTCCCTTCTTGAAGGTGATTGAAGCTCCGTTGTTGATCGCTACCTCAACAGAAAAAATATCCTGCGGATAGGTGGGGATGTAAAGCGCTCCTTCCAGCGTTGCCTTTACTCTGCGTCCCTCGTCGTCTTGCAGGTAGACCTCTGCCACTCCTCGTTTCAGGGCGACTCCACTCGTCCTCATCCCGTCAGCCAGCTCCATAAAGTGTCGCTCTGATATGAAGGTCTCATCCAACTTTTTGAAACGTTGAAGATCTGTGACTATATGAGACGTAGCTCCTGTGTCAACCATTAAGCCCTTTTGTTTCAACCCCTCATTCTGGTTGTCCACTCTGAACGCAAAAGTGTGATTTTCGTCAGCTGCTTGCTGAACGTTAGTTTTCTTTTGCCTTCTACAGTTACTGTCTTTATGTGTGGGGCTCTTGCAGTAATTGCACCACTGCTTATCCTTTAGCTCTTTTCTTTCATTTCTGCATTCACGGGCTTTGTGTCCCTTTTGTCCACAGTTAAAACATGTCAAATCAGAACTGCTTTTTCCTTTTCTCCAGTTATTTGCTTTCATCACATTATCGTCTGAGTTCGTGCTCTTTTCTGTGCTTTCGTAACTTCTTAGTTTCATCTTGAAGTCACTAAAAGTCATTTCCTCATCGCTGTGTCACGTGTATTGAAAAAGCTTTGAAAGATTCAGGTAGCCCTTTCAGAACCATTGCGATAAGCAACCCATCACTTAAAGTTTCTTTAGCATTTCTCAGTGCTGTAATTGCTGTTTCTGCCCTTATAATATAGTCCGCGATGCTTTCATTAGCTCCTTTTTGTAGCGACGTTAGCTCAGTGTAGAGGCTAATCACACGAGGCTTTCCCGTACCCGCATAGTGCTGTCTCAAAATTTTTAGCGCTTTTCGCCCGTCATCTGTGGCATCTCTCATCACAAGAAAAAGGCTTCTGTTGTCTAAAAACTGTATCAGCTCTGCATAGGCTTCTTCATTTTTATCAGCCTCACCTTCTTCTTCCTCTGCACCGGCACTCGGCTCGTTTAAGATAGCGTCCTTTAGCCCAAGTAGCCGCAAATGTCCAAGAAACTTTGTTTCCCACAACTCGTAATTTCTCTCGTCCCCATCGAAGCATAAGCGGTTCCACCGGTTAACTCCTTGTCCCCTGGGCCCATAACCTGTTGGTCGGTACATTCTAGGACCGGGATAACCGTGATAACGCGCACTTTCATGGAGGAAGAATCACACACAAACCATTGGTGATTTAGACCGGGATCAGAAAACTGACTTCGTGCCGTTTATAGAGGGGAACTTCCGGTAGGCACTTTCAGTGTAAGAGCACACGAACAAAAATAATATTAATAAAGCAAAATAATATGTACCAGGGTAACAGGACTGGCCCCAAAATACATCTCTGACCTCATCCAAATCTACAGCCCGGTGCTCTGAGGTCAGAGGGCCAGCTCCAGCTCGTGGGCCCTAAGACTAGACTTAAAACTCGGGGGCCCAGGGCTTTCTCTGTGGTTGGCCCTAAGTTATGGAACGCTCTGCCCTCTCATGTCAAAACAGCCCCCACACTGGAGAGTTTTAAGTCTCGTCTTAAGACCCACTTTTATTCTCTGGCTTTAATACCGCGTGAGTTGTGTGGTCCTCTGTGTTTATTATAAGTGCTTTTGTTTTTAGTTATTTTATTATTATCACTTTATTTATTGCTTTTTTAGTAATGTTTTTATTCAGTTCTATTGATTTTATGTGCAGCACTTTGGAAACTGTCTCTGTTTATAAAATGGGCTATAGAAATAAAGTTGGATTGGATTGGACAAAACCCAGCGCCTGCACTGCCCACAGATAAACAGGAACACAGCCTTAAAGATCTCATGACATGGTACTTCTTGATGCTTTTATATGGCTCCTTAATGGTTCCCTAATACTGTAAATGAATCCTTCTTCAAAATCAAGACTCAGTGCATGAGAAACAGAGATAAGATGAGAAAGAGTAATTTTTCTCTCTCTGAACACTCCATAATGGGCGTTGTTGCTTGAATGCAAATGAGGAGGACAGAGATGGCCTATAGTAGAGGGTGGGGGCGTGGCCAAACTCTCCGCTCTCAGCTCTCAGCTGTGCCTGTGTGCTCTGACCCATTTCTGCATTTTTGCGTGGAGAAGAGATGAGAAGCGTTCCATTGAAAAATAAACACATTTCCACATAAAATAAAATTACACCACTGCTGTTCAAAGGTCCAGAGGCTCAGATAAAGGACTTCCGAGCCTAGAAACACTCGAACGTGCCTCCAGGCAAATAAAAAAATGCATTTCGCATTGCCTAGTGCATTCGCAGTCCAAACTCTCTGGGCGTGATTTACAGAGACGCTGAGTACAGACAGACGGGGGTGGAACTGCATTTTTCGATCTGACGTCAATAAGGTGCCTTGTTCAGAATCGCCCGTTTCAGCTGTGTTTTTTTCTAAGGCAGAAAAGGATTGCAAATGCTCAGTTTAGACATTTTGCAACTTTTAACCATGGAGGGGGGGTCTAAACAGGGTAGGGGAGCTCACATTAACGTTGAAAAACCTCAGAAAGTGAAAATTTCATGCCATGGGACCTTTAATGGATTTGAAACAGGAAAGGACCTACCATTTACCTTTGCCATTGCGATTCATGTGGTGTAGGATGGACTGTGAATGTGCGTGCTTCTACTGTATATTGGCCGCACACAAAGGAAATGGAAAGAAAGATTTGTGGAGCATAAACATGTCATCAAGCCTAAAATCTTGACTACCCAATCACAAAATACTTTCAAACCATCAGCCACACAAACACTAACATCCTCAAAGTTATAGTCATAGAAACAGACTTTCAGAGACAGATTTAAAAACTGCTGCAGCAGGAGACGTATTGAACCGATGCTCAATAGATCTGCTCAACATCCTGATCAAAATGGAGCAAACAGACTTCCCTCTGTTACTTTGAACCTCCAGTCACATATAGTGTTCTATTGTTGATAAATATACTGTATATGCCTATCACAGTTTTTTGTTTTTTTTTTTAGATTTGTGTCACACAGTGTGTTTCCATCTATTTAAAAAAGTTAAATATTGTAAAATAGTTTCTTCTCAAAGGTTCATGGTCCTTGCCTGGAAGAATCCATGACTCATCGCTGTACCAGCGAGTGAGTCTGGTAACGTTTGATCCACAGAATGCGCTGCGGTTGCGCGTAGACAGACAGCTAAGTGAACCAATCAGAGATTGCGCCATCTTGATTCAAAACTGAGGCGGAACTTCCGCTGCCTAAGAGTGACTTTGCGGGCAAAGGCGGGTGCACTGACGTCACCATCTTTGAACGAATCAGAATCGCGGAGTCGGTTTGGAACCGGAGGAGCGAGAGTGGATGGAGAGTGTCCAAATGGTATCGCGGTGTATAGGAAATACAGAGAGATATCATTTGGCTGGCCAGGTAATCATGGTCCAGTACTTTTATTTTCTGTATATATTTGTATTGACACATGCTCATTGTCACATGTCCCTATGGCCCTTAGCGGGTGGATGTTTTTATGTGTCGTGATGGAGACACAAGCTGTGCCGAAACGCATCGGCTCATCCCGTGTAAGCAATAGTGCTTTGGACCTTTTGAAGCTTTTATACAACAAGCACAGTCATTTACACTGTTCACTATGCCCCCCTTTCGTACTCAAACCTCCTTACGGTTAGCTGTATGTTTCTGCCCAAAGCTCATTCGATAAAATTATCCATGCTCCAATGCAACTCTCCAGAAATATACAAAAGCACGATACAAAACAATACACTACAACTTCACAAACCTGATGTAATAGTTTCAGAGCAAAGGAAAAGTTAAAGGAGAATTAAGGTTTTTTACAATCTGAGCCTTATTTCGGTAATAAAACAAGTTGTTTTACTCACCCATAGCACTTTGGTGTCATATGGAGCACTTCCAGAGATGTTTTAGATTAGCGATAGCCGTAATGTGAGTTCTCGGGGCACATGTTTGCGGTCTCCAAATAACACAAACTTTAGCACTTTTCAAATCATAGAAGCTCGATGTCTTAGTCTACGCTTTTGTTTGAGTCAAAAGTGGCCTGTAATCCGAGATTTATCCATAGTTTCGAGTAGATGAGGAGGCCAGTGCGCATGTGCGGAGTCACAGTTTATTTCACTCTCAGCTCTCAGGACCCAAACATGAAACGCAAAGCTGTAAATTATGGATAAATCTCGGATTACAGGCCACTTTTGACTCAAACGAAGGCGTAGACTAAGACATCGAGCTTCTATGATTTGAAAAGTGCTAAAGTTTGTGTTATTTGGAGACCGCAAACATGTGCCCCGAGAACTTGTGCTACGGATATAGCTAATCTAAAACATCTCTGGAAGTGCTCCATATGACACCAAAGTGCTATGGGTGAGTAAAACAACTTTTATTACCAAAATAAGGCTCAGATTGTTAAAAAAAAAGTTCTCCTTCAATACAATTTTAGTAGCGAATAGCATTTTCAGAACTATAAACGATAGAAAAGATTTGGTAGTAGCAATGAACAACCCACAGAAGTGTCATAGCGCCTCTGTAAGTTCCACCGATGTCTCCTGGCTAGCATGTCGAGCTCCGTGTGCGCTGTCCACTGGTAGGACTGTACAGATTTGGATGGGTGAACTGTTCGGGAACATCACGGTTATCTCCTGACACTGCATGTGACACCAGCCCACATCCTTGGACTGCTCAGCTCTGCTCCTCCTGGTCTCCCCGCATCTCTATGAATCATCTACGAAGTATGGGTTCAAATCATGTCAAATGGATATAGAGGATGTTCGAGGAAAGGCTGCTGTGGTTCAAAATATGCACCGTTATGTAACACTTAGAGGGCCCATATTACGCTATTTTGTACCACCATGTGATCTCATGTGGCAATCCATACCCCATACACTTTCACTAGAATCATTTAGATCAGGGGTGTCAAACATGCGGCCCGGGGGCAAGATCCGGCCCTCCGAGACCTTTAATCTGGCCCTCAGGCTGATTTTGTATTAAAACATTTACATTTTCTATTAAAATATTGATAATTTTCTGCGCCTCTTTTCTGCGCAGTTTAGCATAGCAGCGTCTCTAGCGCCTCTGTGCGTGGCCCCTCCCACCAGAGCAGCACAAATTAAGACTCGCCTCTTTCCAAACGCTCTTAAAGGACCATCGTTTTGACTGTCGACAGTGACGCCCTCATCAGCAAAATGTCAAAAATGAGAAAAGTGGACGCCGAGTGCAGGATTTTCCAAGAAAAATTGACTAATTCCTATTTGTTCACGGAGGTGAATGTATAAACTGTATGCTTGTGTTGAATTTTTTTTTTTTTTTTTAAATGTGTGTAGAATCCGTCAGTCGCCCAGGTAGAATCCATGGCAAAAAAGAAAAAACTGGAAAAAAGTTAATTTGGTCGAATATGTTTCGCATTTTTCTTTTTTCAGGTTGTTCATAATATTATAATATTTTTTTAAAGGTACACTGTATAGGATGGTGGCGCATTGGTGGATGGTGGGTATTGCAATTCCGGTTCTGGCTACGGCAGACCTCGAGGGTCACCCAGGCGCGACGTAACGCGGACAGCTCAGCGTACCTGGGCGCACGCCTGAAGCGCACCCGGCGCTGTGCGCGGATGGGGGGAATCGGGAACCGGACCGCGGAGGGCGGAGGTCGGTCTGAACCCGGGGTGCGGGCCCGCGCTGCAACAAAGCCCCAGCCGCGGTAGGTACTGTGTCCTTCTTCTTTTCCTCTTAGATGAAGGTGCTTGCTCCTGCGATGTATGTGCTGAGTAAGTGTGATCCGGCAACATGCTTGTCGTTGTTTATCCAAACGTGTACTATCTCGTTGTGTGAAAACCACGAGCCCTTTGACAACTACTGTATAAAGAAAAGGTGAAGGCGGAGCCCAAATGTCCTTCTGCGGCTCTCATAATCAAAATGGCTGCCTCTGCATGGGGAAGATCCCCCTTTTATGTGACTATATCTAAGTCCAAAAGAATACTTTGATTTCATGATGAAAGTGAAAAGGCTTGGAAAACAATATATTTTTGAATGGGTATCTTCAATTTCGGTAATTAATGGGTAAAAATCTTACACACTGTCCCTTTAAAGAAAGATTTCATCAAATAAAAAATACTTCTGTAGTAGATTTGCGTTCCTCTGCACAAATATTTGGACTTATTGCTATTTTTGGGGTATATTTGCCATGAGTTTTCTGATCCGGCCCCTTTGGGATCAGAGTAGTTTGGATACGGCCCCTGGACCAAAATGAGTTTGACACCCCTGATTTAGATCATTTCACATCATAAAGTGAAACAGAGGATTTTGAGCTTTGGAGATGCAGACTAATAACAAAGAGTTCCTCAAATATGTGTGAATAAAACAAACACACAGCTCCAGGTCAGTTTTTGAGGAGGTAACATTTTAACATGGCTTACAGCTCACATCATTTTATAATTTAAAAGACAAAAATACATATTTAAGTGTTTGTATTACTACAGCAAGATATACGTATATTGTCTAAATTGTGTGAAATGTTGGGCTGACAGCTGGGTTTCTAAGGCCATAACACAACATTCAACAAGCATATGAATAGAAAATGAGGTAAAGCTGGGTTATTAATCAATTTTTAATCGAGTCACTAATAGGCTCATCCATTTTAATGGAGAGGTCTACAGCCAGTCTTCTGTAACCTAAAATGAAAGCATGTGGTTTGGAGCAAAGATCATATTTTGAAGGAAAGAATTTGACTATTTTTGTCAATATTGGTGCCAGTGTTCAATACAGGTTTTTGTTTGGGGTTCTGCCCAATTATCTGTGTGCCTCCTCTCTTTTTTCTTTTTGAGCCGATATCTGATATTTGGATATTTTTAAGATGCGTGAAGAGTCCCTCAGTCGTCCAGGTAGAATCCATGATAAAAGAAGAAATTCAATTTGTCAACTGGACAAAGTTTGTTTGGCCGAAAACGTTTCGCTGCTCATCCGAGAGGCTTCGTCAGCTCTGGTTAGAGTGCTGGTAAGACACTGCTTATATCTCGCTGCAGGGAGGAGCTAACTAGCTAACTACTTTCCGACACTATCTCGCCTATTGGTTTCTGTCTTTTGTTTCTCTGGCGTCTAGATTAGGACACCTATTCATCCCTACAATGACTGTTTTTCACACCTCTGGCCCTGACCTGGCTAGCCCTATTGTTTCTTTTGTTTGTTTGATCTAGGTTTAAGAATGGAATTATAGATGGGAGATGGGATCTGTAGCTTTAAAATCCATTGCACGGCCCACAAATGTATCTTAAAGGAGAATTAACTTTTGTTTACAATCTGAGCCTTATTTCGGTAATAAAACAAGTTGTTTTACTCACCCATAGCACTTTGGTGTCATATGGAGCACTTCCAGAGATGTTTAGATCCGTAACGCGAGTTCTCGGGGCTCAGAGATTTATCCATAATTTACAGCTTTGCGTTTCATGTTTGGGTCCTGGGAGCTGAGAGCGAAATAAACTGTGACTCCGCACATGCGCACTGGCCTCCTCATCTACTTGAAACTATGGATAAATCTCGGATTACAGGCCACTTTTGACTCAAACAAAAGTGTAGACTAAGACATCGAGTTTCTATTATTTGAAAAGTGCTAAAGTTTGTGTTATTTGGAGACCGTAAACATGTGCCCCGAGAACTCACATTACGGAGATCGCAAATCTAAAACATCTCTGGAAGTGCTCCATATGACACCAAAGTGCTATGGGTGAGTAAAACAACTTGTTTTATTACCGAAATAAGGCTCAGATTGTAAAAAAAAACGTTAATTCTCCTTTAAGATACATTTGTGGGCCGTGCAATGGATTTTAAAGCTACATATCCAAATATCAGGTATTGGCTCAAAAAGGAAAAAAGAGCCACATTGGTACATTCCTAAAAAGTCTTCAAAATGTTGCAGTTGAAACCCATGACTAAGTTTATTGGTCTCCCACATTTATCAACAAGAGCCTTGCAGTGTCACAACCACAAATTCCTGGTTTTGAAGAGTACTACTTACTGCAGTTTGGGCCTGTTGAAAACAAAGCCTCGGGGGCAGAGATGACGTGCGCTCTGACATGTTACAACATTCTTGATTTAAACTATGCAAGTAGGATCTTGTAGCTTCCAGTTGATTTCTGTTCATTTGATGGAATGCTACACACTTTCTTTACAAAAACCATTACGCAGTTTCGAATATTTTCCTGAACAAAATCAATGTCTCCACAGGTTCAGCGTAAGATTTCCAACAATTCCCTTACTCAGTATTGCTTATTCATGCACAATTAATTCATATAGATCTTATCAATCTAAAAGGCCTTTTTCTTCTATGTTTCAGAATTTTTTGTTTTGATTTAAGGTCCTATATTATGCAAAACTGACTCCTGTGAGCTTTAACCTCCTGAGACCCGCCCATTCATTTGTGTCCTTTATAGTGGACATAGAGTTAACCAGTCTGTCTTTTAATTGTTTTGAGACTTTGTGGCTGCACTATGATTTAAAAAAAAATCAATAAATTAAAAAAAAAAATCTAAAAAAAAATAATTCTAAAATGTAAAAAAATAAAAATAAATAAATAAATAAATAAATAATACATAAAAAATGTAAATAAATACTCAAATAAATAAAAAAATAAATAATACATAATATATAAAAAAAAGAAAAAAAGAAAAAAAAATTAAAAAAGAGGCGACCATAGAAGCTTGTCAGAGATGTTGGTCATCAAAAAAAACAAAAAAAAAGTTTTTGTTAGGTAGTTAAGTTCACATGGATTTAACACCAAAATGTCCCCGATGTCCATTACAGAGGACATGTTACAACATTATGAATAATAATAAAATTAACAAGACGGAAATGCTAAGGTGTTCATTTACCTCCAAATAGAAAATTAAAATAATAATAATAATAATAATAATAATTTAGGTACACTTTTTTTCTTCAGGTCCCAGGAGGATATGTCATGTTATAATCCTATCTCCTCAAAAACATACCTGGAGTTGTGTTTTGTTTCATTCACACGTTTCAGTAACCTTGTCTGAATCTCCAATTCTTAAAGATCCCATGACATGGTACTTCTTGATGCTTTTATATGGCTCCTTAATGGTTCCCTAATACTGTAAATGAATCCTTCTTCAAAATCAACACTCAGTGCATGAGAAACAGAGATAAGATGAGAAAGAGTAATTTTTCTCTCTCTGAACAGGCCATTATGGGCGTTGTTGCTTGAATGCAAATGAGGAGAAAAGAGATGGCCTATAGTAGAGGGTGGGGGCGTGGCCAAACTCTCCGCTCTCAGCTCTCAGCTGTGCACTCTCTGATCCATTTCCGTGTTTATGCACGGGGGGAGAGATTTGAAGCGTTCCATTGAAAAATAAACACATTTCCACAGAAAATAAAATTAAACCACTGCTGTTCAAAGGTCCAGAGGCTCAGATAAAGGACTTCCGAGCCTAGAAACACTCAGACGTGCCTCCAGGCAAATAAAAAAACGCATTTCGCATTGCCTAGCGCATTCGCAGTCCAAACTCTCTGGGCGTGATTTACAGAGACGCTGAGTACAGACAGACGGGGGTGGAGTTGCATTTGCATTTCTTTTTTCGAGCTGACGTCAATAAGTTTCCTTGTTCAAAATCGCCCGTTTGAGCTCTGATTTTTTCTAACGCAGAAAAGGATCGCAAATGCTCAGTTTAGACATTTCGCAACTTTTAGCCATGTGTAAACAGCGTAGGGGAGCTCACATTAACGTTCAAAAACCTCAGAAAGTGAAAATTTCATGCCATGGGACCTTTAAAATGCTCTGTTCCACCTTGTGATGTCATGGAGTGATAGTTTTTAACAGCTACCATTAACCTTTAATTCAATAGAGATTGGCAATTCCAGGGCTGAAATTATCCAGTGATTCTAGTGAAGGTGTGTGGAGTTTAAAAACACAATGGACATTTCCTATTTTACCACTTGACATCACAAGGTGGAACAGTGTTTTCTGTTTGAGAGAAGAACTCGGGGTTTATGTGTTAGCGTAATATTGGTCTTTTAACCTTTATTTTACCAGGAAAGTCCCATTGAAATTACTAATATCATTTTCAGTATGTAAGTTTAGACAAATGTAAGATTATGTCGGGTAAAAGCAGTTACAAACCACAGATCTCATTTCCAAACCTTAAGAATTTATTTAAACTGCCTTATTGAAACCAGTTCTTTTAGTTTCCACTTATTTTGATATTTATTCCAGGATGTCAGTGCAGAATACTGAAATGCTACTTTGCCAGTTTCTGTGCGAATGCTTAATAGAATCTTGATATTACAAAGAAATTAGTCTCACCTCAGTACAGCTATATTGTATAAGCAGCTCTTTGGTCAAAATACGCCGCTGTGTACTGTACTGTCTGCGTCTGATTATAAAGCGGTTTTATTGTCCGAGTAACAGGAAGTGCACGGTTAGAATGCTAGTTGCTGTTAGCTTTAATGTAATAGCTGTTCTGGCCTCTGAGAGCTGTGGAAAAGTGCTTATTGATACTTATTGACACCCGTATTGATACTTTGCAGCTGATGTCATCAAAATCTGGGGGTGTGATACTAACTACAGGCCTGCTCTGTCTGAGGCCTGCTAGACTTTAATCTGAGCTTTATTTAAAAGGAGAATTAACATTTTTTTACAATCTGAGCCTTATTTCGGTAATAAAACAAGTTGTTTTACTCACCCATAGCACTTTGGTGTCATATGGAGCACTTCCAGAGATGTTTTAGATTAGCGATATCCATATCGCGAGTTCTCGGGGCATATAATATATGCCCCGAGCGGTCTTCAAATAACACAAATTTTAGCACTTTTCAAATCATAGAAGCTCGATGTCTTAGTCTACACTTTCGTTTGAGTCAAAAGTGGCCTGTAATCTGAGATTTATCCATAATTTACAGCTTTGTGTTTCATGTTTGGGTCCCGGGAGCTGAGAGCGAAATAAACTGTGACTCCGCACATGCGCACTGGCCTCCTCATCTACTCGAAACTATGGATAAATCTTGAATTACAGGCCACTTTTGACTCAAACGAAAGCATAGACTAAGACATCGAGCTTCTATGATTTGAAAAGTGCTAAAGTTTGTGTTATTTGGAGACCGCAAACATGTGCCCCGAGAACTCACATTACGGAGATTGCAAATCTAAAACATCTCTGGAAGTGCTCCATATGACACCAAAGTGCTATGGGTGAGTAAAACAACTTGTTTTATTACCGAAATAAGGCTCAGATTGTAAAAAACGTTAATTCTCCTTTAACAGAATCTGACCATGAAGAACTGACTTAACTGGAACTACAACGGGTGAGCTGATTTGTGCTGTTAAACAAGACTTTCTCAAACAACATTACAGTCATAAGCTAGCTAGCATTAGCCAACAGTTTTTCAGAAAGTCATTTTCACCGTTTTCTTGAAATTAAAGCTCCTAAACATGAATATGAACGCTCATATTGATCACAGGCTCCTGACAATGTGCTGTTTAAATCCATCTTGTATTTTTTTCTTTAGTTAGTTAGTTTAGCCATAGAAACACATCTAGAACACCCCCAACTTGATGTCACTGCAAAGTATAAATATACTCAATGTGGTGAGTATTAGGATGCTCTGAAAGCAGAAGAAAAGTAAAGAATAACTTTGAACCACTGCAAAATGTTTAAAATGAGACAGACAAAATCAGATATACCTTTAAATTGAAATCATTGTCGGACAAGTGCACCTAAAATAATTGTTGCCGCATTCTTGAATAGCTGGAGAAATATATATTCACTCAAATTACAGCCATTCACTGCCATTGTTATGTCTCGCATGATAATTACTCCGTCAATATGATAATTTGAAGCCTGCGCGCCCATACCGCTCCCGATTGACAACAGCGGCTGCTTTGTAACCTTCTGTGGTCTGTTTTTTTTTAGGATTCAGCTCCAGCTGTCTGTGCGCATCCCATTGATATTTCCAGCGCCGGGAGACAATGGTTGAATGGTGGTGCCCTTCTCACCGGGGAGAGAGCGGGATTTGAATAACGGCGAAAAGCAAAAAGTCACAAATGATGGTGGAGATTGGCAGTTTGTTCCCAAATGATGCACGGAAGAGGAATGCTATAGAATGTAAGTGACCTGAAAAGAAAAGCTGCACCTAAAAACAGACCTGAAGTTGTGTTTTGTTTCATTTGCACATGTTTAACACACAAATCCTGTAGTTTTTCTCTCAAAATGAAAACACTCAGGTCAAGTGGTAGTATCTCAGTGTTTTAAAACTCCATACGCCTTCACTAGAATCAATCCAGTCTCTACTGAATGCACAGTAAAAGGTATTTTGTAAAAGGTATTTGTAAAATTGTTAAATTGGTATTTGTTACCATAGTCCATAAAACTGTACAACAACTCACCCTGTAACAGATAATACTCCCTACAACTGTATATAGCTGTGATTTGATAATTTATTTGATATTTTATGACTTCTTCTTCTATTTTATTCTGATTTGTACATATACACATTATTATTTTTTATTTTTATAATTATGTCTCTATTGCGATCTTATTTTGCTATTCTATCTATTTTTTATTACCCTCTGTTATATTATATTTGATGAGTGACCTACTGTACCCAAATAATTTCCCTTGTGGATCAATAAAGTTTGTCTAAGTCTAAGAAAACTGCCAACTCATATCACTGTGCCCACGTTAGCTGTATTAGCCTTTTAACCTTTAGCGGAAGTGTATGGCAGATGCGGTCCGCCGCAAGGGGAAGTTTACAAGTGAACAGGCTAATACAGCTAACGTGAGCGCAGTAATACAAGTCGGCAGACACAATACCCGATCGCTAAGTTCGCTGCTTTACAACTGTTTGGGACGCAAATATATCACCTTTCGGATATGTTCGGAAATGTTTTGTTTTGAGAAGAAAAACAAGCTTTATTTAATGTTCCAGGGAAGTTACCTCCAGAAAGCGAGCCGAACCGGGATCAGCTGAGACTGTCAGAGGTAAACCGGTGTCAACACACGTAACTTTTAGAAGGAAACCCATACAGATTAACATTAAAAAAAACCCGCACTATCCCTTTAAAGATTTTTTAAAAGATGCTTTTATATGGCTCCTTAATGGTTCCCTAATACTGTAAATGAATCCTTCTTCAAAATCAACACTCACTGCATGAGAAACAGAGATAAGATGAGAAAGAGTAATTTTTCTCTCTCTGAACAGGCCATAATGGGCGTTGTTGCTTGAATGCAAATGAGGAGAAAAGAGATGGCCAATAGTAGAGGGTGGGGGCGTGGCCAAACTCTCCGCTCTCAGCTCTCAGCTGTGCGCTCTCTGATCCATTTCCGTGTTTTTGCACGGGGGGAGAGATTTGAAGCGTTCCATTGAAAAATAAACACATTTCCACAGAAAATAAAATTAAACCGCTGCTGTTCAAAGGTCCAGAGGCTCAGATAAAGGACTTCCGAGCCTAGAAACACTCGGACGTGCCTCCAGGCAAATAAAAAAACGCATTTCGCATTGCCTAGCGCATTCGCAGTCCAAACTCTCTGGGCGTGATTTACAGAGACGCTGAGTACAGACAGACGGGGGTGGAACTGCATTTGCATTTCTTTTTTCGATCTGACGTCAATAAGGTGCCTTGTTCAAAATCGCCCGTTTGAGCTCCGGTTTTTTGTAACGCAGAAAAGGATCGCAAATGCTCAGTTTAGACATTTCACAACTTTTAACCATGGGGGGGGGGGGGGGGGCCTAAACAGGGTAGGGGAGCTCACATTAACGTTCAAAAACCTCAGAAAGTGAAAATTTCATGCTATGGGACCTTTAAGGGATTGGTGTGAAAAGACTGATTTAGTGATCTAGCTCTAAAACTTATCAAATTTGGTAACAAAAAATGCATTTGAATTGAAAGTAACAGTCGATATATGGATAGAGTAGCTGTGAGTTAGCTTGTGCCAGCTAGTAAAGCCCTGCCAAAAACACAGTCACTTATATAAATACATGTAAATAATATCTCATTATAGTTGTTATTATCATTATTTTCTGAGATATACATTTCTATTCGCAGCATCATCACTGAAATTGATTGAGAGACTCTGGGCTTTCTCCTAAATGAGCGCAGCAGCACACACACAAAACCTGCGTAAGCACGGTGAAATGACAGCTAGTTATTGTTGTAGCACTTCATCACGGAGAGTGGTGCCTACTGGGAAGGGCACCCATGGGAGCCCGAGGAGAGCGGGTGATGATGACACACACATGCGGTGCTCATCATTCGGATGCCCTCCCCTGGGGCCCTTAACCTCCTGATGTTACTCCAGGAGCCGCTCACACTTAAGACGGCCAATCCGATCGAAGGGAGAAGGGAGATTCCAATTAAACCGAGCGCCGCAATTTGGCTCCTAATTGAACTGGGTTAAAATGGAGTTTAGGCGCGGGGATGAAGTCATTAAAATGTCGACAGAAATAGATGGGCTCAAGTTACGAGACGCAATTCCAAGTTTTCAGACTGAGTAATATTTGGGGGAAAAAATGCTGCAGTGTCAAAGCAGAACGAAACACTAAACCAACTGTGTTTTTGCTACTAAACTGTGTACATGGAGTTTTAATAGCGTTGTCCACTGCAGTTTCAAGTACTACATGACATCCCTCAACACTGCCCTGAATACCGCCAGGTGTTTCTGATCACAAACAGTGGGCTGCAGGGGCGGAGTTTGAAGAGTGAATACCTGTTAGACCAATCACTCTGTTCCTTATATCCTCACATCTCCATTTATTTGAAATGCGGTTGTGGGCGGTGTTTAGGTGTTTAGTTCAACTTTAAGTTAAAGGAGAAGTAATGTTTTTTTACAATCTGAGCCTTATTTCGGTAATAAAACAAGTCGTTTTACTCACTTTGGTGTCATATGGAGCACTTCCAGAGATGTTTTAGATTTGCGTTAGCCTAGCGCGAGTTCTAGCCGTAGCTCGGGGCACATAATATATGCCCCGAGCATGTAATATATGCCCCGTGCGGTCTCCAAATAACACAAACTTTAGCACTTTTCAAATCAGAGAAGCTCAATGTCTTAGTCTACGATTTCGTTTTGAGTCAAAAGTGGCCTGTAATCCGAGATTTATCCATAATTTACAGCTTTGCGTTTCATGTTTGCGTCCCGGGAGCTGAGAGTGAAATAACTGTGACTTCGCACATGCGCACTGGCGTCCTCATCTACTCGAAACTATGGATAAATCTTACAGGCCACTTTTGACTCAAAGGAAATCGTAGACTAAGACATTGAGCTTCTTTGATTTGAAAAGTGCTAAAGCTTGTGTTATTTGGAGGCCACACGGGGCATATATTACATGCACAGGGAATATAGGCCTATTACATGCCCCGAGCTACGGCTAGAAGTCGCGCTAGGCTAACGCAAATCTAAAACATCTCTGGAAGTGCTCCATATGACACCAAAGTGCTATGGGTGAGTAAAACAACTTTTATTACCGAAATAAGGCTCAAATTGTAAAAAAAACATTACTTCTCCTTTAAGGAATTGAATAACCAACTAGCCTAGTACCAAAACATGCATTAACTATGTCTAAACTAGGACTCAACCAGGATGAAGGTCGTAAAGGTCCACTGTGTAACTTTTCTTGTGGAGATTCTTATTGCAAATTAAACCCCATGAAGCAGGTGATGCTGCTGTGCCAAGTTACTAATCAGAGGTGAATATTAGCAGTTTGGTTTTGGTTTGGTTTGGGACCAACTTGAACCATAATGTAGATTTGGTTTGGTCATTTTTTATGTATTTTATTTTATTTTATTTAATAACGTTCTTGTATTAAAATAAAATTAACCCCTTACAGTGGAGGGCCTTTTTTGAGCAATTGTCCCTAAAAGGACCTCTCCAAATTAAAATCATTCCTGTTATTGAAGTATATGGATTATATACAAATGTTTGGTCTCTGTGTAAAGGGAACATTCTCTAGTTTTACCCTCAGCATTTACATTCACTCCAAATGTGATTGGAAAAAAGTTATACACCTTGGAACACCAAAAGAAAAGTGGTTTTTTTATCCTCGCCTAATTTTTTTGTAAATATAAAAGGTGTCTATAGCTGCTGTTCATAGCTGAGGCCTAAAATACACTATCTTTCAATACAATAAGTTGTTGACCACTCAAATTTCAAATTGGGAATCAATAGCTGTAAAAATAAACTTTTTACTCCACTTTTTGTTATACTTTGTCCAGGCCTTTTATACAGGGATCATGCCTTTATCCAAACCTATCCAAACCTATCCAAATTGGAAACATTTAGAAAACGTTTAATAACTTTTGACTCATTCAACCTACAGACATCATTGAGGGCTCTACTGAAAGATTACAACTAGAGGAATCCATTTCTGCACACAAGGTCACTATATTATGTCCCTGAGAATTACATTCTATAAAAAAGTGTTTTTTTCAATCAAAAATAGACCAAACAAGTGTTGAAAATGAAAATATGTATTGAAAAATTCTATAACACTGCACACTGTATACATTTTCAAAAAAACATGGACACTAAACGTTCCACACATATTTACAGGTATTTACACACTAAGAGTCTGGTGTGTTCCACTGACTGTAGCAGTCCCTTGTTTGAATAAAGCAGAGTGCAGTGTCACAGGTAGAACATTTTACAGCTGTCTTTGACTGACATCTTCTACACTTCAGCCTGCCATTTGTGCGCTCACCACTGCTGCCCATCCGTTCTTTGTTGCTCCGGTCGTGGTAGGGCTCCTTATCTGCAGTTGGGCTTTATTGGTACACAGTGATGACACTAGTAAGAAAAACACAAAAATATAACAGGAAATAAGCTCATGCTTTCTAAAATTTTATTTTCAAAGATCAAAGTCGGCTTTATTGTCAATTCTCCCATATGTGTTCAACATACAGTGAATCAAAATTTTGTTTCTCTCTGGCCAAGTAGTGCAAAAACAGTGTACAAAATACAATAAAGACAAAACAAAAACTATCTAAGACAAAAATCTAAATCTAAAAACTAAAATCTATTCTTATTTATTTTCTTATTTATTTTATCTAAACACCCAATAAATAATAGTAGGTCTATTTTACAAAAAGTGATCTAAATGCACAAAAAAAATCTAATGTTTATTGTTTTATTTTTATTCAAATACTACATCAAATACATAATAAAATGATACTTACACACCCAGAAGTACATCCTTCATAAACAACGCCTCCTACACACAGGCAGGGTTGGGAGGGTTACTTTAGAAATGTAATCCGGTACAGTTACTAGTTACTCCTTAAAATATGTATTCAGTAACGTAATCCCGGTACTATAATATTAAAGTAATGTAACTTGATTACTTTCAGTTACTTTTGGATTACTTTAACACCAAATATCCTATAACAACAAGAAAACAAGAAAATTACAATACAATTAAAAGTTTTTAGGAGGACAAGTACAGTTCTATGTGTAGTTCTAACAACTGTTATCACTATAAGCCAAGTCACTAGTAAACAAGGTCACTCACTAAACCAAACACCTAAACACCTATGACTTCAACGAAATTATATTTTCAGTTAAAGTTTTAGTTTTACTGGGACAGTCATCTTGCCCGATCTCCGCAGCTGGACAGGATGTTCGTCCAGCTTGCGTGCTGGCCTACATCTAACAGCAGCTTTGCTCGGAATTGTCTAAAGGGTCTTCATGGATCAGTTAACATGACTATGTTGCCTAGATAATGTTTAAATATTGTAATATCGTTCTACAAATGCACAAAGTGTACTTGTGACCACAAAAGTTAGCTAGGGTGACCATATTGTATTTCACTGAAAAGAGGACACACTTCCAACTCGCGTGCGAAATATTTTTTTTTTGAGTTTTTTCTCCCATTTTTAAGGGTTTTACATGGGTCGGGGGCTTACTGTGCTTCTGAATTCCCCAGAAAAGAACACTTTACCTGGATATACTCACAAACAGTTGCTTTATAAATAATATATTTATTAATATAAGCAATCTTAAGGCTGACACTTACACCTTAGTTAAGAAAAAAGAAAAAAAACAAAAAGAAACAGAGAGTTAGCCTATTCTTCAATGTTCAGTAAGCCCATTCTTCAAAATAATGTGTCTAATGGCTAATGAAAAAAAATATACAAATAATGCCTCAAGTCAACAGTCCTTTTTTCCTTATTTTTCCTTTTCTTCAGTCTTCCTTGCCTTCCTCCTCTCCCTGGTCATTCTGCCTCCCACTTGTCACGCCCCGGGCGAAAACAGGGGAACTTTTTTTTGCAATTCATCCGTGAAACTGCATTTGCGTTTTGGCATTTTCTGTGTCTTTGCAGTGCGCCTGTCAGCCTGCGAGTGTGTGTGTGTGTGTGTGTGTGTGCGTGCGTGTGTGTGTGTGGCGTGGCGCGCCTGTTTGTAAATGAATGAATACACGTTCCGGGGTTCGACTAGAACTCCGCCTCTCAGAGCGCGTTTCCAACGGAATCAAAAACCCGGACATTTGAAGGATTTTATAAACTCCGGCCGGACAGCCCGGACAGCCTCTGAAAAGAGGACATGTCCGGGCAAAAGAGGACGTATGGTCACCCTAACGTTAGCTACCTTGCTAATAGTTTGCTAGTCGATAGCTAACTCGAAACTGGCTCCTACAAATGAATCAAGACAAAGAAATGACTCATATTCACACATAACATGACTGAAGCAGGACATTTAGGGTCTGTCAGTATCAAAGCGTTAATATTAGCGATCTTACCTGTAAATGTTTCTTGAGATTGGAAGTAGAATCCTTGGACATTGACAGGTGTTTAACTGCTGGAAGGCACAATTTGCACTGCACTGTGATGTTGTTCCCTTTGTCTTCTTTAAAAATAAAATCCTCCCTAAATTTCCACCCATTTTAAATGCGTTTTTTGAAACCATGCCCGCTGCAAGTTTAGTCCGTAGTGCGCGACTTGCGTGAAGTTCAGTGCGAGCCGCTGCAAGTGTATTCCACAGCGCGCGCCACTGCAAGTTTGTTTCACAGAGCGCGCGCGGCGCACGGCGCGAGTCTGTACGTTGTTTTCCCTACATATGACTCCGGCTTTAAATGAAAAAATGAAATAACATAAAATGCTTTCAAATTGTAATCCTGCTAAGTAATCCCCATTTTCACTAAATGTACCTGTAATCTGATTACGTCTTTTTCTTTGTAACTGTAGGGGAATACAGTTACCTTTTTTTTGTATCCTTTTACTTAACGCCGTTCCATGTAATCCGTTACTCCCCAAGCCTGCACACAGGCCATATGTTTCCTGATTCTGCACCTCCGACTGCTCCAGAGCTGAAATCTGCAGCCTCCAAACTTAAATATTTTCTCTTTCCAGTCCTTTTAGCCATATTTTCAATCAAGGAAACTCAAATCAACAGCAAAGGCGCAAGACGCATGGCTGCGCGTAAATTACGCACAGTTTACGCACGGACCGCAATTTCGCGTTACGCAGCTGTTTCACGTGGAGCTTGTTGTGAAAGGCCTAACAAACTATATGTCTCCCTGTTCAGCTCCTGATTGGCTGTTTGCCTGAACTGTCAATCATCCTGTGTAACCTAACTTGTTGACTCAGCAAGGGCGGAACTCTTAGCTGATATTTACCGGAGCGTCACACATGATTGGACCTTTATAGGTCTAGCTCAGCCCACGCCGCTTCTTTATGGATAATCTAAGTGTCAATCTATAGCTTACCCTTATGTTTAGCTGCTGCTAGCGCGGTTTTAGTGAGGAACGTTATATTTGGCTTGATTTAGGCTAAAGAAGTGGGAAAAAAACACTGGCGCTTATGTAAGTTGGGAAGACTTTCGCTGTCATATTGGATCTAACACGTGCTTTGGACTAAATTGTTTTACTGGATTTTATTCGCTGGATCCTTATGGACAAATTGATGCCAAGCTTATCGTGAAATACAGATGTCTGACCTGTCCAGAGCCTTCAAAGGTAAGCGAAGTAACAAACCTCGTTTTGTTCTTTTCCGTATAAAAGCCCCATGTGCTCAGGGAGTGATTGTTGTGCCGGGAAATGAATTGCATAGTCAAAAAGAGGAGACTGTAAGGTTTCATTTGATGTGTAGAGTGTCATGATGCACGTTCGGGAATGTTTGCTCTTATATGGAAAGAAAAAAAAAACGTGAAAGGGACCGTGCACGGGCCGGTCACAGCGTAAGAAGTTAAATAGTTTTACCCCTTGTATGTTAATGTGCTGTATTTTTGGTTTTTAATTCATTTCTTCATAATTTCTTTGTATTTTGACTATTTTGCTTTACCGGGTTTTTCTAATTTAATTTAATTGAATGTATTTTGGTTGAAAGTGACAGAGAACATTTGTTTCGTCTATACTATTTGAAGTTTATTGACCTGGTGAGTAATCCAATCCAAACTGATGCTTTCTTCCAGATGAGTAAAGAACCGTAAACTCTCTGGACCTGAGCCTGCTTGGCGGTGGCAGTATTTGGAGAGTGCAGTGCGTCGCATAATTAACTGTAGTGACCAATAAACCTGCGGGAGACGCTCTGAGGGCACGCTGAGGACGGGGCCATAAATCTGATTGGACGATCCACCTGTCACTCTCTCTCATTAGTTTAATATAAGGCTATTGACGCGTGGACGAGCAGCCCCCAGCCATCTGCCCGGTAACAAGCTACTAATTATGTGATTGGCTCCGTTTTCCCACAACACATAACATAGCATTCTGTATTAAGGCAAATGTTTTTGTTTTGTCTTTTTCATTTTTTTTAATAATTATCTAATTTATATATCCGCTGATACTTTCTCATGCCTTGTAAACTGAACACCTTAACATATGAAACCTCATAGATGCACAAAATGCACAAAACAGTGTATTTGCTGTGGACTTAGACTGGTGACCCTGTGGCCAGAGGGTAAAAGAACACTCACACAAACTCTGTCCTTTTTAAACCCTGAAAACTGAAACTAAAATAAATATTCAAAGGTGCACTATGCCACCTTTTGGTTGTGGGTTCGTCACCTGCCTGTTTCTATGGATGTCAGTACTTTGTATGGAATGTTCCACAGTATGACATTAAACAGCTCTATCTTACATTTTATTAGATTATTGGTGTGTGTGTAGAATCCCTCAGTCATCCATCCATCCATCCATCCATCCAGTTTCTTCCACTTATCCGGGGCCGGGTCACGGAGGCAACAGTCTAAGCAGGGACTCCCAGACTTCCTTCACCCTGGACGCTTCCTCCAGCTCCTCCGGGGGCACAGTTCCACAAACATATTTGTGATGGTATCCGAGCGACGGGGGGTTTCTACAGATTTGAGATGGTACAGTCCTCAATCTGTGTCACCTTCTGATGTAGTCCTTCCCTGATCTGCAACAGCTCCACTGTGGTGTAAAATGACAGCCGACAGCGGACAAAGAGACCCCCTCTTTGTCCGCTGTCGGCACCCCAGGCCATGATAAAAGAAGAAATTCAATTTGTGAACTGGACAAAGTTTGTTTGGTCGAAAACGTTTCGCCGCTCATCAGAGAGGCTTCGTCAGTTCTGGTTCTAGGTCTGGTTAGACACTGCTTATATCTAGCTGCAGGGAGGAGCTCACTACACTGAAATTGTTCTGAAACTATCACAACTAATTTGTTTCTTTTGTTTTTTGAATTTCTCTGGCCCAGGCCAATTCAGATGTCCTGCCATCAAAAATCCAATAGTAAATATCCTCTAGGATCCTCCAGGAACAGCAGTGCCAGACGCACAACATTTCACTTGTTCCAAGCGTCCCTCATGTATCCGGCAGCGAGTTCCGTCAGGACAGTCCGGCATTCCTCCATGAAAAAAAATGTGTCAATTGCGTTGAGGGACCAGCTTATCAATTCCATAATTTAGGATTTTGAAAATCTGTTCCAAACAGGAGAAAAAGAGACAAACCAAGAGAGAAAAAAAAAGAAACACCAGACAGAGCAATATAAGGGAGGAAGAAGAAATACGTCCACTCTCCACGACAGAACAGGAAAAAAAAAAAAAAAAAAGGACATCCTTGTGCTCGAACATGGTGTTTGTTATGGACAAACTGTTGCTGGCACAGAAGTCCAATAACAGAACACCACTCAAGTTCAGATCAGGGAGGCCGATCCTCCCAATCACCCCTCTCCAGGTGTCCCCATCATTGCCCACGTGTGCGTTGAATTCCCAGAACAAAGGAGTCCCCGGTAGGTGCACTATCCAGTACCCCTACCAGAGACTCTAAGAAGGCTGGGGACTTTACACTGCTGTTTGGCCCGTAGGCTGCCACAACAGTGAGAGATCTGTCCCCAACCTGAAGGCACAGTGACGCGACCCTCTCATTCACCGGGGTGAACTCCAACACACAGCGGCTGAGCTGTGGAGCAAAGAGCAGGCCCACACTGGCCCGCCACCGTTCCCCGCGGGCAACGCTAGGGAAATGAAGAGTCCAGTTCAAGTTGGGTTCCAGAGCCCAAGATGTGCGTGGAGGTGAGGCCGACTATATTTAGTCGATAGCGCTCAACCTCCCGCACAAGCTCAGGCTCCTTCCCCCCAAGCGTGGTGACATTCCATGTCCCCAGAGCTAGTCTCCATGTCCGGAGATCCAGTCGTCGAGGCCCCTGCCTTCGACTGCCACTCAAATCTCCATGCACCCAGCCACTATAGATCCTTCTGTGGGTGGTGGGTTCATAGAGGGACCCTTCAGTTCTGAACTGAAGAACTGAAGAAGCAGCTTGGATGAGCTCCGAAACTTATTCGACCAAATAAACTTTTGTCCAGTTGACAAATAGAATTTCTCCTTTTGCCATAGATTACTGGTGGTTTTATAGCTCCAAAATACCTAGAAAAGCAGGCATCCTGACTGTGAGCGAAGTTGCCTCTCCACAGATCTAACTTGTAACTTGATCTGGTTTGGTCTCTTGAAGATAGAAATGATTAATGCCATGCCTGTGAAACATTCCAGACAAAGCAATAACATCTCCACTGAGAAAAGCATAGGCCTCACAGTTACACAAGGCACCTTTAAAGGTCCCATGACATGGTACTTCTTGATGCTTTTATATGGCTCCTTAATGGTTCCCTAATACTGTAAATGAATCCTTCTTCAAAATCAACACTCAGTGCATGAGAAACAGAGATAAGATGAGAAAGAGTCATAAATATCTCTCTCAAACTCTTTATTCTGGGCGTTGTTGCTTGAATGCAAATGAGGAGAAAAGAGCTGGCCAATAGTAGAGGGTGGGGGCGTGGCCAAACTCTCCGCTCAGAGCTCAGAGCCCACAGCTGATCCATTTCCTTGTTTTTGCACGGGGGAGAGATTTGAAGCGTTCCATTGAAAAATAAAAACATTTCCACATAAAATAAAATTAAACCACTGCTGTTCAAAGGTCCAGAGGCTCAGATAAAGGACTTCCGAGCCTAGAAACACTCGGACGTGCCTCCAGGCAAATAAAAAAAACACATTGCCTAGCGCATTCGCAGTCCAAACTCTCTGGGCGTGATTTACAGAGACGCTGAGTACAGACAGACGGGGGTGGAACTGCATTTGCATTTCTTTTTTCGATCTGACGTCAATAAGGTGCCTTGTTCAAACTTGCCCGTTTGAGCTCCGATTTTTTGTAACGCAGAAAAGGATCGCAAATGCTCAGTTTAGACATTTCGCAACTTTTAACCATGGGGGGGGCGGCTAAACAGGGTAGGGGAGCTCACATTAACGTTCAAAAACCTCAGAAAGTGAAAATTTCATGCCATGGGACCTTTAAAGTACAGTACATGAGTACCTTATTTTTCATTATACAGTACTACTCGCCCACCCACTCACACACACACACACACGCACACACACACACACACACACACACACACTCATACAACAGTGTACACAGACATTTAGGGTGAAGTGGGTTTGGTGTCTTGCCCAAGGACACAACAGCAACTACAAACTGGAACTGAGCTACTGAAGCCCTAAAGAGCCACTGCTGCCCTCAGGTTAAGGCACTGGAAACCTAGGTTTGTGATTGTAGTTCTTGATACATACAGTTCATTTAGGGACTTTAAGGCAAAAGTCTGCTTTTTACATCTAACATTCATATATGGTCCGTAGACTAAAGGTTTACAATAAATTCTACAAGAAACATTTTTTAACACAATCTGTAATTCCTCCTCCGTCTGCCTTCATGTTCAGCATACTTAGTTGTTCTTTTTCTTGTTGTGTTTTGGAATGAGACTCTTATCAAAGCTAACATGTCATGTCCACGTCTCAAAGAGCGATCTACAAATTGGGAGAGGAACCGTGTACACCCAATTACCACCAGCCGCTCTGAGCTGTCATCGATCGCTCCCCGGCACCATTCAAATCAGGCAAACAACATTGCGGCGTGCATACAGATGAGCCCAAGAGCTGTGTCAAAACATATTTATTTAGGTACTATTTATTGTTACTATTCGAACTGCACCACAAATTAGCCCAGTGAGCTCATGACAGTGATTGACCAAGAGGTATTTGACTTACACACAAAACATAACAAAACAAAGGAGACAGAGGTATGTAGTTAGCGTATTTTAACTAAATGTGAAGATTTTCATTTTTAAGGTTGGAGATGCGTTAGCTAGCAATTTTTATCATTTCATTTTGCTGAAAAATGTTTACAAAAATGTTATGAAGCAGTAGCAGTTCAGATTTCAGCTTTCTCTTAAAGGTCCATCACTGTCAAATGCTTTTCTCCATGGAGATGTTATTGCTTTGTCTGGAATGTTTCACAGTATGGCATTAAACCTTTCTATCTTAAAGCCCCAGTGTGTAGGATTCGTGGCGCATAGGTGGATGGTGCTATTGCACTTTCTGTTTTAGCTACGGCAGACCTCGAGGGTCACCCGGGCGCTACTGTATAAATAAAACGCGGTCCCAGTTTTTTTTTTTTTTTTTCTCATGAAAACACACATTCCTGATCATGTACCATGACACTCTACACATCAAATGAAACCTTACAGTCTCCTCTTTTTGACTATGCAATTCATTTCCCTGCACAACAATCACTCCCCGAGCACATGGGGCTTTTATACGGAAAAGCACAAAACGAGGTTAGCTTACCTTAGAATGCTTTGCTCAGGTAAAACTCTGTATTTCACCATAAACTTGCTCTCAATTTGTCCGTAAGGATCCAGCGAATAAAATCCAGTAAAACAATTTAGTCCAAAACACGTGTTAGATCCATTACGACGTCTGATCCGGCAGCATGCTTGTGTTGTTTACCCAAAACCACGAGCCTTGCCGAAGGCGAAGGCGGAGCCCAAATGTCCTTCTGTGGCTCTCGTATTCAAAATGGCTGCCTCTGCATGGGGAAGATCCCCCTTTTATGTGACTATATCTAAGTCCAAAAGAATACTTTGATTTCATGATGGAAGTGAAAAGGCTTGGAAAACAATGTATTTTTGAATGGATATCTTCAATTTCAGTAATTAACAGGTAAAAATCTTACACACTGTGAATAAATGTAAAGTAGAGCTGTTTAATGTCTACAGAAGATTCCAGGCAGAACACTGACATATCCATAGAAACAAGCAGGTGACGGACCTTCCACCAGAAATATTACACAACAGCATAAAATATTAAAGTGGAACTACACGAAAACTGCATATGTGGTGTTTGAATTTGCACTAAAGACTGTTCATGGTCTTTAGGTCAACTTTAGTTCAAACCGGGTACAGCTTTGTGTTTAAAAATGTATAAAAATGAGTATGGCTCGGCAATTTGGAGTAGAGGGCTGCAGGAGCGGAGTCTGAGGTGTGGATACCTGTTAGCCCAATCACACTGTTCCTTAGTCCTCCAGGAACTACTCAGTTTAGCAGCTCTGTTTGAAATGAGGTTTTGGGAGGAGTTTAGAAAATTAAAACTATAAAGTAAAACTATATTAACAAAGAAGTTCAACAAAAGGTGATCTCAAATACAACATATTTCAGTCATTAAAAAAGACAAAACATAAAATGGAATGATGTAACTAAAGTGTACGTGTATATGTCCAAACACAGTGTCATTGTGTAAAGGGGTGTGGGGCTGCCTTGTCTCTGAGGGGTCATTAGCTGCAGCATGTCCAGTCAGGGCTCCACCGGTCTGGACATGATTTGGACCAAACCCTGGAGGCTACCTGCTAATAACACAATAACACAAGTGTCTGACCATAAGAACCATGCCTGATTTTATATTTTCATGGTACTGAACACTGTACCTGATTTTCACTGTCTTAAAAACGTGAAAAACAGAACTAGTTCATCTTAAACTATATTCCAAACGATATTCCAAAATGGCACTGGGTGACCAGCTGAATGTTGCAGAAGCGCCGACCCTTCTTTCCTTTTTTCCCCTCTTCTTACTGGACTTTTTTTTTGACGTTTCTTTACAGTGGGTGTGACATGGTGCAGTTTGGCACCTGGGAAGTCTACTTTTACCACAGCTTTATTGTTAGCTGTAATGTTTTTTGCACTTTTTGGATCTGCGGGGACGCATCGAGGACCTCATTCAACCACGGCTCGGAGTAACGTACACGTGCGAGGACCTCTTAAACCTGCCCTGCTCTACGTGTCCTCTAGGAACAGCAGTATGGCATTCAATTTATTCAGTAAGTTTTATGCTAAAACTACTAGTATAGTGGTACCTCACCTTACGAAATTAATTAGTTCCAGAAGTGGTTTCGTAAGGTGAATTTTTCGTAAGTTGAGTAGTTATTTCAATGGAAAAGGCCTGATTCGTTCCAAGTTTTTTTTATAGTGTAACATTTTTTTATAGTGTAACATTGTGTTCTGCATAGAGACTGTAGACCCAGGACTAAACGTGGACTATACCAGGTCTAGACCAAGGTCTAAACCTGGACTAAACCAGGACTAGACCAGGTGGATTAAAGCGCCGCGTGCGGATCTATTTCCTGGTTTCGTTTCGAGTCACGGCTGAGGCGAGCAGCGAGGACTCCCCTCGGGACCGCACGCAGTCTGAGCACATGAACCAACGCATGCAAGAGCCGTGGTGGTTTAATCCTGGTTTAGACCTGGTTTAGACCTGGCACGGTTTGAGCACGGGTCTCGTCCTCTCAGCCCCGCGCCGGGTCATGCTGCGCTATCACACACGTGTCCGCGCGCACACACACACCGCCCTCCCCCTTCCCCCCACACTTCACTATTAATACTAATTTTGTTGAAAATCTATGAAAGTTTGAGTGTTTAAACGAGAGAGAAATGTGAGAAAAGTTTAAATCTAGGCTGAGAAAAGCGTATAATGTGTGTGGCTGAGTGCACATTATTTGAATTTTTGAGATTTCGCGTTTCGTAACTTGAATTTTCTTTCATATCTAGAGACCAAAATTTAACGTGAAGGCGTTTCGTAACTTGGAATTTTCGTTTGTTGGGTCTTTTGTAAGGTGAGGTACCACTGTACATTAGACTTAGACAAACTTTATTGATCCACAAGGGAAATTATTTGGGTACAGTAGCTCACTCATCATAATATAACAGTGGGGAACAAAAAATAGATGGAATAGCAAAAGGCCGGTGTCAAATGAAAAAATTATAATATAATAATAATAATAAGTGTATATGTACAAATCAGAATAAAATAGAAAAATAAGTAATAAATTATCAAATAGAATATCAAATCACAGATATATCCAGTTGTAGCGAGCATTAGTGTTTTAGTGTCCGATAATCAGGATGTGCATGATTAGCAAGCTAGTTGTTGTTAGCATGACTGTGACTGCTAAACACAGCTCTGGCCTCTGGAAGTTTTGAAAAGTGCTTGAAAATAATTAGTTCTATTTTCCACATTTTTCTGAGCAAATCAGGTACAGCTCCTTTAATTGCCATTCTCAAGCCATACAGTCTGAATGGATCAATGAAAACAAGCAAATACACCTGTTGAACTTTCTGAAATGGTTGTAATAAAAGAATCAGTCCACTTTTCTATCTGCACCATTTTTCAGTTTTTTTTTTTACCCACTCCATCGTACAAGCCCCCGTCTCCTGCAGCCCGCTCTTGCCTGGCCTCATATACAACGCTTTTGTACCAAATATCTATCTTCCATCAACCCTCCATTCCTCCTCCTCTCCATCACCTCTTCATCTCTGTGCCTGTCCTCTCTTCTCATCCCTCCATCGATTTCTCAGAACAAGGAGCAGAGCGTGAGGCATATGGATATATTTCTGCAGGAGAATTGAATCGATCACCGGCGTCCTCCACGGTGGTTAAAGATGAGGGCCTGTTGGATTGCATTAGAAGAAGGCAGACTTCACCGGTGTGGACTGACAACAGCTGATCGAGGTGTAGAGGTTCTGAACTGACATCATTTTAGCTGAAAAATGCTTCTTAACATTTGGCCTGAGTGGAGTTGAGGCAGAACATACTTTGCACTGACATCATGCTGGAGGTGTTCTACAGTGACCACGATGACGCAATGCACACCTTAGTAAAGTCCATAGACTGTAAATGGACATAGTTAACGCACTAACCGGGGCATTTCAAATAGGAAGTGAACAGGAGGGCGGTTCCGGCTACATCGTTTCTGGCTCCAATACACTTTGCATTGAAAACTCGTGGCCCCTCTCTCTGTAACTGCTGCTGTGAGCCTTGTCATTTTGGTCTTAAAATGTTCATATTAAGCTGCTCTGCATGATCCTGGTGTTTTTATTTCACTCTTTTGTATGTTATTAAAATCGTATTCCTAATATGGAGCCTGACTTCAGATTGGCTAACCACTAGCCTCGTTTGACTGCGGCCAAACTCTATGGGTCACATCATGCTCCCTTAGTCCACTTCTTTATTCAGTCTATGGATGGAACAGAGCATTTTGCGCTTTGGAGATATAAACAGTAATAATAAAGGATTAGTCAAACAAGTGTGAATGAAACAAAACAACTCCAGGTATGTTTTTGAGGAGGTAACAACATTTTAACATGGCTCAAAGGTCACAGGAATCCATTTTTTGGGTAATCTAGGAGCTGTAAGCCAGGTGCCCGCTGTATGTTCTATAGCAGTGTTTCTCAACCCTTTTTGTCTTGTGTACCCCCTGAGCCTTTTTGTCACACCTCGAGTACCCCCTCACTAAAACGTGTTGATAATTCTCCAAAAGTAGAACGTGACACAACCGATTATTAAATGAAAATAATTTTATTTAATCTCTTTAATTAGAAAATTTAATTCTCAGGCATTTTCTCTCTTTTCTTTAACTCAAATTTACTCAAATTAGAATTTAAAATAAAAAAAAAAATCTCCCCCTGCGCCTGGCAGGACTAAAACCAGGACTAAACCGGATCTAAACCAGGACTAAACCAAGATTAAACCAGGTCTAAACCAGGACTAAACCAGGACTAAACAAGGTCTAAACCAGGTCTAAACCAGGACTAAACCAAGTCTATACTGGGTCTAAACCGGGACTAAACCAGGATTAAACAAGGTCTAAACCAGGTCTAAACCAGGACTAAACCAAGACTAAACCAGGTCTAAACCAGGACTAAACCAGGACTAAACAAGGTCTAAACCAGGTCTAAACCAGGACTAAACCAAGACTATACTGGGTCTAAACCGGGACTAAACCAGGATTAAACAAGGTCTAAACCAGGTCTAAACCAGGACTAAACCAAGACTAAACCGGGTCTAAACCAGGTCTAAACCAGGACTAAACCAAGACTATACCGGGTCTAAATGGGGACTAAACCAGGACTAAACCAGATCTAAACCAGGACTAAACCAAGACTATACCGGGTCTAAACCGGGACTAAACCAGGACTAAACCAAGACTATACCGGGTCTAAACCGGGACTAAACCAGGACTAAACAAGGTCTAAACCAGGTCTAAACCAGGACTAAACCAAGACTATACCGGGTCTAAACCAGGACTAAACCAGGACTAAACAAGGTCTAAACCAGGTCTAAACCGGGACTAAACCAGGACTAAACAAGGTCTAAACCAGGACTAAACCAAGACTATACCGGGTCTAAACCGGGACTAAACCAGGACTAAACAAGGTCTAAACCAGGTCTAAACCAGGACTAAACCAAGACTATACCGGGTCTAAACCGGGACTAAACCAAGACTAAACCGGGTCTAAACCAGGTCTAAACCAGGACTAAGGTGTGTGTGTGTGTGTGATAACATATAGCCTGTGCATTATTGAATTATTGATTAAGATATGATTATATGGACTTTTTGTTATAAAAGTATTTCCATTTTAACAAAGTACCTTCTAACTCTGACCTGCCCTGAAACACCACAGTGATGTCAGTGATGGGGGAGGGCTTAGCTTAATGTCAGGCAAATTAGTTCATTTCCTTTTAACGTGGAATTTCTCAGATTGTTGCCTTCAGAATGTGCTGCTTTCACCAGGGGGGTTGTCTTGTGGAGGCCATGCAAGCTCTGAATCAGATGGGATTTAGGATTTGCCTTGTCTAGCAAGTCACTCTAAAATGAATGCAGGAAATTGCATCTAAGAAATCTCAGAAAGAAATGTCACCATCCCCCCTGGTTTCATTTTACAACTCGACTACTGGCCATACGGTAACATGTCCGTAATTGTACAAGTTAGCTGAGAGTTGCCAGTTGCAGTTGTTACGTAATTGAAGTGATATAGAATGTGTTTTTTTTATTTTTTTGTTTAGGTTTTTGTGCATGAAATGTTTAAATGTGACTGTAAGATTCTGATTTTATATGTCATGTTTTACTGATAACAATTGTAATGTTGATTTATTCTTGATAGAGAACAAAGCAACAGAACACAACACTATAAAATTCCATATTTCGGTAAATCAATGAAATCTACAAGTCTAAAGGAATGAATTTACACTCACTCTCGCTCTGTCTTCCATGCTGTTTTTTTTCCAATGGGTACAAGTGGAGTCTGAATCACATTGGGTCCTAATGATGAACACTGACAGAAGGTGGAGGAGCCAGTTGAGGTCTGGGCTCTTGTTCTGTATCTCACCTCCAGAAGAACCCCTGAGGCACACCACGGGCACACCAGGGGCATGCCCACTGCCTCTCACATGGCCTGGAACAGCCTGGAAAAGGGGGAAGTGTCTGGGGAGAGGGGAGGATGCACTGAGAATAAATTATTTTTGAGTGTTGTGTCTGCGATAATAACTTTGGGAGAAGAAAGAAGGCGCAGCAATGTATTAACATTGCGAACTATGACACATGTGAGACTGCAAATGTGGATATTAAAGGGATATGCCACCCCCAGGTCAAATTTGGGCATCTCCCCACAGTCCAGAGACTAAAATAAGTGGTGGAAAGCGTTTTCCTGCTCACCCAGCCATTGTCCGAGTCTGTCGCCACTGACTGCCGCGGTATCTATTTTGGGTGGGAACTATTTTCCAGTGCGGAAGAATACAGTCGAATCACGCACCACGTTGTGCAACAGGGGAACTCCCTTCCCGGTGCGTAACTGGGATTCCCCTGGTAGCGTGCTGCGTGATTCGACTGTATTCTTCCGCACTGGAAAATAGTTCCCACCCAAAATGACCAAGGCAAGCTCTCCGTGTTGATTTGCACATTTATTTGCACTCGATATGAATGCGCACTACACATAAAGTAATTGGGAAACGCATCGAGCAAATTAATTCCTTTTGGCTGAAATCTTTCTCTGGCGACGTTAGACTCCAGTCTAAGGCGGAGGAGCTGCAGATACCGCAGCGGTCAGTGGCGACAGACTCGGACAATGGCTGGGTGAGCAGGAAAATGCTTTCCACCACTTATTTTAGTCTCTGGACTGTGGGGAGATGCCCAAATTTGACCTGGGGGTGGCATATCCCTTTAAGCATGTTATTAAAGGGATAGTTCGTTTTTTTTTTGTTTTGTTTTTTTATGTGAATCTGTATGGCATCCCCTTCAGCAGTGTTGTGCATTAATACTGACTTATCGCTGTCAGTGTTCTGTGAGCCGAGTTCTGCCCCGGTTCTGGAGCTGACGAAAGTAGGTCTGCCAAGTTAGCGGGGACATTTAATAAAGCTTGTTTTTCTTCCCAAAACAATATTTGTCCAAAAAGCGATATATTTGCATCACAAAACAGTTGCACATGAAAAAGTCAGAAGTCTAAATCGCTTGGTGCTATTTTCTCTCGAGTCGTATCACTGCGCACCTGTTATTATTATTATTATTATTATTATTACTATTATTATTACTATTATTATTATTATTATTATTATTATTATTAGCCTGTTCAACTGTAAACATCACCACTTACAAGTATATATATATATATATATATATATATATATATACACAGTAGTACCTCACCTTACGAAATTAATTTGTTCCAGAAGTGGTTTCGTAACGTGAATTTTTCGTAAGTTGAGTAGCTATTTCAATGGAAAAGGCCTGATCCGTTCCAAGTTTTTTTTTTTATAGTGTAAATTTTTTTATAGTGTAACATTTGTGTTCTGCGTCCTGATTGGAATAAACCAGGTCTAGACCAGAACTAAACCAGGTCTAAACCTGGACTGGATCTGGACTAAACCAGGATTATCCCAGGACATGGCAGTGCCGTTGGAGGAGCACGGTGCTCCTGTCTCCGCGCTCCTTGCGCGTTCCGCGCTAGAGCTAAGAGGCCAAAAAAGACGCTCTTTCAGCGGGAATAAGAGCGGGGCGGGGCGGGGTCTGGTTCTATCTGACCTCCAGAGCCGGGGGGCTGACACTGTGAGCTAACAGGCCGAGAAAGGTGCTCTATCGGCGGGCAAGACCGCGGGGTCTCGCTCGGGGTGGGCTCTGGTCCAGACCCAGACCAAACCGGGACCAGACCAGGATTAAATCACCCCCGTGCGGCGCAGGCCCGCGGCCCCGAGGGGGAGGCCCGGGCGGCGCGGCTCCATCCCGCGCTGTGTCGACGTCGCTTTTTGATCCTTCGATGTCGGCTCTTCCTATCATTGTGAAGCAGAATTCACCAAGCGTTGGATTGTTCACTCACTAATAGGGAACGTGAGCGGGGTTTAGACCGTCGTGAGACAGGTGAGTTTTACCCTGCTGAAGATGTGTTGTTGATAGTAATCCTGTGTCTCCGCTCCCCTCGCGCGTTCGGCGCTATATTGAGCCGTGTCCCCCCCACGCTTCACTATCAACACATTCCATTGAAAATCTATGAAAGTTCGAGTGTTCAAACGAGAGAGAAATGCGAGAAAAGCCCAACTCCAGTCTGAGAAAAGCGTAGAATGTGTGTGGTGAGGCATTTACAGCCCTAAAACATGTAGAACAATTGCAAAATACAAAGTTGTCCTACCTCGTGGACCTCTCCCACCGCGGGCCACCTCTGGAACCTAACCCCGTGTGTGTTGATAAAGTGTATGTACATTTTGGGGCGTGCATCTGAGCGCGCATTAATTGAATTTTTGAGATTTCGCGTTTTGTAACTTGAATTTTCTTTCGTATCTAGAGACCAAAATTTGACGTGAAGGCGTTTCGTAACTTGGATTTTTCATATGTAGAGTCTTTCGTAAGGTGAGGTACCACTGTGTATATATATATATATATATATATATATACTCAACAAAAATATAAACGCAACACTTTTGTTTTTGCTCCCATTTTTCCTGAGATAGACCCAAAGATCCAAAATTCACTCCAGATACACAACACTACCATTTCTCTCAAACATTGTTCACAAATCTGTCCAAATGTGTGACAGCGAGCACCTCTGCCCCGCCAAGACAATCCACCCCACCTCACAGGTGTGCCACATCAAGATGCCGATATCCGACATCATGACCAGTGCACAGGTGCGCCCCAGACTGCCCATAATAAAAGGCCACCCCGAAATGTGCATTTTTTTTTTTTTTTTTTTTTGCTTTATTGGGGGTCTGGGGACTCAGAACCAGTCAGTATCTGGTGTGACCACCATTTGCCTCATGCAGTGCAACACATCTTCTTCGCATAGAGTTTATCAGATTGTCAGTTGTGGCCTGTGGAATGTTGGTCCACTCCTCTTCAATGGCTGTGCGAAGTTGCTGGATATTAGTGGGAGCTGGTACACCCTGTCGTATACGCCGGTCAAGCACATCCCAAACATGCTCAATGGGTGACATGTCCGGTGAGTATGCTGGCCATGCAAGAACTGGGACATTTACAGCTTCCAAGAATTGTGTACAGATCCTTGCAACATGGGGCCGTGCAAACATGAGGTGATGTTCATGGATGTATGGCACAACAATGGGCCTCAGGATCTCATCTCGGTATCTCTGTGCATCCAAAATGCCATCAATAAAATGCACCTGTGTTCTTCGTCCATAACAGCCATTGAAGAGGAGTGGACCAACATTCCACAGGCCACAATTGACAATCTGATAAACTCTATGCGAAGAAGATGTGTTGCACTGCATGAGGCAAATGGTGGTCACACCAGATACTGACTGGTTCTGAGTCCCCAGACCCCCAATAAAGCAAAAAAAAAAAAAAAAAAATGCACATTTCAGGGTGGCCTTTTATTATGGGCAGTCTGGGGCGCACCTGTGCACTGGTCATGATGTCGGATCGGCATCTTGATGTGGCGCACCTGTGAGGTGGGGTGGATTGTCTCGGCGGGGCAGAGGTGCTCGCTGTCACACATTTGGACAGATTTGTGAACAATGTTTGAGAGAAATGGTAGTGTTGTGTATCTGGAGTGAATTTTGGATCTTTGGGTCCATCTCAGGAAAAATGGGAGCAAAAACAAAAGTGTTGCATTTATATTTTTGTTGAGTATATATATCCTCCTGAGACCCGGCCCATTCATTTGTGTCCTTTATAGTGGACATTGAGTTAACCAGTCTATTTTTTATATAGGCCAGACGTGCAATATCCTCTTTTCCATGCTCTCCCTGTTGATGCTTGTATTATTATGATTATTATTATTATTATTATTACTTATTACTTATTACTTATTACTTATTACTATTTTTATTATTACTTACTTTATTCCATCCCTGCCTGCATGCACTTTTCTTTCTTGTTCAAACTGTCCTGGAGCTACTGTGGCAAGTAAATTTTCTCTGATCTTATCTTTTAAGTGTTTTGAGATAGAATCTAGTTTTGGCTGCACTATGATTTAAAACTAACTAAAAAAATAATAAATTAATTAATAATAATAAAAATAAATTAATTTATATAATAATAATAATAATAATAATAATAATAATAATAATAATAATAATAATAATAATAATAATAATAATAATAATTTAGATACACTTTTTTTCTTTGGGTCCCAGGAGGATATATATATATATATTCTGAAGTATTTTCTCTATAAAATCTTGAGTAATACCTGAGGTCCATAGCGCGCTCCTTTTTTGCCCTTGTTGTAAAATACTGTCTCAGTACTACAACCAGGTTCAGATTGAAATATCAGCAAGAGTTCGACGGTTACAGTTCAACAAAAAATGCATTTCCCTGATACAATAGTCACTAAACAATGCAGAGCTCTGGGTCAGACTATTCCTGGTAGCACTTCCTACATGCAGGTCTTACGCAAGGAACTCTGCCTGCCTCTCCCTCGACCCAACAATATAACACACGAATAATATGTTAATCCAGGTGCAGCCTCTGGTCACTCTCGTCAGCATTCTTCCAGCTCATGCCGTCATCTGTTTCTCCCCCGTAAGGAACACAGTGTAGTAGCTTCTTCTTTCACCGCTCCAAACTGGTTCTGCCTGTGAACAGTCCTCAAAAAATAAGTGACAACCGCCGCCTAAACCATAAAATTTCCGTTGTATACAAAGTTTACACTCGTAATGCAATAAGGCAGATAATGTAAAATGTAAGCAATAAGCTAAATAATGACTAATAAGTATTATATGAGTATAATATGAGTATAATATGAGTATAATATGCATCACTCTCCATGGATCCAGGGAAAACAAACAAGCAGAGGCCGCCACCAAAGAATTGACATCTCCATGGTTGTGGACCCCACACTGTAAATGTTACACAGTTAATCAATTACCTAAATAGCCTAAGTCAATTAAGATGTTCAATCTTGTTCAGCATACTCCATACTTAGCCTTATTGAAACTGCTTTCCCACTGCTGATATGTTGCACACTGAAACACAAATGACTTTGTTTAACATCAATTAAGTTATAAAATATAATAAGCCCAATACCAATGCCTCATGAATGCCACTATATGTAACTTAAGCCCCTTCTTCTGAAATCTGAAACATTTGCTTGAGGTTGGAGGAGACTGAAAAATTTATCCAAAAAATAAAAAATAAAAAATAAAAAAATTTCCTGTCTGACTTCACTTCTCAACTTAAAGGAGAATTAACGTTTTGTACAATCTGAGCCTTATTTCGGTAATAAAACAAGTTGTTTTACTCACCCATAGCACTTTGGTGTCATATGGAGCACTTCCAGAGATGGAGATTAGCGAATGCGAGTTCTCGGGGCATATGCGGTCTCCAAATAACACAAACTTTAGCACTTTTCAAATCATAGAAGCTCGATGTCTTAGTCTACACTTTCGTTTGAGTCAAAAGTGGCCTGTAATCCGAGATTTAGCCATAGTTTCGAGTAGATGAGGACGCCAGTGCGCATGTGCGGAGTCACAGTTTATTTCACTCTCAGCTCCCGGGACTCAAACATGAAACGCAAAGCTGTAAATTATGGCTAAATCTCGGATTACAGGCCACTTTTGACTCAAACGAAAGTGTAGACTAAGACATCGAGCTTCTATGATTTGAAAAGTGCTGTGTTTGTGTTATTTGGAGACCGCTCGGGGCATATATTACATGCCCCGAGAACTCGCGTTACGGCTATCGCTAATCTAAAACAGAGGTCTTCAACAGGGGGGTCGCAGAGGTACTGCAGGGGGGTCGCGAAATCTTTTGATTTCACTTTAAAATAATATAATTTTATATTTTATAGTGTAAAATACAGTATTAACCTGTGTATTATTTCCTTGTATTGGATGTACCATAACAGAGTAGCAATGTTTATACATGACACTAAGCTCAATTTAATATAAAACACAATTCTATGCCGTATATATAGTAGGGGGTCCCTGGCCCAGTTCGCCATCTGTTTGGGGGTCCCTGGCCTGAAAAACGTTGAAGACCCCTGATCTAAATCATCTCTGGAAGTGCTCCATATGACACCAAAGTGCTATGGGTGAGTAAAACAACTTGTTTTATTACCGAAATAAGGCTCAGATTGTAAAAAATGTAAATTCTTCTTTAAAACAAACATCAACAAAAGCAAAAAAAAAAAAATAATAAAAACTACCTCACAGCTGTTCACAGCATCTTCAGTATAGCGGCATCTTAAGGCGTCATTTAAATCGGCCTGACCCAGCCTCTCGCAATTCAATTTGTTTTTTCTGCTGAATACTGAGGAAAAACCTTCTCAAACGCCCCCCTCCAACTTTGAAAACGACTTCAGAAAAATAATTATTGGTCTGGGCAAGGAAGATGGCACCTCTCCACTGTCCTCCTCCAGTCCTTGAGTTATTTACCAAATTGTGTTAAGTTTTTTTTATTGATACAGAGCTTGGAGCTGCAGTTTGCCTGTTGCCAGCAGTTTCTTTAGCTTAAGGCAATGAGCGAGACTTCTCCACCAATCAGAGCACAGACAAAGCAAATGTAGTATTACCGAAACGCAAAATCCATCAGAGAAGAAGAACGAATGAAATGGTAAAGAGGACTGAAAATGTGTTTTTGTTCTACGTTAAAGGGCCCATGTTACTCTGTTCCGTGATCTGTGTTATAATGTTGTGGTCCTCATTGCAGACATACTTGGAATTGTGTTTTGTTTCATTCACACATGTTTAACACACAAACCCTGCATATTTAGGTGTTTATGAGTTTATAACTCAAACTCCAAATACCTTCTAGAAGAAATCAACTGGATCGTTCCAGCCCTGGAATTGCCAATCTCTACTAAACTAAAGATAAAGGGAAGCTGTTATCTTGTAAAATAGCGCTGTGTCATATCGCAAGGTGGATCAGAGCATTTAGAGCTTTGGAGATGTAGCTAACTGAAAGCACTACTCTGTTAGAAGCTCCGTTACTGAAATTAGACTTTAAACAGAGCTTTGTTTTTACACAATCTGACCAGAGAGAGGTGATTTAGGTCGTTTTCACACCTGCCTTGTTTGGTTCATTTAAAATGAACCAGAGTTTGTTTGCTCCTTTGATTCGGACCTTTTGGGCTGGTGTGAATAAAAACCAAAAAGGAGCAAACAAGCGGACCGAGACCACCTAAAAAGGTCGGTCTCGGCACGGTTCCATTCAAACTCTGGTGCGGTTCGTTTGAGGTGCGAATGCAGACCGGACTCGATCCGACACAAGTTGGCTTTTTGTACTTAACGAGCTCCCGTCGCATTATGGGAAACCGAGGCTGACGAAACGAAACGAAACTTATGAGGCTTACATTTTGCGTGAAGAGCAAGAGTCAGAACTTGATGTGCACACATGAGTTCTGTCCTCCGTAGTCGTCTTGCCCTGTGTCTTCGTTGTTTGGAAATTGATTGTAATATAGTGTAAATCTCACGATGCTGCTCAAACATTTGTGCGAACTGTAAAAACTGAGCAAACCATATCGCTAAGGCTAGATTGAAAACAGCATGTAACGCCATTATTCTCCTCCTTCCGGGTTTGGACACGGCGTTTGGACACGGCTCATTTCTGTCCAATGGCTGAGCGACCTAAGCACATGTGGTTTTGTTTATAGATGTTAGTTCGCTTGGGGAAAAACTGCAGTGTGAAAGCGAACCGCACCAAAATTTAAAAAATTAAAGATCCCATGACATGGTACTTCTTGATGCTTTTATATGGCTCCTTAATGGTTCCCTAATACTGTAAATTATTACAGGTTAGCTGGTTAGCTCAACTGGTAAATCACTGACTTTCCCCCTGGGGGTCGTGGGTTCAAATCCCCCCCGGGCAATGAGCTAACCAGTGTGGGTCCTTGGGCAAGACCCTTCACGGTACTGCCCCCCGGGCGCCGAAAAAAGATGGCTGCTCACTGCTCCTGAAAAAAGGATGGGTCAAATGCAGAAGTCAAATTTCTCCCGTGTGTCACTGTGTGTCATTGTGTGTGAGACCAATAAAGGCCAATAGGCCAAGGCTTAATCTTAATCTTAAATGAATCCTTCTTCAAAATCAACACAGAAACAGAGATAAGATGAGAAAGAGTAATTTTTCTCTCTCTGAACACTCCATAATGGGCGTTGTTGCTTGAATGCAAATGAGGAGGACAGAGATGGCCTATAGTAGAGGGTGGGGGCATGGCCAAACGCTCTGCTCTTTCCTTTTCAGCTGTGCCTGTGCGCTCTGACCCATTTCTGCATTTTTGCGCGGAGGAAGAGATGAGAAGCGTTCCATTGAAAAATAAACACATTTCCACAGAAAATAAAATTAAACCACTGCTGTTCAAAGGTCCAGAGGCTCAGATAAAGGACTTCCGAGCCTAGAAACACTCGGACGTGCCTCCAGGCAAATAAAAAAACGCATTTCGCATTGCCTAGCTCATTCGCGGTCCAAACTCTCTGGGCGTGATTTACAGAGACGCTGAGTACAGACAGACGGGGGTGGAGCTGCATTTTTCGATCTGACGTCAATAAGGTGCCTTGTTCAGAATCGCCCGTTTCAGCTGTGATTTTTTTCTAACGCAGAAAAGGATCGCAAATGCTCAGTTTAGACATTTCGCAACTTTTAGCCATGGGGGGGGCTAAACAGGGTAGGGGAGCTCACATTAACGTTCAAAAACCTCAGAAAGTGAAAATTTCATGCCATGGGACCTTTAAAAAAATTTTGGTCCGGACCAAAGCAAGTGAACTATCGGACTTTCCTGGTGTGAAAACGACCTTAGAAGCTACACTTTACTGTTAAATCTGAGTGAAGGAAGGAAAACACATCGGAAACCCATTGCATTTTTGAATGTGGATGTGTTCCAACCACCTGCTGCTGATGTGACTGTTTTAGATTATATTTGCCTTTTCTGTAACCTTTACGATTTGTTGATACAATTTTTTTGTTTGTTTGTTTTTGTATTTTACATGAACACTATTTCTCAACAAATAATAATTTAAATGTACCGTTTTTCCATCAATTTAAGCAACAATATGGTTAAATTGCCCCTTCGCTCTGGGGCATCCGGTAGTTTTGTGTCCAGCTGAATGATGGCCCCCTCTGTCCCTGCAGGCGTCCAGACTGAATAGGGCCGTGTGCTGTCAAGAAGACCCCACCAGAACCAACCGCAGGACCATGGCATCTGACCATCTGTCTCTCTGACATATGGTCTACACTCTGGGGGTATTCTACATGCATCTCTGTGAGTTGAATGTTCAGCAGTTACCTTGGAGACATAATGCACACATTAGCATACACAGATAAAAAGGATTTCAACTAAATGGATTTAAATAACACATTTGCCAGAGCCTGTGATCAATACGAGCATTTACGGTCCTGTTTATGAGTTTGATTAATGCTTTCAACAAAGCATTAACTATAATAAAGCTCTTCAAGCTTTATTTAAATGTTTGTGAATGCATTTGTAAAACAGCCACACTCAGTGTTCAGTCCCTGGTCATGGGCCTAGTGGCTCATCTGCCTCCTGCCATGGCCTCTCAGCTTCCTCGCCCTTGTCTTTCGACGACATTGGTGTGGTTTGCACATTTACATCATTTTGAGCTTGAGATATAAACAGACCAATAATAAAGAATTACTCAAACATGCGTGAATGCAACAAAACACAACTCTTTGACACAAGCCTTTGAAGGATTAACAACATTCTAACAAGGCTTAAAGCCCCAGTGTGTAGGATTCGTGGCGCATAGGTGGATGGTGCTATTGCACTTTCTGTTTTAGCTACGGCAGACCTCGAGGGTCACCCGGGCGCGGTCCCGTGTTTTGTTTTTTTTTCTTTTCTCATGAAAACACACATTCCCGATCATGTACCATGACGCTCTACACATCAAATGAAACCTTACAGTCTCCTCTTTTTGACTATGCAATTCATTTCCCTGCACAACAATCACTCCCCGAGCACATGGGGCTTTTATACGGAAAAGCACAAAACGAGGTTAGCTTACCTTAGAATGCTTTGCACAGGTCAAACTCTGTATTTCACCATAAACTTGCTCTCAATTTGTCCGTAAGGATCCAGCGAATAAAATCCAGTAAAACAATTTAGTCCAAAACACGTGTTAGATCCATTACGACGTCTGATCCGGCAGCATGCTTGTGTTGTTTACCCAAAACCACGAGCCTTGCCGAAGGCGGAGCCCAAATGTCCTTCTGCGGCTCTCGTATTCAAAATGGCTGCCTCTGCATGGGGAAGATCCCCCTTTTATGTGACTATATCTAAGTCCAAAAGAATACTTTGATTTCATGATGGAAGTGAAAAGGCTTGGAAAATAATGTATTTTTGAATGGGTATCTTCAATTTCAGTAATTAACGGGTAAAAATCTTACACACTGTCCATTTAAAGCTAAATTTTGCATAATATATAGGACCTTTAAGCTCATTGTTTAGGTCAATGAAAGCGTCCTATTAGAACACAATAGGCTGTGTGTGATGGACAGGGCTGATCGGGTCCCACTGCGCTGTCTCCGTTTATGAGGCATAAATATGCATGCACGCGATCTGTCACCAGGGAGCGCCGCCGAGTAATTGGCCCGATGGAGGAGCGTGTCAGCCTCACAGTGTGAACACAGGAGATGATCTATGTGCTGTGGTCCTGCTGTGGAGAGCTGCCAGCAACACCGCAAACACTAACATCTACTGCACTTAGGAGAGAAAAAAGTTTGAGTTCAAAATAATCATGTTGATTTGAGTAGTTTTGACTAGTTTCCCCGTGTATTTGACCAAAATTGATCTTGTGTTAGTAAAGCTATTGTAAAAGCAGTTCTTATGGGGCTCAAATTGAGATCACTCTGAGCTGCCTGCATCTAGTTATAGATGTGTTTTCATTCATTCATTCATTCATCTTCTTCCGCTTTTCCATTTTCTGGGTCGCGGGGGCAGCGGTCCAAGCAGATCTGCTGCCCAGAACACAAGGCACCAGCCCCGATGAATCCTCCCGCAGGTGGTGGGTCCACAGGAGGATGGCTCACGTCACAACAAATGTGTTTTCTTTACAGAGAATTACTTGTTGTAAGAGTTTAAAAGGAAATAATCAGACCAAAACATGTACATATCATGGGTAGGTGAACCAATACAAGTTCCTATATTGTGTGAGCTTTCAGCCATGTTTTAATTTTGTTACCTCCTCAAAAACAGACCTGTGTTTTGTTTCATTCATGTTTTTTTTAGTTTGTCTACATCTCCAAAGCTCAAAATGCTCTGTTCCATGTCATGGAGCGGTAGTTTTCAAGTTAACAGCTCCTTAAACCATTTGTTCAGAGATTGGCAATTCCAGGTGTGAAGTTATCCAAATGATTCTATGTATGGAGTTTAGAAACACAGTGGAGCACTTCTTGTATGTTTGGGTGAAGAACTCAGCCTAAATCTGCAAGGTTTCTGTGTTAAACATGTGTGAATAAAACAAAACACAACTCCAGGTGTGTTTGTGATGAGGAAACATTGGAACATAGATCAAAAATTTGTGTAATATGGACCCTTTAAACCAGGGGTGTCCAAACTTTTTTCATCAAGGGCCACATATGTAAACACAGATGAAGCAGAGGGCCGATCGACTGGTGTTCAGTACAGTCAATAATTGAAATATCTGCATGTTTAATATGTTAGAATGAGATATCAGTCTTTTATTCATGCTAAGATCCTCAAAACCACACAATACATTTTAAATATTGTCTCATCAAGGTAGATTTTCAAAAAACTTGCAGTCAAAAGTTCTGCTCAAGGAAATTTGGGCCAATTCCCCTGGAAGCCTGAGCGCCAAGAAAAATTTGTCTGAGGGCCGCATTTGGCCCACGGGCCAGACTTTGGACATGCCTGCTTTAAACTATTTGCTTATTGGCTATGGAAGTTAAGAAAAAAAAAGTTCAAATCAGATCAGTAAAGTGAAAAGTTACTTGAGTTGTAAGAAAAGGAAGACAGACTTTTAGGGTCACGCTTAATTCTTGGTGTAGACCTGGTTTGATCCTGTTTTAAGTCCATCCATCCATCCATCCATTTTCTTCCACTTATCCGGGGCCGGGTCGCGGGGGCAACAGTCTAAGCAGGGACTCCCAGACTTCCTTCACACCGGACACTTCCTCCAGCTCCTCCGGGGGGACTCCTCCGGGGGGACTCCTCCTGGTGACCAGGTGCCCAAGCCACCTCAGCTGCTCCTCTCCACATGGAGAAGCAGCGGCTCTACTCCGAGCCCCTCCCGCGTGACCAAGCTCCTCACCCTATCTCTAAGGGAGCGTCCAGCCACTCTACGGAGGAAACTCATTTCGGCCGCTTGTATCCGCGATCTTGTCCTTTCGGTCATTACCCAGAGCTCATGACCATAGGTGAGGGTAGGAACGTAGACTGACCGGTAAATTGAGAGCTTCGCCTTTTGGCTCAGCTCCCTCTTCACCACAACGGTCCGGTACAACGACCCCATCACTGCCGACGCTGCACCGATCCACCTGTCAATCTCACGCTCCATCCTCCCCTCACTCACCTGTTTTAAGTCAATTTAGTTTAATCTCAAATTTAATGTAATGAGCAGGCATTTATTAATCACGTTGTGGGGACGCAAATCTATACACACATTCACGTCATGGAAACCTGTGTCTCATATGTGGACAAAAATCAGGTCCTCATAACTTAAATCCTTTATTATTAGATCAACCACATGATTTAAAGTTCAGATATTGGTTATGATGAATAAATAGGTTATGATTAGGATTTAAAGATGCGCTGCGTAACTTTTCTATTTGGAGGTTCTGCTATATTGTCTCCATGGAGATGTTATTGCTTTCCCTGTAATGTTCCATGGTATGATATTAAACACATCCATCTAGCATTTATCTAGCATTTATTCTTTGCAGGTGTTTCCATTCCTCAAAAATACAACAATTTCTTCTGTGAGTAGGGGTGACTCTCCACAGATCTGAACTGTAATGTAGCGCAGTGCTGTAACATGCATGTCTGTACTGAGGAACATTCTGGACAAAGCAGGAACATCTCCATGGATACAAGCAGGCAAGTCAAGGTAATGCCCCCCAAAAAGCACAGATCCCCGACACGTTTGTGCAAGTGTAAATTCCTACATCTCTACACTATCTATATAAAAAATGCATCTTTTGCCCAAACTTCTCAAGGTAAACATTGCGAATTCCAGTGATTTTAAGTCATGCAAACCCCACCGTACAGAATGATCAGGAGCGCACACGTTATTAAACCCCGTCACTCAAACCAAAGTAGAAAAACTGTGGCGGAGTCCATCTTTCAGCGTGACAAGCAGACAGCTGACATTTAACACTGAGTCTGTTCATTAGCCACAGCACAGACATGACGGATCACCCCTCTCCGCATCCATAAACACTCTACTGTATAACAGGCTTTCTGTCAAACAACGGTGGGAGGTTTGATACGCTAAATTCAAACTGGAGCCTTCAACAGACTCATACAAATGCGTGAAGATGCAAGGAGGTTGATTGAGTGGGTCAACTTTAATGCTTAGACCTTGGTAGGCAGACATAATGGAGTATTTTGAATTTGTTACAGAAAATAAATGTTCCTATATTACACAAAATCATTGGGGTTTGGGTGGAGCTCCAAACAAGCTAACACAAGCATAGCAATGTAGGCGGATGTACTTCAGCCTTTTTAGTAGAAATAAAAACTATTTCACAGAGGAAACAGCTTATTCCACCATTGAGACTTTTTGACCAGCTTTTTGATCAGCTTCAAGTATTTGTCAGATTGTTCTGACCCTTTTCAGACTAATACGTGTTCAGTTCAGAGTGTTACATATATCAACAGCTGTTTGACAGCAACAAGCAGGTGACAGGAGCCAGAACAAGGAGAAAACACACCGGTGTTGAGGTTAAATTTATATTATTTCTGCCTTAATGCCTTTGATAGCCCTTTTCCACACTTTAGTTATTCTCTCCACACAAAGCCACAGCTGTCCTGGGGCAGACTAATGGAAGTGAGGCTGCCAATCTTTGCCTACAGAGCACCAGTAATCACTCACTCCATTTACAGGTCTCATTAAGTGTCTTACTGTGGTTCCCAAAGTACTTTACCATTCATTTTTTCCATAGACTTTTGGAGGTTGGCAGTGCGATTCCAGTTCCCACAGATGAATGCTGTTGTTGTGTCATTAGGCAAGACACTTAACTTACCTCTCCCCTATAGATGAGTTTCAAAGCTACATCATCACTGAATGCACGCGCATTGTTGACTCAAAACAAAGCCACTGCCGCCATAAAACCCCCAGCGAAGATATAGAAGAGAAGAGATTACCCTAAACAAATTACCATAAATTACCCTAAACAAGCAGCATGATTAACTAGCAAGCACAGGACACCGCAAAGCTCACAGACATATTAACCGGGTAACCTCTACGACAGACACATGTAAACGAACACGAATAACTTTGTTAAAATGCATGATAAGTTTTCGCATGACCATCATAAATGGCATTTGACATGACTGAGATCACATCTGTGACTCGTGAATTAAGTCGTAGTATGTTACTTACACCGCAACACAAGTGCAGTTGTCGGTCAGAACGTAGTTCTCGCGCTTGTTGATGATAGCCCAAGCATTGTACATGGTCGTCTTGTGGCCTTGTCTTTGACTGGGGAGAACATCAGATGCCAACACGCAAAACTCCCCATCGATATCATGGTATTTTACCTCCTGTACATGGCCACACACGGCAAACTGGTAGGCATCCATGGATTTTATGCGCGCACTTTCTCTCTTGTATACACGCTGGGCTTCTCCACTAAATAACAGTGAATATCTGTCCACTGTAAATCTGGCCACTTTCTGCGGTCGTACTGCCACTCTGTGATCGCATAAGGATCTGGTAGTCGAACCCCGTTGCTCAACGTGAGCTTTTGAATGTAGCTCTCCCTATCGTTCAGATACTCCGCTATGGTCCGCCATGGTTGATTCTGGGTCAACAATGCGCGCACATGCCGGTGACGTCACGTCTGTTTACTAACGGTAAAGGGGTCTATTTTCTGCGTACATTGGTGTATGACTGTGTGTGTGAATGGGTGAGTGGTTCCTTGATGTGCCTTAAAGGTGGAAAAGCATTCTATAAAAATGTGATAATTTACCATTTACATCCACAACTTCAGGGAGCATTTTATTTGTATTAATTGCTTTGCATTAATTTGCGCTAAATTTACATCCAGAAACTTTGATGTCCATATGGTTCAAACCATAGACCGTAAAGAAGTGGACTAAGGGAGTGCGACATCACTCAAATCGTTTGGCTCCAGTCAAATGAAGCTCACAGGGCTAGCAATTACAGGAGCGAATTTAGTGTCAAGTTCCATATTAGGAATAGGAATGTATTTACAGACAAAATGGTGAGAAAAAACCCCAAAGAGATCATGTAGAGCGGGTTAACACAAAATTTTAAGACCAAAATTACGAGGCTTACAGCAGCAGTTACAGAGAGAGGGGTGACAGTTTCTCAATATAAAGTCAATTGGAGTTGACGGAGCTGGAAGCGCCCCCATGAACCTTTTTGGAATGTGGCGGCAGTTAAGTTTCCAACCACTGCTCCTCTGATTGGTGGGCAAAAGTTAAGCCCACTACAACACCTTTACCCATACTAAAAAGGTCACGATTATACTAACATTCAGATTGCGTATGAGGTGTCCACAATTCCACAATCCTCTATCCAAATGCCATGTAGTGCATCGACGTCCCATCTGTAAACATGAGATGCAATATTTCCACATTTATTCCAGTCTACGAAACAGAACCCATCTGGGACAAATGCCTGGCCTGCATAATACATCTGTTTACTTTATGCACATACATAACCATGGAACTCTCTCTCTCTCCGAGGGTGACCCCAAATTGGGAACCCTTCCACTCCCCTGTCCCCCCGGAGGCTACGACATGTTCAACCAACCACATCCAGACAGCTCCAAAGGCATCGCACCCTATCCTACAATCCCGTAACCCCCCAACGAAGCTGACATTTAGCTAGTATGTAAATGCTGTAGTATTTACATATCGCGCAACGCCAAATTTGTATTACCACAACAAACCAACCGGATTAGACAAAGCTTAGTTATTACAGCCAATCTAGCGCTACTACAAGTGCACCTGTGTAGCTTAGCCTTAGCCTCACCTTATTAAAATGTCGTGCGCACACAAACGTATTAGTATTTTAGCGGCAAAGATAGGAGAAAACTTCCAATCACACAGCTTCTGTCGCTGTTTTGCAATTGCTCTGTCGACAAGAGGTGAAATATCAATCTGAAGTGATTTTTCTTCACCGCTGTAGGGTGTTGACCCTCTGTCAGAATATGTTTGTTTAGCATTAGCAAGCTGAGGCTCAGAGATGTTGTGCTGCACAAAGGGACTGAATAATAAAGAGTGTTGTGTATAGAGATTTTTCATGGAATTGCCAGTGTGATGAAAAGACTGTCTGAGGTGATGGTGGGACAGTGGGGTAAGCCTGCCCACCAACCAGAAGGTAGCAGGTTAATAATAATAATAATAATAATACATAAGATTTATATAGCGCTTTTCAAAACAACTCAAAGACGCTTTACAGAAAGGAATAAAAAATAAAAATAAAATAAAAAATAAAATAAAATAAACAAAACAAAACAAATTAAATTAATGTGGGTCAAAGTCAATGGTGAAAAGATGAGTTTTGAGCTGTGACTTGAAATTGTTTACTGAGTCCGAGTTTCTGATATGAAAGGGCAGGGAGTTCCAGAGGGTGGGGGCAGCAGTGGCAAAGGCTCGGTCCCCCAAGGTCCGGTGCTTGGATTTAACAGTGGGAGTGAGGAGGTTATAATCAGCTGATGGGAGACTGCGGGAGGGACGGTGGGGCTGGAGAAGCTCAGTGAGGTATGGGGGGGCCTGGTTATGAAGAGCTTTGTATGTAATGAGGAGGATCTTGAAGTGGATGCGCTGTGGGATAGGGAGCCAGTGGAGTTTTTGGAGGACTGGGGTAATGTGGTCTCTGGTGCGGGTGTTGGTGAGGAGGCGGGCAGCGGAGTTTTGGACATATTGCAGTTTTTGGAGATCTGAGGAGGGAAGTCCGTAGAGGAGGCTATTGCAGTAATCAAGTCTAGATGTGATAAATGCGTGGACCAGGGTTTCAGCAGCGGATGGGGTCAGGGAGGAACGGAGGCGGGCAATATTTTTTAGGTGAAAAAAAAGCAGTCTTGGTGATGTGGCGGATGTGTGGCTTGAATGAGAGGGTGGAGTCGAAGATAAAACCGAGATTTCTGATCTGAGGGGAAGGAGTGACTGTGTGACTGTCAATGGAGAGAATGAAATTCTGGATGGAGGGGAGGAGAGATTTGGGACCAGTAATGATGATTTCGGATTTATGGGTTCAAGTGAATACTGTGTTGGGAAGTAACTGAATACTTGTACCTAGAATATGTACTCTTGCTACTCATTTTGAGTAACTGTATTCCGGTTCAGTGGCTTTCTCATTTGGTGGCATTCAGAATACTGTGACTTTTCTAAAATCAAAGGAATACATTACGGTAATTTCAGTTTTAATCTGCACAGAATCAGTGAGAAAATTACCCTGCTCTAACCAATGGTCAAACAAACTTAAAGCTGTTTTTAATCGTATGTTGTATTTTTTTACACTATAATTTCAATGCAGCTCAATGTAAAAGTAAGAGTAATATTAAGTATACCATATACAGTACTCTGATTGGACCATGTTAATGCAGGTATTCTGTAACTAAATACATTTTAAAAGTGTTCAAAGACCAGTTCAGAGAACTGGTAACGATTTTTTTCTATTTTTGATGGGAAAAAAATTTGAGTAAGGTGTTCACCCACCAACCAGAGGGTAGTGAGTGCATACTGTTGTTGTGTCTTTGGACAAGACAACTGGGGACAACTGTAATGCTGTGTACAAGAAGAGCATGAGCAGACTCTACTTCCTGAGGAAGCTCAAAGTGTGCAGTAAGTTGAGATCTTCTACCAGTCTGTGGTGTCCAGCGTCCTGTATTTCACTGTGGTCTGCTGGGGGAGCAACACCAGTAAAAGAGACATCGGACGGATTGACAAATTGTTCCGTAAAGCTGGTCACGTGATTGGCTGTGAGCTGGAGACATTTGTCACAGTGAGGGACAGGAGGACACTGGACAAACTGCTCTCCATCATGGACACTCCTGCTCACCCACTGCACCAGACCATAGAGGGACAGAGAAGCTCATTCTCCAACAGGCTCCTACAGCTCCACTCAAACAGTGAGAGATACAGGACGACATTCATACCATACTCCATACAACTGTACAACAACTCACCCTTATGTAACAGATAATACTCCCTACAGCTGTACAACAACTCACCTTATGTAACAGATAATACTCCCTACAACTGTACAACAACTCACCTTATGTAACAGATAATACTCCCTACAACTGTACAACAACTCACCTTATGTAACAGATAATACTCCCTACAACTGTACACAGCTAGTACTGAACATCATATTTGATACTGTATTTTGTATTTGACTACTACTTTTCTATTTAAATATATATAAGATATATACATAAGATAAGAATATATATGTATATATCTTCTTATCTTATGTATATAATTGTGTCTCATCTGACACAGGTCTATTGCTCTTTGGTGCTTTTCCATCTCTTTTTCTTTTTTTTCTTTTACCCTCTGTTATATATCATATATTATATTTGATGAGTGAGCTACCGTACCCAAAACAATTTCCCTTGTGGATCAATAAAGTTTGTCTAAGTCTAAGGCTATACACACACACATACACACACACACACACACACACACACACACACACACACACACACACACACACACACACACACACACACACACACACACACACACACACACACACACACACACACATATTTTTTCTTGTTTTGGCCCATAATGTTGGTTTGGTTTGGTAAATTTAGTCCTGGTCAAGTCCAGGTTAGTCTTAGTTTAGTCCCAGTTTTAATGTGGTGATGAAGTGTGAACGCACCCTTAATCTTTCTGTACTTCTTCATAATAACTACACTTTAATTAGCCTTAATAAAGCATGAGCAAATATTTAAATAAATATAATAGTTTATTGAGAATGATTCAGATACAGATGTTTTCTCTTATTTTAAGTACAGGTCTACACCCTTAACAGATCATTTTACTTGGCTAGACTCAGTCTTACACTTTATCCAGTGTAAAAGTCTAGCAGGACAGTTTAAAGACCCAGTGGAAGCATTGGTCTGCTTTGTGCATGTAATGGTATTGAATGGGCGCTTTACTGTCCCTGTAATGGAGATGTTAGCTTTCTTACTGACTTACTCCATGTGACAGAAGAGCTTGTGTCAGCAGGTTAGCTTTAGTCATGTGCTCATAACAGCCTGCTACAATCTATGTCACAGCTGACTCCTGACGGGTTTTCCTGCCATAGTACAAGAAAACCTGTCCTTTAATACTCCACAATAGTGAGTATAAAGACGCACTTTGTAACTTTTTGGTTGAGGGTCTCTCACCTGCTTGTTTCTATGGATATATCATTGCTCTGTCTGTCTCTTTTTATTTGCCTGGAGGCACGTCTGAGTGTTTCTAGGCTCGGAAGTCCTTTATCTGAGCCTCTGGACCTTTGAACAGCAGTGGTTTAATTTTATTTTCTGTGGAAATGTGTTTATTTTTTAATGGAACGCTTCAAATCTCTCCCCCCGTGCAAAAACACGGAAATGGATCAGCTGAGAGCTCAGAGCCGAGAGTGGAGAGTTTGGCCACGCCCACACCCTCTACTATAGGCCAGCTCTTTTCTCCTCATTTGCATTCAAGCAACAACGCCCATTATGGAGTGTTCAGAGAGAGAAAAATGACTCTTTCTCATCTTATCTCTGTTTCTCATGCACTGAGTGTTGATTTTGAAGAAGGATTCATTTACAGTATTAGAGGACCATTAAGGAGCCATATAAAAGCATCAAGAAGTACCATGTCATGGGATCTTTAAATTAAAGGTGGTTTTATAACTCAACAAATCAATAACATCTCCATGGAGAAAAGCAATTGACAGACCCCCCACCAGAAAAGTTACGCACACTGGAATTACACTGGAATTTCCCCACTGTGGGACTAATAAAGGCATATCTTATCTTAAAAGTGGCCTGTAATCCGAGATTTATCCATAATTTACAGCTTTGCGTTTCATGTTTGGGTCCCGGGAGCTGAGAGCGAAATAAACTGTGACTCCGCACATGCGCACTGTCCTCATCTACTCGAAACTATGGATAAATCTCGGATTACAGGCCACTTTTGACTCAAACTAAAGCGTAGACTAAGACATCGAGCTTCTATGATTTGAAAAGTGCTAAAGTTTGTGTTATTTGGAGACCGCAAACTCACATTACAGAGATCGCAAATCTAAAACATCTCTGGAAGTGCTCCATATGACACCAAAGTGCTATGGGTGAGTAAAACAACTTGTTTTATTACTGAAATAAGGCTCAGATTGTAAAAAATGTTAATTCTCCTTTAATCTTGATGAACTTCATTTGACTGGAGCCGAACTCTACCTTAGTCCACTTCCACCTCCTTCATTTCACATGTGTCACTGTAATAAATGAATCTGATTGGACAGCCATGTTTGGACCTGGTTCAGAATGGCTGGAGTGGTGACCAGACTGAAAAATACAAACTTGCTACGTAAATGATAAGGTCCAACACTTGAAGATTCCCTGTTTGGATCTTTCTTTAAAACAAACAAACAAAAAAACAGTGGCTCTCCCATCGCACTGTACAGTCCACTACCCTCCATCTGAAATCAAGACATCACCTTCTAGAACATCACCCATTCTCCTCGTGCACAGTGGTTTTCCCGGGTCTTGATGGAAATGTCAAGTTGTTCATTACCAGGTTGGGGCTGTTTTGCATGTTCCTGGTCACTTGAATTCATTGTGTGGAGCAGTCAGTGGGAAATAAGAGCTTAAGGCCAGAGGGTGACACGGCTGACATTTGGAGTTAAAAGTCAAGTACTAGAGGATTAGTGTTTGTACGGAGGAGAGCGGAGAAGCAGGGTTTGGGTTGAGTGAGACATCTTTATTGACTATGGGATGGATTGGGTATGTAGTGATTAGGGATGCCGAAGTTAATCAAGTCCAGAATAAGATTTAAGAGGGCGCATTTTACTTCTATGGGCTATTAACTGCTAACACGTAACATATTTATATCGCCGGTGTTAGCTAGTATTGTTCTTAAAATGATTAAAATGACTAATTAAATGACAAATTTGTCTTTCTACCATGTTAGACAGAGTGTCACAAACAAAACTGTGTGAGAAATGAATACCATATAGAAGTGTAAGATCCCCTCTGTAATCAGTATTGCAGTTTAGAATTCAATGAAGCCATGTTAACAATGCAATCCTTAACATTCTCCAAAGAAACTCATCTTTTGAATTTGATTCTGGATTTTACATTCAAGAAATCATTCCCAAGTGCTTTTAATAGTCTAAAATAACTCACTAACTAATAATAACAACTAATAATAACAACTAATAACTAACAACTTAAAGAGGAGTTTTCGTCTTACTTAAGTAAACATGTGTCAAATAAAAAATACAAATTTAAAAAATCACATTTTAAAATTTGTATTATTTTATCTTTTTGAAATTTATTTTAACTGAAAATTGCAACCAAAACACTTTGCTTTGCAGTGCATTTAGTGTTTGTTCTTAGCGTATAAATTAGGGGTGGGCAAACATAAAGAATCTTAATCGCATTAACTCAGTGACTTTCTGTGATTAATCATGATTAATCGCATGTTATCGCGGAATGTGTGAAACCCAAAAATGAATTCAAAAGCTGCTTCAAAAGCACAGTTTTATCTGATAAAATGTAAATGAACGTTGCAACGTTGCATTGAGAATCTATAAATAAAAAAGAAATAATAATTTTTAAAAACGGTAACCGGTACATAAAAGAGTCTTTAAGTGTTTTTGTCAATAACTAAAAGTTCCTTTTCTTTTCTCTTTATAAATCCTTTACACAAAGCCTGTTGCTAAGGTACAATATCATTCACATTTTCAGAGTATTAAGTAAAATAAAAGGCTATTCAGTCAAAAACTCAAAATCTCAATTCAGACAAGCAAATCAAATATAAAACTGAAATATCTCATGAAATATCTCAACTAACCTTTTTTCTTTGTGTTTATCTAGTCTTCTTCCTCCACAAGTGGAATCCAGTGTAGTTCGCCGAAACTTCTGTGTCGCATTGAATGATTTGTCAGCTTTGACGGAGTGGATAGCATTGAGACTTGTATAACTTCGGTGAAATGCAAATTCTGCATCACAGTGTTTACAGATAGCTTTGTTACAATAGTCAAGGGATAAAATTAAACAAACAAAAAAAAAACATAGCGTTAAAGGGGGTAACAAAATTGTCGGCGATAATGACCCACAGAATTAACGCAGCGTTAGTGCTTTAACTTTGCCCAGCCCTCGTATAAATTCATTCATAGATATTCAATGTTGTTGGAGTTCTCCTTATACTGAGACCTTGGTAAACAACATCATTTCCTACACAAACCATTCTATCCAACCCAACTGTATCTCTCCTCTATCTATCTGTTGCTTCTTCATTGTTCCAGCTCTCTCTTGTTTGTCCACATTCCTGTTCTCATCAGTATTGTCCACGCGTCTCCCATCTACCCAAGGTGCCTGAGCTCCGGGGCCCATCTGCGACCCCCCTCCTGGGCCTCTCGAGCGGGGCCACCAAGGCTCCTAATTATCCCTGACCTTCTCCCAGCCGGACCCCCGTGGCTTAACCGGCTCTCCACTCTCTCCCTGCACTCCTTCTCTTCCTTTCCGACACCCCCCCCCCACCACCCCCCGTAACCCCTCCGCCTTAACCCTGGTCACTAATTGCCTCCATTTCCGAGAGACAAAGACGCTTGTTTGGTCGCGAGGTGGCGAAGCTCAAGGTTAGCCAAGGAGAGACGCTTGCTAGCACCTGCGCATCAGTCAGGGGCTCGTGGGCGCTGATTTGATGGGCCCGGTTCTTTTGTTTGGCGTGTTCCATTTGTGGGGCAAAGTGATGCTTCAGGACGGTCATTAGCCTCCAGAGCACAAAACACAGGCGAAGATGAGGAAGAAAAGCTGACTACTGTAAAAGTGTTTTGTTTTCAGAGCGGGTCAGTGCCAAACTTGGGCCTGTATGAGTTTTTGTGAAGGCTTGAATAAGATAGTTCTGAGTTCTGAAGGTGGAGTCAGTGAAAATTGCAGCACTGTGTTCAAGTATAATTATTTGTTTTCATTTCAATACTTATCTGACCTATCTTTTGCATTTTGTCCCTATGGAGCTCAGCAGAACCAGAGCCACCCAATACACTCCAAAAAATAATTGACCTTAAAACATGGACTTTATGTTATTTAATCACATGACAATTTTGCATGTGATTTTATTGCATAAACTGTAAGTAAATGCCATCCTTTAGTTCAAGGAGTTCAAGTAGTGTTTATGTGATTGAATTTAAGATAAGATAAGATAAGATAAGACTTTATTGATCTCACACAGGAGAAATTTACTCGCCACAGTAGCTCCAGGACAATTGGACAGGAGGGAAAAAGTGCATGCAGGCAGGGAGGGGATAAAGTAAGTAATAAATAGTGCAAGTAGTAATACGTAATAATAATGGAAAATAGTAATAATGATAATAGTAACAACAAGCATCAACATGAAAAGGAGGATATTGCACGTCTGGCCTATGTTAGAATTATACAGTCTGATGGCGGTGGGGATGAAGGATCTGCTACATCGTCAATTTAATACATTTTACTATTTCTTTATATATACTAGGACCAAGAATCTTTTTTTTTTTTTGAGTGTAGAAGCGAGAGGCCCCTTCGAAGTCGGCTCTGGTTCCAGATGTAAATTTCCCATTAATCTTGAAATGTTTTAATCATTTCTCAGTTTATTGCAGAAACATATTTTACATAAACTAATAGGTCGTGTTGTCATTAGTCACAATTAGTTTATTTAAAATATGTTTCTGCAATAAACTGAAGAATGATTAAAGCATTTCAAAGTGTATGGGAAAAATTAATGGGAAATTTGCAGGTGTGCAGCAGCCTCGCTCCCATCAGTCTGCCCCAGGGCAGCTGTAGCTTACCACCACTGAGTGCATTACTCATGCATTATTATTATTATTATTATTATTATTATTATTATTATTATTATTATTATTATTATTATTCCATCCATCTTCAAAATAATGTATTGTTATCAATTTGTATTTAAGCCAAACTCACAATTTTCCTTTAATTGATTTAAGTTGGTACAGATAATGTTTGTTTATCTTCATATAGTTAAAGGTAACAAAATTAAATAGGGTAAACATTTTATTTAAAGCCACAATATGTAATTTTTTGTGTGCAAAAAATATACTAAATAAAAGCATGTACCCTGCGTTTATTGAAGTGAAAAACAGACTCTTATTTGGCCTGGAGGAGGATCTCTTCTTGCTTGTCTCCATTGAAATGTTGTTCCTTTGGCCATACTATCCCACAGTATGGCATAAATCGCATTTGTCTCTGTTTGAGAATGTTCCAAAATATGGCTTTAACTTTCTATTTCCATGGAATCATGCAGGTGCCATGCCAGCTCCAGAAAGATACACAGTGCTGCTTTAAATGTACTAGGTCACTTTTTTATTTTATAATTGTTTTATGCTGGTGAAAAACAAATAATTCAGATTTTAGGATAATTTGTTTAACATAATATTTTAATGTAGAGGAGGTTTCAACAGTGGTCTGGAGCAGGCCTGGACTGGCCATCTGGCATACCGGGCATTTTCCCAGTGGGCCGACAGTCTTCGGGGGTCGCAGCCGATGCTGTTTTTTTATTTTTATTTTTATTTATTTTTTTAACTTAGAGCCCGGTCACCGGCCCACAATTTAAAATTGGTCCCTCTTCAATATAGACAGTGGACTAAACCAATCAGGATATAGAAGCTTACGAGAGCGGTCCCGCCCCTTTCTCTGCACTGATCCCCACCAGTTTCATAATCATACTGTTGAGCGAATGAGCGGGAAACGCGCAAGAAAAGAGGTGCGGAGAATTAGCAGGCGAAAATATTAAAAAGCCTCACTCTGGAGGGGCTGCTGGAGCCTCCACGTCCTCTGCCTGAACCTGAAGGAACCCGAGGGAGAGGAGGAGCAGCCAGAGACTGTGGACAGGACACCCGAGGGACAGTGACAGTGACCAGGGAGGTGTATCACAGCAGGTTAGCAGGTAGTAATGTTAGGATAATACCGGGACTTTTAGGTGATGGACAGGCATGCCGCATGGATACAAAACGGCAAATTTTCGGCAAAGTTCGCTGTTTTGAAGCCAAAATAGGTGACCTACATGAATGTAGATTCAATGAGAAAAACGCTTCGTTTCCGCAGGGCGAAATCCAAGTGCTAGGTGAATTTTGCCTGGGGGTGTGGTCGCAAAAAACGGTATGAATAATAAATGAATGAATGAATATCCTGTGGTTGCGATGCAGTAGCCGGTCAGCTAGCTCTAAAGTTTGAGTTCTCAAAATATCTGCAGTGGTGTGCTAGCCCGGACTATGTTGTATAAACTCTTGTGATTATTTGCCTCCACTAAGAACATAATTCATATTAACAAGAATCCATGTTCATGGTTACAACAAGGTCACCCTAAATCATTTAATCATTTATTGTTTCCCTCGTGATATTAGCCCACTTCAGCATACAGTAAATGGATTGGAAACGTAGTTAACTAGCTAGTGGGCAGCTAACTAAAAAAAATAAATGTTCAGATGGCAATCTACAGCGGTCTATTTGCTTGATCGCGTCTAAACACCAGACCATCTTGATGAATAGATAATACTCCCTACAACTGTATACAGCTGGTACTGTACATCATATTCGATACTGTATTTTATATTTGACTACTACTTTTCTATATAAATCTGATTGTACATATATATTTATTATCATTATCTTATGTATATAATTGTGTCTCATCTGACACAGGTCTGTTGCTCTTTGGTTGCTTTTCCATCTATTTTTCTTTTTGTTCTTTTACCCTCTGTTATATATCATATATTATATATTATATTTGATGAGTGAGCGACTGTACCCAAAACTATTTCCCTTGTGGATCAATAAAGTTTGTCTAAGTCTAAGAATACACTTTAGGTTAAGAAGAAACCTTTTAATCATGTAAATGTTTCCACACTACTGACTCCACTGGTGGCATCCATATTGGTCAGACTTTTTTTGATAAACAACAAATTCCACACACATCATACATCGAATACACCGATTTAAGATACCTTAAGTGAGAGCATCGTTACTTCCGCTCAGCCATCTTGCCTTGTCTTGCCTTGTGCTGCCTTAATTTGAGATTTATCAATCAATCAATCAATCAAATATTTATAAGGCGCTTTTCATATAAAATTGTAGCACAAAGCGCCTTACAGTGGTCAAGGATTAGAAGATTGACCTTTATTGATCTCGCACAGGAGAAGTTGTTTCTATATTTGACCCGGGGACCATCCCCATGATTTTGGTTTGTTATTTATGCTTTGGTCAGGCCCTAAGCTGGAGGATTTTACCTATGGCGCATGTTTAGGTTATCTGATCATGATCAAAAAATAAAAATGTAACCTAAAGATACTAAATGTTTTGATGGTTTAGATAGTTCAACAGTTTTTCCAGGTAGTTCCCAATATTTTTATTTTTAATTTAGGTTTTCTATTTATCACTTACTGTAGGAGCCATTTCGTACGTTCTGTGTTCTGGAGTAGAAGAAGAAGAAGAAGAAGAAGTAACTTCATTGATCTCACACTGGAGAAATTCTTCTCTGCATTTTAACCCATTCTATATATATATATATACTCTTTTTATAGCAGCTGCTCTTGTCCCGCCTTCAGGTTCAGGGAATGCTTTCTGATTGGATGACTTTGATCTCGCTTTATTCTTTGTTCTTTTATCATTGGTCTTACCTGTTATAAATACAGACCTCAGAGAACACACGGACACAGAGAGCACACGGACACCGGAGAAGACACATCCCACCAACACACACACACACGCACCCACACGAGAAGAAGGGGAAACGTCTACACTACATAGGTAGTGTGGATAGAAGCCGCGGTCTGGTGGCCAGGAGGATACCCCGAGACCATAGAGTATCGGATGAGCCGAGATGACGGGGAATTAGGACGTCCTGGACCACAGAAGCTACACAGTCTTTTGACCGCCACGTATCGTCACGTAAACGTCGTGTAAGAACCAAGCGAGAGTGTAACATCGGCCGTCTCCCGGGTGACAGACGGGAGCGCGCACCGTTACAAGGCACGTACGGACGGACGCCAACGTAGGAACGTCACGTGGGACGTCACATAACAAGGAGGTTACGTGAAACGTCACGTAGCAGCCGCAGGTAGCAAACAAGACGGATTCCCGTCGGGAGCCGAGAAGCGCAGAAGCACGGTCTCCCAGGGGACAGACGGGAAAACGCAACGCTACAAGGCACGTACGGACAGCCAAGAAGAACCAGTAGCACCGTCTGACAACGCAACGTAGGGTGAGTCCTGTCGGGAGCCACGGAGTACAAGGAAGCCCGGTCTCCCAGTGACAGGCAGGAGCTCACCGCTATTTGACACGCAAAGACGCCAAGAAGGACATCACCACACATACAGAGCCTAACACAACACACGCAGGAAAACCACAAGCCTCAGAAATTCATCTTTCCACTTCCCTGTTTATTCACCTTATTTGCACCCACTCTGTATGACCTTTCACTTTAGTAAAGATAGAAAAGACAAACTTGGATTCAAGACTCTTTATTTACTTTACGTGACGCGTCGGAAAGAAACTTCTAGAAACATCGAGACCGAGGCTAGTGGGGCGCATTGGCGCACTCACACTTACACTGTAATAATCTGTCCCTCTTCCTGTCTGGTCAAGCCAAGCTGTTGAGGAGAGAGAAGAGAGAGTAGACTACTTTTCCCGCCCAGAGCCTGCTAGAATGTAAGAATTTTTAAATCACCACCCAAAGCAAGATGTTACAAACCCAGTAGTGAAGAAGATGTTTCCCCTCGGCCAAGACGTAACAATAGTAAAATACATTACTTTGGGGAACACATACTCACTAATTATGAGGGGCCGTTCTGAGGCAAAAATGCCAGGGCCGTTTTTGGAGACTGTTTTTGGATCCATCCAGAAGCCGTTTTCAATTTGACCACTGATGAAACCTCTACATTGAACCATCCCTGGAGAAATGAAGGACTACACCGTCTCATTTCTAAAAATATTTAAGATTAAAAAGGTGGCATAAACCTAAATTGGCTCAACATTTATTTGCCCTATACAGAGCCCATAGTTCTCATATCTCCTCTTTCAAATTCATTAAAAAGCTGAGCATCACAGGGAAGCAGCACGGGCCCCCCACACTTAACCTTCTGCTCACCCACCTGGGCTCTGGCACCTCCACTCTACCCACTCTGTTTATTCCAAAATCTGGTGTTCAGTTTATTCTGGAGATGGATTTTGATACTTTGTAGTGATGCTAAGGGTTGGGGGTGTTCTAAATGTATCTTTAAAGGTCCCATGGCATGAAATTTTCACTTTCTGAGGTTTTTGAACGTTAATGTGAGCTCCCCTACCCTGTTTAGCCCCCCCCCCCCCATGGTTAAAAGTTGCGAAATGTCTAAACTGAGCATTTGCGATCCTTTTCTGCGTTAGAAAAAATCGGAGCTCAAACGGGCGATTTTGAACAAGGCACCTTATTGACATCAGATCGAAAAAAGAAATGCAAATGCAGTTCCACCCCCGTCTGTCTGAACTCAGCGTCTCTGTAAATCATGCCCAGAGAGTTTGGACTGCGAATGCGCTAGGCAATGTGAAATGCGTTTTTTTATTTGCCTGGAGGCACGTCCGAGTGTTTCTAGGCTCAGAAGTCCTTTATCTGAGCCTCTGGACCTTTGAACAGCAGTGGTTTAATTTTATTTTCTGTGGAAATGTGTTTATTTTTCAATGGAACGGTTCAAATCTCTCCCCCCATGCAAAAACAAGGAAATGGATCAGCTGAGCACTCAGAGCGGAGAGCGGAGAGATTGGCCACGCCCCCACCCTCTATTATAGGCCAGCTCTTTTCTCCTCATTTGCATTCAAGCAACAACACCCATTATGGCCTGTTCAGAGAGAGAAAAATTACTCTTTCTCATCTTATCTCTGTTTCTCATGCACTGAGTGTTGATTTTGAAGAAGGATTCATTTACAGTATTAGGGAACCATTAAGGAGCCATATAAAAGCATCAAGAAGTACCATGTCATGGGATCTTTAATAGTGGATTGTTCAGCAGTTACCGTGGTGACACAAAGCACACTGTCAAAAAAAGTTTTAAGACAATCTGAAATCTCAAGTAAAAAAAGTGTTGATCTGATCCTGTTTAAGTGTTTGATTTTCAACAAAAAGGTGTAAAAAATGTAAAAGAAATGTAAATATATATATATATATATATATATATATATGTAAATATATATATATATATACACACACGTGGACAAAATTGTTGGTACCCCTCAGTTAATGGAAGAAAAACCCACAATGGTCCCTGAAATCACTTTAAACTTGCAGAAGTAATAATAAATAAAAATGTATTGAAAATTAAACAATCAAAATCAGCCATCACTTTTGAATTGTTGATTAACATAATTATTTAAAAAAACAAACTAATGAAATAGGCCTGGACAAAAATGATGGTACCTCTATAAAAGATTGAAAACTATTTGACCAGAGTGACATGATTAACTCAGGTGTGTCCTTTAATTGACATCACAGGTGTTTCCAAACTCATAATCAGTCAGTCTGCCTATTTAAAGGGAGACAAGTAGTCACTCTGCTGTTTGGTGAAAAGGTATGTACCACACTGAACATGGACAACAGAAAGCGAAGGAGAGAATTGTCCCAGGACATCTGAAAAAAAATTATAGACAAACATCTTAAAGGTAAAGGCTATAAGACCATCTCTAAACAGCTTGAAGTTCCTGTGACAACAGTGGCTCATATTATTCAGAAGTTTAAGACCCACGGGACAGTAGCCAACCTCCCTGGACGTGGCCGCAAGAGGAAAATCGATGACAAATTGAAGAGACGGATCGTTCGAATTGTATCCAAAGAGCCCAGAACAACCTCCAAAGAAATTAAAGGTGAACTCCAAGGCCAAGGTACATCAGTGTCAGATCGCACCATTCGTCGTTGTTTGAGCCAAAGTGGACTTCATGGGAGACGACCAAGGAGGACACCACTGTTGAAAAAAAATCATAAAAAAGCGAGACTGGAATTTGCAAAAATGCATGTTGACAAGCCACAAAGCTTCTGGGAGAATGTCCTTTGGACAGATGAGACCAAACTAGAGCTTTTTGGTAAGGCACATCAACTCTATGTTCATAGACTCAAAAACCAAGCATACGAAGAAAAGAACACTGTCCCTACGGTGAAACATGGAGGAGGCTCAGTAATGTTTTGAGGCTGCTTTGCTGCATCTGGCACAGGGTGTCTTGAATGTGTGCAAGGTAAAATGAAATCTGAAGACTATCAAGGCATTCTGGAGAGAAATGTGCTGCCTAGTGTCAGAAAGCTTGGTCTCAGTCGCAGGTCATGGGTCTTCCAACAGGACAACGATCCAAAACACACAGCCAAAAACACCCAAAAATGGCTGAGAGAAAAGCGTTGGACTATTCTAAAGTGGCCTTCCATGAGCCCAGATCTGAATCCCATTGAACATCTGTGGAAGGAGCTGAAACATGCCATTTGGAGAAGACACCCATCAAACCTGAGACAACTGGAGCAGTTTGCTCATGAGGAGTGGGCCGAAATACCTGTTGACAGCTGCAGAACGCTCATTGACAAATACAGAAATCGTTTAATTGCAGTGATTGCCTCAAAAGGTTGTGCAACAAAATATTAAGTTATGGGTACCATCATTTTTGTCCAGCCCTATTTCATTAGTTTGTTTTTTTAAATAATTATGTTAATCAACAATTCAAAAGTAATGGCTGATTTTGATTATTTAATTTTCAATACATTTTTATTTATTGTTACTTTTGTAAGTTTCAAGTGATTTCAGTGAGAATTGTGGGTTTTTCCTTCTTTAACTGAGGGGTACCAACAATTTTGTCCGTGTGTATATATATATCGATATTAGAAAGAAAATTATTCAGTTCTTCTCTTCAGTTCTTCTTTTGATCAATGTTCTAATGTTGTTTTCCTGATTAAAAACCTACCTGGAGCTGGTTTGTTTCATTCACACATGTTGAACACACTTGCATATTTAAGCTCAGTTCTTCTCTCAAACTGAAAACACTCTGTTCCACCTTGTGATGTCATGTGGTAATACAAGAAGTGTTCTAAACTCCATACACCTTCACTAGAAACATTTGGATGATTTCAGCCCTGGATTTGCCGATCTCTACTGAACAAAAGACAAAAAGTAGCTGCTAACTTTAAAGCAACCACTTCATGACATCACAAGGTGGAACAGAGCATTTTGAGCTTTGGAGATGTACACAGACTAATAATAAAAGATTAATTAAACACGTGTGAATGAATCAAAACACAACTCCAGGTATGTTTTTGACTAGGTAACAACATTATAAAATGCCTCAAAGCTCACAAGAGGCCATTTTGTGTAATAAAGAACCATTAAGGAACCGTTCGAAAGAGCCGGCTCGTATACAAACATCACATCACTACCCCCAATAGGTCAGAGCTGTTTATTTAGCCTGGCTTGCACGGGCAGTTACCTTGTTTGGCAGTCGCTAATTGTTAACCAAAGTTTACCCGTGTAAGCAGCAGTGGCCCCGTGCTGACAGGCGATGATATATGGGGCTGGGACGGGGTTTAGCTTAGCCGCTCGGAGCAGCAGCGGCGGGCCTGGTTTATAGTCACAGCTGAACGGACAAGTGAACATGGAGGTAATTAAGAGCCCCGCTTATTGAATTTCACTCTTTTCAGATTTAGATTTATCGGCGTGCGGTAAGAGGTGGCCTTGCTGGCTGCCCGGCTTCATTCAGAGGAGGCTAAGGCGACGCGTAGCGATTAGCGCGGAGAATAGCTGCTTGAAGCTTGTGTTTGGAAGTGAACCGCAAAAGTCTGCCGATGACAATGGCGTTGTTAGCTTGACTTTGGCAGATTTGAGGAGTGAGAGAATTTCTGATACTTGGAATTTGGCAACAAGGTCTCTGGTTTGATTGTAGTTTTGCTAACTGGGGACACTTCTTCTCTTCATGCTAAATATTTACTTTGTTGCCCTACTGCCACTGGTGAGCACGGTGTTGTTAGCATGTTGTCTCTGGTTTGATTGTAATTTTGCTAACTCCGGATACAAAAAGTATTTTTTCGCTCTCAAGTCTCACGCTTTGAGAGTGTGACACACGCAATTCAATGTGTTCACACGCTCACACGCCACACATGGTATTTATCACGCTGAAATTTTGTCCCGGTTTTAGTCCTGGTTTAGTCCCGGTTTAGTCCCGGTTTTAGCCCTGGTTTTGTCCTGGATTAGTCCTGGTTTAGTCCTTATTTAGTTCAGCTTTAGTCCTGGTTTAGTCCTGCTTTATTCCTGATTTAGTCCTGGTTTAGTCCTGGTGTAGTTCCGGTTTAGACCTAGCAGAAATAGGCCAGGCTGCAGTGAGCAGTGTCCGCAGCGGCAGGATGGTAATTTAGACACACCTCGATTCTTTACGAAAAACAAGCCAATTTCACAGGCAAAATGTATGCTTTTTAAGCAGCCAATGCTGTTATCTGAAACATGGAGTGGTTTTCTGTGGCATACTGCAAAAAATAAAAATCACAAATTTTGAAAAAATTTATCTTGGATTCCCTAATGCCGAGATGTGGACTGAAATGCCGTGGTGCGTCACATATGTATAGAGTACAAAAAGCTTCCAGAAATATTTGTGTGCATAGGATAGAAATCTGTGCATATTTGGGAAATCTGTGCATATCTGGCTGTAGTTGAGCATAAAATAAATATTCGTAATCTCTTGAGTGAGTCTAGTTGGACATAAAATGTATTGTATGTATTTTATCCATCAAAATATGAATTGAAACGATACAACATCAAGAATTACTGTGTATACACATATATATATATATATATATACACATATATATATATATATACATATATATATATATATATATATATATATATATATATATATATATATTATATAAACTATTTTCTTATCTCCTTTTCTTTGTTCCCTAAAACAATTAATTGCTATTTTGGGGACAAATTAAAATCGGATCGTTCTATGGTAGTACTTAAAATTAGAACAGCAGAGCATCCCAGAGGTAAAGGATTCTGGAAATTTAACCAATCATTACTGAAAGTTGAAACCTTTATTAACAAAACAAAAAAAATTATAAATGATTTTTTTTTTTTTTAATAAATGAAAGCACAGCCAATCCTCATATCGTCTGGGAAGCGTTTAAATGTGCTTTCAGAGCACATTGCGTTAAAATCTCATCTTGGAAAAAGAGACAAACAAGAACCAAAGAAATGAATCTCATACAGGAACTGAAAGATTTAACTGAAAAACTTGAGCAAAACCCTCCACCTGAGCTAGAAATGGTAATTAAACAAAAATAGGATGAATTAGAAAGTTTATACCATGAGCGAGCAGCAGGACTTGGACTGTGGGCTCCGTGGCTGGAACATGTGGAAACATCTACAGCGCATTTTTTAAGATTACATCAGAGAAATTCAACCAAAAAATATAATTAGTCTTTCTACTCCAAATGTATAAAACAAACAGTATACCAAAGACAGAGTTGTGAGGGAGACATAACAGAAAAAGAAATGAAGGAGGCCATCAAGTCTTTCCCTCATGATGCATGAAGAGTCCCTCAGTCGTCCAGGTAGAATCCATGATAAAAGGAGAAATTAAATTTGTCAACTGGACAAAGTTTGTTTGGTTGAAAACGTTTCGCCGCTCATCCGAGAGGCTTCGTCAGCTCTGGTTCTAGTGCTGGTTAGACCCTGTTTATATCTAGCTGCAGGGAGGAGCTCCCTACACTGAAATAGCTCTGAAACTATCTCCACTAATCTATCTCTTTGTTTTCCAAATTACTCTGGCGTCTAGTTTAGCCTCCCTATTCACGCCTAATGACCCTCTCCACCCCTCTGCCCTGGATTGTCTGCCCTAATGTTTCTTTGTCTGTTTTTGACTTGGTTTGAGAATCGAATTATAAATGGGAGACAGGTTGTGTCTAACTCCCCCATTTCTGTTTAACGACGGATTCTCTTTTTTGACAAAAATTGCCTCTTTAACTCTCCTCTCAAACCAGTTCTTTTCCCTGGCTAAGATCTGAACCTCACTGTCCTCAAAAGAATGGCCCGCGGCTTCTAGGTGAAGATGTACGGCAGACGACGGTCCACTCTGCACGCCCGTCTGTGTTGGTACATCCTCTTGTGAAATGTCTGTTTTGTTTCTCCAGTGTAGCGCTCACTGCAGTCTTCACTACACTGAATGGAGTAGACCACATTGCTTTGTTTGTGGCTCGGTGTTTTGTCCTTTGGGTGGACTAGTTTTTGTGGTTTTGAAATAAACTGGGATTTCATATTGTCTGAAAATCCTCTGTAGTTTTTCAGAAACGCCGGCCAGGTAAGGAATCGCTACCCCTTTCCTCCTAAGTTCTGATTCTCTGTTGTCTTGTTTCTTGCCCTTGTCTCTCTTGGTTTTGTTGACAGCCCATTTAGGATCTCCACAAACAGAGAGGGCTTCCTGCACATGTTGTTCTTCTTTCTCCTTTCCCTCTGTGCTTGTGGGAACCACTTGGGCCCTGTGTTGTAATGTCCGAATAACACCCAGTTTGTGCTGCAGTGGGTGGTGTGAATCAAAAAGCAGGTATTGGCCCGTGTGTGTGGGCTTCCTGAAGACTTCTACTTGGAGTCACTGGTCTATCGTTACTGCACAATCTAAGAAAGCCAGTGTGTTGTCCTTGGCATCTTCACGAGTGAATTCGATGTTCAGATCTACAGAATTGATTGTGCAGTAAAAGGTTCCAAATGTTCAATTTTGATTTTTGAAAAATGATCTAAGGTCTAAGGTCGTTTTCACACCAGGAAAGTCCGATCGGACCAAAGCAAGTGAACTGACCAAATGTTTTTTTTATGTTTTTTATTTTGGTGCGGTTCGCTTTCACACTGCAGTTTTTCCCCAAGAGAACCAACATCTATAAACAAAAGCACGTGTGCTGAGGTCGCTCAGCCATTGGACAGAAATGAGCCGTGTCCAAACGCTGTGTCCAAACCCGGAAGGAGGAGAATGTTACGTGCTGTTTTCAGTCTAGCCTTAGCGATATGGTTTGCTCAGTTTTTACAGTTCTCACAAATGTTTGAGCAGCATCGTGAGGTTTACACTATTTTACAATCAATGTCCAAACGACGAAGACACAGGACAAGACGACTACGGAGGACAGAACTCATGTGCCCATCAAGTTCTGACTCTTGCTCTTCACGCAAAACGTAAGTAAGCCTCATAAGTTTCGTTTCGTTTCGTCAGCCTCGGTTTCCCATAATGCTTGACATACGACAGGAGCTCGTTAAGTAGAAAAAGCCAACTTGTGTCGGATCGAGTTCGGTCTGCATTCTCACCTCAAATGAACCGCACCAGAGTTCGTATGGAACCGTGCCGAGACCGACCTTTTTAGGTGGTCTCGGTCTGCTTGTTTGCTCCAGATCAAGATTTTTGTTTTTTATTCACACCAGCCCAAAAGGTCCGAATCAAAGGAGCAAACGAACTCTGGTTTGATTTAAACAAACCAAACAAGGTGTGAAAACGACCTAAGGTCTCCAGCTTCTGTCTCTGTGAGCTTGTTGTTCCTAATGGCTTTCCGCTGCCGGGATGTAGTCCACCGTGGGGATACGGTTAGGATTTACAGAGAAATTCAGTAATTTGCAAAGTAGTTCTTTCTCTGTGAGTACTCGGTTAGAAAGATTTTTCCCCCAGCGTTCTTTGTGCACCGATTGGCTAGGTTTATCCTCCTTCCTTTTGTCACTCCGATCCTTGAGGTTATTTTGATGTTAATTTTGGAGTTGTGTAAAGTTCCTTATGTGCCTCTCTTTGGTTTTGTTGTGTTGTCTCAACTGACCAGTGGCTATGAAGTCGTTGATCCTTTGAAACATTTCTTTTGGAACTAGAAATGTTATTTTGTTTAGTAAGCTGTGTATTTCAGATTTTAAGTTTTCAATCTCATAATTGAGACAGTTGATTCTAAGGCTGAGTATCTGTCTCAGGTAACACTGGGTTAACCTGGCTGCCCTTTGCCCTGGTTCCGGTGCTTTCTTCTGTAAAGCCTTGGGAAGGGTGTAGCTATTCCTTACCTGGCCAGCGTTTCCGAAAAACTACAGGATTTTCAAACAATATGAAATCCCAGTCTATTTCAAACCCACAAACACTTTAAGACAAAAGCTGGTCCACCCAAAGGACAAAACACCGAGCCACAAACAAAGCAATGTGGTCTACTCCATTCAGTGTAGTGAAGACTGCAGTGAGCGCTACACTGGAGAAACAAAACAGCCACTTCACAAGAGGATGTACCAACACAGGCGGGCGTGCCAGAGTGGACGGTCATCTGCCGTACATCTCCACCTAGAAGCCACGGGCCATTCTTTTGAGGACAGTGAGGTTCAGATCTTGGCCAGAGAAAAGAACTGGTTTGAGAGGGGAGTTAAAGACGTGATTTTTGTCAAAAAAGAGAATCCTTCCTTGAACACAAATGGAGGGGTCAGACACAATTTGTCTCCCATCTATAACTCTATTCTCAACCCTAAATCAAAACAAACAAAGAAACAATAAGGTTAGCCAGGTCATGTCCAGAGGTGTGAAAACACCCATTATGGTCCTGAATGACTATGCTAACAAGATCCCACATAGGAACTGAAAACAAATAGGTGTGATAGTTTCATAGTAATGTCACTGTAGTTAACTCCTCCCTGCAGTTAGTTATAAGCAGTGTCCACCAGCACTCTAGCCAGAACTGAAGAAGTAGCTTGGATGAGCTGCGAAATGTCTTCGACCAAATAATCTTTGTCCAGTTGACAAACCGAATTTCTCCTATTTTGTCTTTTTTTTGTTTGTAATTGAAGATTATAAAAAACAGGGGAAAGCCTGAATGTTATTTATATTACATTTTGACTTTCAATAAAATTAACTGGAGTTTTATTAATAGTACAATAATGTTTGTTTTTTTTTTTTCATTTTGGAAAGACCATCTTAAAGTGGGTAAAAATCTTTAATAATGAACCCACCAGCACAATTTTGAATAAATTTCACATTGTCTAGAGGGGTCCGTCAAGGATGTCCTTTATCTCCCTATATATTTATTTTATGTATGGAAATATTGACCATTAGAATTAGAAACAATATGAAAATAAAAGGTCTATACCAAAATAAATACAGTTAGTAAGTTGTTAGTATAGACTCTATAAAGAAGTGGATCAAGGGCGTGTGACATCACAGCAGCGGTTACAGGGAAAATTTGGAGGCAGGCTCTATATTAGGACAAAATAACAAACTAAAAACACCAGTATCATGTAGAGTGGGTTAATAGAAACATTTTAATGCCAAAATGACCAGGCTCACTGCAGCAGTTACAGAGAGAGGGGCCAAAATATTTCTAATATGCGAACACATGTGAACTTCTATTTGGAGCGCGGCAGATAGCGGGTTAGCTATGTCCATGTCTACACTCTGTATGGCTGTTAGCATGTGAACTTGACTTTTTCAGATAAGAGGAGTGAGAGCATTTCTGATACTTGAAAGCTAGCCACATGGTCTCTGGTTTGATTGTAGTTATGAAAAGTATTTTCTTCTCGTTCTGTTCAAGAATGCTAAATATTTACTTTGTCAACATGCTAACACTGGTGAGCACAGTGTTATTAGCATGCAAACTTGACTTTTTCAGATAAGAGGAGTGAGAGAATTTCTGGTACTTAAAAGCTGGCAACAAGTTCTATGGTTTGATTGTAGTTTTGCTAACTCGGGACACAAAAAGTATTGTCTTCTTTTCAACAATGCTAAATATTTACTTGCTACCAAGACAGCACTAAACACTAAAATAACTGCATGAAGACACAATGTACTTTAAATGCTGTAAATTATAACTTTACATTTTATTCATTGTAAACCACAGTGGCAGTCTAAATGATTCATGTGTGAAATCTTGTTTTCTTTTCGATTTTGGGTGCTCACAAATATTTGCATTTGCCGTTCTGTTTGAATTCCCATATTGAAAGTGACAGAGTTTGGGCCAATGTCCTTTACCCTGTGACAAAGGAGCTGGAGTGTTGACAAAACAAGGTGGATTTAAGCTCATGTTTGTGAATGCTCCAAATGGACCTGTGGCCCTATTCAGATACAGTTTGAATTAAATACATATCAAACTAAAACGACTGACAAAAATAATAATAATAATAATAATAATAATAATAATAATAATAATAATAATAATAATAATAATAATAATAATAATAATAATAATAATAATAATAATAAATAACACATTTAATTTGATAATTCCTCTTGTGCATATAAATCATAGTTTTACAGTGATCAAGAAATTGTTTGTGAAGTTTTAAAAAAAGTAGAGTTCTATTTTAGTGGGTTCTATATGAAAGGTTTGGTCACCAAATATCATTTTTTTCAGACACTTAAATGTTATTTAAACAAGATGAAGGTGTTTTCTTGCATTTTTATTTGTCAAATCATAATTTCTGTGTAAATTAGAGGAGTTTTGGACCAGTGTACTATGGTTGCTATGGTAACAGTAATGGAATTCCCTTTTGTGATGTCAATGAAGTACAATTTTAAAATAAAAAAAACTGCCAAACTACTAAAATTATATATATATATATATATATATATATATATATATATATATATATATATATATTTTTTTTTTTTTTTTTTTGCAGTAGTAGTAGAATCTTAAATATAATTATCTTAACTGTGTTTTAGTCAAATGTGTAGTTCAACCTGTCACAGGCATTTTAACCAGAGTTTCTTTTCATTGTGTCATTGGGCAAGACACTCAAGAGCATTAAGAAAGTGCAATACTGCTTTAGAGCTTAAGTCAAGGTATGAAAACAACAACAACAAAACACATCTGACATTTTTGGACTTTCTTGCACTATTGACTGCATCTACCGATCAAATATGAGGACTTTATAATCAATCATTGTGTTTTTGTACCAAAACATTTCACCAAACTTTCTTTCTTGCAAACAGATATTTTTTAACTGAATCCCAAAAAACTGCTTCTAAAAATATCCCACAGTGTTTTTGTAGCCAGCATCTCAAAACACTCAAAACTGTGCTAAGCAATCCGCGACAGTATTTCGCTATTCTTTTTTCTCATCTCAAACATAACTCAAGCCACAGTATCGCCATGGAGACTAATAATGCAACTTGATGTTCGGGTTGAAAATAGACATGGTTAAAATGGGGCGATGGTGTAACGCAGACCAGAGATCCTGCAGTAAATAATGACTGCTCTGGTGCACTCGGGCTCCTCACTCGCACCCAGTTGCCATAGAAACGTTGAATAAAATAAATCTACAGTTATGTGTCAGAAGGTTGAGGGACACAGTAAGACGGGAGGTTGAGAACTACTGTAGTCTGCGAGTATTCAAAACACAGACATCTGAAAAATTATTTGGGGAAAAATAAATTGTGTTTTTTGTAACTTGTGTTTGGGGTTCACCATCTGGTTATTGCTGGGAATGTTCCACTGCATGGCATTAAACTTGCATTTACTTAGTACGCGTATCTATAACATGGAAGATGAATTCCCACGTCCATGTGGTCAGGCTACTTCTGTTAACACTGGGCCAGATCACCAGAAGACTGCAGAAACAGCATTATGGTTTTGGGTGAAAAACAATGGTGAAGCCCACAAATAAACTAAAATAAAGATGGCGGCACCAACAGATGTACTTAGGTCTGGTGGTGTCTATGGAGTTAGATAAGTTCATGGCAAAAGAGTGCTTTTGTAGCTACCTGGCTCACACAGCCAGCATTTTTTGAGCTCAGTTTTTAACATCCTATCATGGGATTTTAACCAAATAATAAATACAGCTTGTGCAGTTCAAAGGATACAAGGGACTGACTGTTGGATTATGTGAAATGAGCTGTTTGTTTGAGATCCTACAGGCTTTTAATGCCAAATGTGGCAACAAATGTGGGGGAAAAAAAAAACAAAAAAAAAAAAACTTCCAGAAGAGATACTCTGAGGCCTTCAAGAGGGAATGGCCCATTTCAACACAAGTGCGTGTTGAGTCAGCCATCACAAAAGTTACATTGTACACCTTTAGCTCAACATTCAGTTTTCTCTTTTTAAACACGTCCAGGGGCATTCACATTTGAGAGAAGATTGCAAAACAGAATCCCTTCATTTTGCTGTGCAAGCTGAGTTTGAAAACTCAAACAATGTCACAATATTTGAGTTTTCAAGCTCATAAGATCCAGTTTGTATGGCCCCTGGCTGATCTGTTCAAGGCCACACAACTTTTGTTGCAGAGCACAAAGTATATTTTCAGACATAAACATCTCTCTAATAGAGACTTTGCAGTGACACCTCACTGGGGGGTTCTGCATGCATCTCTATGACTTAGACTTAGACGAAGACAAACTTTATTGTTCCACAAGGGAAATTATTCGAGTACAGTACCTCACACATCAAATATAATATATAACAGAGGGTAACAAAAAATAGATGGAATAGCAAAAAAAAAAAAAAGATAGCAAGAGACCAGTGTCAAATGAGACATAATTATAAAAATAATAAATAATATATGTATATGTACAAATCAGAATAAAATAGAAAAATAAGTAATAAAATATAAAATAAAGTATCAAATAAAATATCCAATCATAGCTATATACAGTTGTATGGAGTATTATCTATTGCACAAGGGTGAGTTGTTGTACAGTTGTAGGGAGTATTATCTGTTACATAAGGTGAGTTGTTGTACAGTTGTAGGGAGTATTATCTGTTACATAAGGTGAGTTGTTGTACAGTTGTAGGGAGTATTATCTGTTACATAAGGGTGAGTTGTTGTACACTTGTATGGAGTATGGAATGAATGTCGTCCTGTATCTCTCACTGTTTGAGTGGAGCTGTAGGAGCCTGTTGGAGAATGAGCTCCTCTGTCCCTCTATGGTCTGGTGCAGTGGGTGAGCAGGAGTGTCCGTGATGGAGAGCAGTTTGTCCAGTGTCCTCCTGTCCCTCACTGTGACAAATGTCTCCAGCTCACAGCCGATCGCGTGAACAGCTTTACGGAACAGTTTGTCAATCTGCCCAATGTCCCTTTTACTGGTGCTGCTCCCCCAGCAGACCACAGTGAAGTACAGGGCGCTGGACACCACAGACTGGTAGAAGATCTCCAGTAACTTACTGCACACATTGACCTGAGCTTTCTCAGGAAGTAGAGTCTGCTCATGCTCTTCTTGTACACAGCATTACAGTTGTCCACCAAGGTACTTGTAGCAGTCCACTATTTCCACTTCATGACGCTGGATGTAATGGGCTCCACCAGTGTCCTCTTCCTCCTGAAGTCAATCTATGGTGCAATGTTCAGCAGTTACCATAGAGACACAAGGCACACATTAGAAAGCATTGTCAAAAATGTTAAGATAGTCTGAAAACTCAAGAAAAAATACAAAATAGATTTAAACAAGACATTTTCTGGAGTCTGAGATCAATATTTATAGACCTGTTTGATTTTGGGGTGTGATTTTCAACAAAACGGTGAGAATGACTAACTAAAAAATTGTTGGCTAAATGCTAGCTAACTTGTGACTGTAATTATACATGAGAGAGAGAGCACAAATCAGCTCTTTCTGGCCAGATTGTATTAAAATAAAGCTCAGATTACAGTCTAACTTTAATAACAGAGATTCAGACAGAGTAGAGCCAACAGTTAGCATCACACTGCTGATGTCATCAGGGAATATTGATGACATCATCAGTCGAGTGCTACACATGTCAGTCTGGTGTCATCCATTTCAGAACATATTTGTGGAGGTCTAATGTACAGAAAATAGACTTCTACAGTTGATTGCTGATAATGTAGAATTTTCGCCTATATTTTGTGATCAGTCTTGCAGTTTTTTTACTATCTCAATCTTCTACTTGTGAATTTTAATACATTTCCAAGCCGAAAGTATTAGAATGGCTGCAGACCTCTTGGCTGTTGTATTTTTATAAGAAAAGAATTGCACAGAAAATCCCAGTGAAACCAATCAGTCTGAACAAAATAACATTTATTTTGGAGTCGATCCTTTGCAAAGAACATTTGGGAAGTGTGAGTATAAATATTGTAAAAATAGTTTGTTTCAATAGACAACCTCCAGACACTTGAGATTAAAGACAAAAACGTAATACGGAAACTGGCATAGCTAACTTCTGTTCATACTATAGACTTTTTTTGTTATCTGAGGTTTGGCATACAGACACTTAAAAAAAATGCATTCTGTGTAGCTTTTCTGGTGGAAGATCAGCTACTTACTTGTCTTCAGGGAGATGCATTTTAATGCCATACTGTGGAACATTCCTGACAAAGTATCTATCCCTAAAAAAAAAAAAAACCTTGACATGCTTGCGTTTTCTGGTCTCCATGGAGATGTTATTGCTTTGTCTGAAAAGTTCCACAGTAAACATATTTACCATCCATTTATAAACAGTATTAAAGGAGAATTAACGTTTTTTTACAATCTGAGCCTTATTTCTGTAATAAAACAAGTTGTTTTACTCACCCATAGCACTTTGGTGTCATATAGAGCACTTCCAGAGATGTTTTAGATTAGCGATATCCGTAGCGCAAGTTCTAGCCATAGCTTGGGGCATATAATATATGATATTCAATATATAATAATATAATATATATAATAATAATATATATATAATAATATATGATATTCAAATCATAGAAGCTCAATGTCTTAGTCTACACTTTCGTTTGAGTCAAAAGTGGCCTGTAATCCGAGATTTATCTATAATTTACAGCTTTGCGTTTCATGTTTGGGTCCCGGGAGCTGAGAGTGAAATAAACTGTGACTCCGCACATGAGCACTGGCGTCCTCATTTACTCGAAACTATGGCTAAATCTCAGATTACAGGCCACTTTTGACTCAAACGAAAGCGTAGACTAAGACATTGAGCTTCTATGATTTGAAAAGTGCTAAAGTTTGTGTTATTTGGAGACCGCTCGGGGCATATATTATATGCCCCGAGCTACAGCTAGAACTCACACTACGGCTATCGCTAATCTAAAACATCTCCAGAAGTGCTCCATATGACACCAAAGTGCTATGGGTGAGTAAAAGAACTTGTTTTATTACAGAAATAAGGCTCAGATTGTTAAAAAAAACAAAAACAAAAAAAAACTTAATTCTCCTTTAAATCAGTGTCTTTATTACCCAAAAAACACATTGCAACCACGCATTCATACTGTTAGTGGGGTCTCCTCTCCACAGATCTGACCTGTAACACACAGTTAGATGAGTAAATGCCTTGCGATGAAACATTCCAGACAAAGCACATCCCCATGGAAACAAACTTGCGGCACACCCTGCACCTTTAAACCATAAAAGTACACTTGGAAGAATTTCTGTAGTTAAATTATGTTTTTTTTTTTATATATCAGTCTTAAATGAATCTTTATGAACCCAATCCCCCAGACACTTTTCATAATTAACTTTTTATTTTTATTCTTTATTTCACAAGATGAAGGCCAAACATTGCATTTTCAAACATCCTCTAATGTCTTGAATACAAACCATAGGAGTCCCACATAATAGCTTGTTAGCTCCTTGTTAGCTTCCTGTCAGTTAGCCTGTTTCAGTTTCATGTCCGCACATTTAATTGACAAGTCGGAATGCCAAATCCTCCTCACCCCCACCCTCTTTTTACGCATTAATTAAACACCCCCCTTCTCTTTTCTAATTAACAGAGGGTTACAAGAGCGTCAAAATACGAAATTAGCGCGTTGCACACGTCTCGCTAATCATTTATTCAAGACTATTTATTTGGCAGAGTCCTTTTGTTTTTTTGTTTTCTTTCGCCTGGTGTAATTAGACATTGATCAAAGTATTGCTTCATTTGATAATGCAAAAACCCACTGTAGTGAATAAATCAAAGGAATACACTTAGCACAAGCCAGAACCGAGAGGAGATTGCGGTGTTGTTTTGTAGCATTGTGGTGGTGTAGTGTAACAATGTCACCATATAGTGGAAAGGTCTTGGGTTCAGTTCCCAGATATTGTTGATTTCTCACAGTAATTTTGCGGTCTTGTTAATTAACAATAAATTATGTAAACTGCCTTTGGGTATCTTGTTGGTATTCTGTGTATTATACATGTAATGTAAAATATGTATGCATGTGCACAAAAATAAATAAATAAATAAATAAATAATTAGGCATGGAGATGTGAAGCAGTTTAAATCAGGGTAATATTGAGAGAAGCTTGTATTAAAGTTGGTTAGCAGTGCAGTGAAGGTAATATTTACAAAATGTACAGTGGTACCTCACCTTACGAAAGACCCTACAAACGAAAAATCCAAGTTACGAAACGCATTCACATTAAATTTTGGTCTCTAAATACGAAAGAAAATTCAAGTTATGAAACACGAAATCTCAAAAATTCAAATAATGCGCGCTCAGCCACACACATTATACGCTTTTCTCAGACTGGATTTAAACTTTTCTCACATTTCTCTCTCATTTAAACACTCAAACTTTCATAGATTTTCAACAAAATGTATTAATAGTGAAGCGTGGGGGGAAGGGGGAGGGTGGAGAAGTGTGCGCGCGGACACGTGTGTGATAGCGCAGCATGACCCGGCGTGGGGCTGAGAGCACGAGACCCGTGCTCAAACTGTGCCTCCTCTAGACCAGGTCTAAACCAGGTCTAAGCCAGGATTAAACCACCGCGGCTCTTGCATGCGTTCGTTCATGCGCTCAGACTGCGTGCGGCCCCTCCTCGCTGCTCGCCTCAGCCATGACTCGTGAGGTACACCGGTGCTGCTGCTAATAGCAGAGCTAGCACAAAACCAGGAAATAGACACGCACGCGGCGCTTTAATCCTGGTTTAGTCCAGGTCTAGACCTGGTCCAGTCCAGGTTTAGACCTTGTTTAGACCTGGTCTAGTGGTCTAGACCTGGTTTATTCCATGTTTAGTCCTGGGTCTACAGTCTCTTAGCCAATCAGGACGCAGAACACAGTGTTACACTATTAAAAAATACAATATAATATAATATATACTATAAAAAAAAAAACTTGGAACGGGGCCTTGGAATGAATCAGGCTTTTTCCATTGAAATAGCTACTCAACTTACGAAAAATTCACGTTACGAAACCACTTTCGTAAGGTGAGGTACCATTGTATTAACTTTAAAAACATGGGGGAGCACTTTCTGCATTTAAGACCTGATAACATCATGCAATAACATTTTCCAGCATTTTCCGCTCTCAAGTGGAAAACAAGCTAAATCAAAGAGATAGATAGACAGATAGATACTTTATTGACCCTGAAGGAAATTCATGTTGACCTTTGTGTCTCAGGTAGGGCTGGGCAACAAAACTCTGTTTCTCTTTGGTACTGACCAAAAAGGTTTGGAAGACTGGCACCAGAAAATAACCTGTGCCAGTTTTCAGTTCCTTGGCATTAAATGTCCCCATCAACGAGCCACATGCTTCTCCTCAGTCCCAGTAAAAATGTATTTCCCAGGTAAATGTGGTGTAGTGAATCTCCAGTGTGTAACTTGTGTCTGCCTAAAGATGAAGCCACACAAGTCTGCGTGAAGTTTGCTATAATCCTTCTCCTCTGCAAGTAGCTCTTTGATAAAAAGTGCATAAAGTATATAGAGAAAACAAATATATGTGGGTATTAGTCCATGTGAGGTGAGAATCGGCTGTGCAACTGACTCTACTCGGCGCATTTGTTTTGAGCACTGACAAAATAACCATTCAGGTATCTGTATCAAAAAACAGGTTTAGTCAAGATACTGGCAACAAAAAATCTAAAGAGTCTCAGGCAAAGGTCTCAGTGCTTGAGACCTGTAGGATCAGCAGATCTGTGTGAGGAGAAGAACAGCCCTCAGGACAGAAGTGTCCCTCCTCTGTGTCCTGCAGCATCACTGCCATTGTCCAGGAAAAGCTACTGTTTGCTGCATTCCATAAGAGTCCATTCATGAGAATCTAAAATTTTTAAAAATATGGAAATAAACACTGCAACAACTAAAATCTAGCCAAGTTAAGATTATTTGATATCATGATTTGAATAAGTTTTACTTGACAAGTAAAATTATCTTCCAATGGAACCAGATTTTTTGTTAAAATATAAAAATAGATCTTGCTACACTTAAGATAAGAAAAACAACACCTCTTTGCACTTAAATTAAGAAGAAGACATCCTTTATTTATCCCCGTAGGGAAATTATTTCTCTGCATTTGACCCATCCTTTCAGGAGCAGTGGGCAGCTCATCTTTCAGGCGTACCGTGAAGGGTCTTGCCCAAGGCTTGCTCATTGCCCATTGCAAACCCAGGTTCCCCCGGATGAAAGTCCAGTGACTTACCAGTTGAGCTAACCAGCCAATACAGAAACCAAATCGAATGTTGCTTGAAGAAAAACACCCTTATTCCATTGGTAGACCATTTTACCATCTACTCAAATGAAGGAAACATTTTCTTAATTAAAGTAATTTAAACTGAGCTAGATGTTGCTTTTTGCAGTGAAGAAGAAATATACCATGATTTCCAAAAAAATAAGCTGCCACTTTTTTCTCACACTTTTGAACTCTGCGGATTATACAGTGATTCAGTTCATTTATGGACAGATTATTCCTTTATGAACACAGCGGATGTGTGTGCCGATGTGTGTGCTGATATCTGTGCAGTTACCATGAGGTTGCAGCATTAGCGAGCGCTGTTGTCAGCACTAAAACAGTTTATCACTGTGTCATAAAATAAGTTCTGATACTAAATCAGTGCTTCTCAATTATTTGTAATGCACCACAGACTTTGAGTCCTCATGTCGGCATTACAGATTCTGAGAAAATGCGATTTTTTTGTTTGTTTGTTTTTTTCAAAATTTGTCATTTTTGTTTTTTTGCAGAATGTGCTAGTTGAGATCATGAAGAAGCCACTCCATGTTTCAGATAACAGCATTAGTGACGTTAAAAACATACATTTTAAAGTTCAAATTGGCTTATTTTTTCAGAAAGAAATGGGGCGTGTATAAATCAAAATATTTTCCCACGCTCGCGCGCCCGCCAATCCCGTTGCAAGTAGTGCCGAAGGGGCTTCCCCTGTATGCCTATCTGCTGTGAAGAGCTCGTGCATATGTAAGCGGCATTGCAGGACACTATGGACTTTTAACTTCTACTTGGACACATGACATGTTCGGGAGACGTTCGGGACAGGTTCAGGACACGTCTGTTTCTCCGGAGCTCGTGTACAGAGTGCGATTTAGCTCTGAAACGCGCTTACATGTGGAGATACGCCGAAAACACTGCAACACGGGGTGAGTCATAATTATGATCATATTTCTGCATCAAATGGACTTTATAGACTTTAGGACATGTTTAAATACTAATTCAGCTGTCGTGTGGCGATCATATTGCGCTGTGCTCTGTGCGGGACCGCGCTGTGTGACTTCTCACTGCATGTTGTGGCTCCGCGGATCTCCATTCACAATGCGGCTAAGCTAATGCTAATGCTAGCATTGATACAAATGCGATTAGCGTGATCACGAACAGTCTCTTTAGGTTAATTTCCACTCTATTTTTGTTTATATAAAAGCCGAACGTTTTGCCATAGGCTATAGCGGTAGAGAAATACTTTATTTTGATTCAATTTGACCCGTTTCGGCACTTTCGTAACTTTTTTGACTCGGTGCTTATTTAGCCATGAGGTTTTTAATTGAAGTTTATATATATATATATATATATATATATATATATATATATATATATATATATATATATGGCTTCTATTTATTTATTGTTATTTATTTATTTAAAGCATAGTATATTATATTATGCCATATTATGTGCAATACGAAATTCGTATAAGCAGTATTACCTCCTGTGAAATGCTCCTTAAAGGGACAGTGTGTAAGATTTTTACCTGTTAATTACTGAAATTGAAGATACCCATTCAAAAATACATTGTTTTCCAAGCCTTTTCACTTCCATCATGAAATCAAAGTATTCTTTTGGACTTAGATATAGTCACATAAAAGGGGGATCTTCCCCATATAGAGGCAGCCATTTTGAATACGAGAGCCGCAGAAGGACATTTGGGCTCATCCTTCGCCGAGGCTCCTGCTAGCAGCTGCTTAGCCGCGCTGCCTGTGGGAGCGGAGGAGCGAAGGAGAGAAGGGGAAGGGGAGGGGGGAAGGGGGGAGCCTCGTGTAAACAAGCATGCTGCTGTATCACACATTGTAATGGATATAACACGTATTTTGGACTAAATTGTTTTACTGGATTTTATTCGCTGGATCCTTATGGACAGATTGAGACCAAGTTTATGGTGAAATACAGAGTTTGACCTGTGCAGAGCCTTCAAAGGTAAGCTAAGTAACAAACCTCGTTTTGTGCTTTTCTGTATAAAAGCCCCATGTGCTCGGGGAGTGATTGTTTTGCAGGGAAATGAATTGCATAGTCAAAAAGAGGAGACTGTAAGGTTTCATTTGATGTGTAGATTGTCATGAATCATGATCGGGATTGTGTGTTTTCATGCGAAAAGAAAAAAAAAAAGTGAACGGGGGACCGCGTTTTATGTATACAGCGGCGCGCGGTTCGTGCGCGGGCACGCGAGCTGTCGGCGCTACGGCGCGCCCGGGTGACCCTCGAGGTCTGCCATAGCCAAAAGAGGAAGTGGAATAGCTACTAACCACCTATGCGCCACGAATCCTACACACTGTACCTTTAAATACCTGTACCTTGGTATTTTATTACATATTTTATTACTTTTTTATTATTATATTGGTTACTTTGCTATGCTATTAGTACTTCCTGACTATAAGTAAATTTTGTAGTAAACTTTGACTTAACATATTATCCTGTGTATTATTAAATTATTGAATGCCTGGACATTAACACACCACAGTGATAGTCATGATGGGGGAGGGCTTAGCTTAATGTCATGCAAATTAGGCAAGGAGGGCTGAAGTGAGCAGACTTTAGCTTTTTTCACAGCTTTCGAAAATCTGCTGTGCATGCATTCAAATAGCGACAACTTCTTCAAATATTGTCAGATTTTCATGTGTAAGACATCATTGGAAAGCTTAGAATCTGTACTTTCAGAATCTGTGAATAACTCAAAATGCCTCCGGGATCATATGTGTCCTGAAATGCCCCCCCAGGAAGAAGAAAAAATTTCACACACCCCTCCCTGCGCGCGACTCTTAATAGTATTATTTGTCTAGAAAATTGTTATTAGTACACCTCTGCATAACATTGTATCCTTTATTAACATTAAAAACAAAAAAAGAAAGAAACTTACAACAAAGACTACACTGTCTTTTTGAGGACTCAAATATTAATGTGTTTTTAATGCAGCTTTGCTCACATTTGTTTACGTTTTACAGAAACGAAACTTAAAATCACATGGGCCATTTGCATAAACTAAAGGCACTGAAAAAAAAAAGCTCTCTCCTTGTGCAGATTCTGTCGGACTAAAGGACACGACAGTGGAATATACGTGTTTTTTCTGTGACAGAGGTGTTCTGCTGATGAGTTTGTTCTGTATATTGCGTATTAAAGGTTGCCGACCCCTGCCCCAGAGCAACAATGAGAGCGCCACTGCCAACTACTGTTGTTGATGTGCAATTACACTTAGTTCTAGTAGAATACGGCAAAAAAGGATGTTTCCCAGGGTCACACGCGCCCCCCTGGCATCACACCGCGCCCCCCCAGGGGGGTCCGCCCCACTATTTGAGAAGCACTGTGCTAAATTAACATTTGTGAGTGGGATACGGCTTAATGACCCATATGTGTTAAATGCAGGTGAGCGTGTAAATGATCGAGAAATGTCTCAAACTTCAGTAGCCAGGCATTCACTCATACCTGATCGATACACCTAGCCCCACCCCCCAGGAAAGTCTGAAATCTGCTGAAATCCTACGAGACGCTGACATGATCCCAGACACCAACATGATCCCAGACACGGACATGATCCCAGACACGACAGCAGCTCTTTCTGCAGGAGACGCAGTACAGCGTGAAGTGACAGAGTGCAAGAGCAAGAGAGACAGGTGAAGAGACAACATACTAAGGAAGATGCTCGTTTGATTTTGTTTTGAAGTTATTTTGCACTTCATGCACAAACCCTCCTCATGGAAAACACACAAATGCCTATGATGCAACTTTTAAGCTAAAGGCAATCAATCTGGCTGAAGAAGAAGGAAATAGAGCTGCTGCACGTGGGCTTGTCATCGATGAGTCGATGATGAGATGGCTAAAGCAGCGTGACAAACTGACTCAATGCAAAAACATGACAAAACCTTTCAGAGACAATAAAAGCAGGTGCTCGGAACTTGAAAACTTCGCACCTGCATCTTAGGTGCGGCCTATACAGTGAGTACGGAAAGTATTTAGACCCTTTAAATTTTTTCAGTCTTTGTTATATTGCAGCCATTTGCTAAAATCATTTAAGTTCATTTGTATTTCTCATTAATGTACACACAGTGCCCCATATTGACAGAAGAACACAGAATTATTGACATTTTTGCAGATTTATTAAAAAAGAAAAACTGAAATATCACATGGTCATAAGTATTCAGACCTTTGCTCTGACACTCATATATTTAACTCAGGTGCTGTCAGTTTGTTCTGATCCTCCTTGAGATGTTCTACACCTTCACTGGAGTCCTGCTGTGTTTGATTAAAATGACTGGACTGGATTAGGAAAGCCACAGACCTGTCTATATAAGAGCTACAGCTCACAGTGCAGGTCAGAGCAAATGAGAATCATGAGGTCAAAGGAACTGCCTGAAGAGCTCAGAGACACAATTGTGACAAGGCACAGATCTGGACAAGGTTCCAAAAAAAAATTCTGCTGCACTTAAGTTTCAGTGGTCTCCATAATCCTTAAATGGAAATGTTTGGGACAACCAGAACCCTTCCTAGAGCTGACCGTCTGGCCAAACTGGGCAATCGGGGGAGAAGAGCCTTGGTGAGAGAGGTAAAGCACAACCCAAAGATCACTGTGGCTGAGCTCCAGAGATACGGTCGGGAGATGGGAGAAAGTTGTAGAAAGTCAACCATCACTGCAGCCGTCCACCTGTCGGGGCTTTATGGCAGAGTGGCCCGATGGAAGACTCTCCTCAGTGCAAGACACATGAAAGCCCATATGGAGTTTACTAAAAAAAACACCTGAAGGACTCCAAAATGGTGAAAAATAACATTTTGTGGTCTGATGAGACCAAGAGAACTTTTTGGCCTTAATTCTAAGCGGTGTGGAGAAAACCAGGCACTGCTCATCACCTGTGTAATACAGTCCCAACAGTGAAGCATGGTAGAATAGAATAGAATGCCTTTTATTGTCACTTTTCATATGCACAATTTATATCATACATACTCACAATGAGATTGAAAGCATCTCACTTCAGTGCAGACATTTAAGTATGATATTTACAACACAGTATAGGAAAAAAAATTGTGCAAAAAAAAAAAAAAGTGCAAAATACTACGCATTAGTTGCCAGGTTATTGCAAGTCTTGCTCATATATTGCAGTAAGGGTGACACTTTACAACCATATATACACACTAGCGAGTGGTGGTGGCAGCATCGTGCTGTGGGGGTGTTTTTCAGCTGCAGGGACAAGACTGGTTGCAATCGAAGGAAAGATGAATGCGGCCAAGTACAGGGATATCCTGGACAAAAACCTTCTCCAGAGTGCTCAGGACCTCAGACTTGGCCGAAGGTTCACCTTCCAACAAGACAATGACCCACAGCTAAAATAATGAAGGAGTGGCTTCACAACAAGTTCATGACTGTTCTTGTAAACCCAACTGAGCTACTCTGGAGAGACCTGAAAATGACTGTCCACCGACTTTCACATCCAACCTGACAGAACTGGAGAGGATCTGCAAGGAGGAACGGCAGAGGATCCCCAAATCCAGGTGTGAAAAACTTGTTGCATCATTCCCAAAAAGGTTGTATTAGCTCAAAAGTGTGCTTCTACTAAATACTGAGCAGAGGGTCTGAATACTTACCATGTGATACCATGTGATATTTCAGTTGTTCTTTTTTAATAAATCTGCAAAAATGTCAACAATTCTGTGTTTTTCTGTCAATATGCTGTGCTGTGTGTACATTAATGAGAAAAAGAATGAACTTAAATGATTTTTTTTTTCTTTAAAATGTAGTTGATGCTGCTTATATTCAGGTGCTCTCAATAGTCCGGAAATTACGGTAAATGAAAAAGTGTGTCCAAATTTTTGCCTGTGCGTAGAATGTGTAGATGTGAATTTCTCCACAGGGCCCAATGTACTGTACGCTTTAAAGATCCCATGACATGGTACTTCTTGATGCTTTTATATGTCTCCTTAATGGTTCCCTAATACTGTAAATGAATCCTTCTTCAAAATCAACACTCACTGCATGAGAAAGACCCATGAACACAGGCAGAGTCAAAAAAGATGTCTCTGAACACCTCATTCTGGGCGTTGTTGCTTGAATGCAAATGAGAAGGACAGAGACAGGCCAGAGCAGCGGGTGGGGGGGGGCAAACTCTCCGCTCTTTCCTCGTTTTAGCGGTGCGCTGGTGCACTGGCTCCACTTCCGCGTTTTATACGCAAAGGAAGAAAGGAGAGGCGTTTCAATGAAAAAAAAAACATTTTCACAGAAAATAAAATTAAACCACTGCTGTTTCAGAGGTCCAGAGGCTCAGATAAAGGACATCCGAGCCTGGAAACACTCTCACGTGCCTCCAGGCAAATAAAAAAAGGCATTTCGCATTGCGTAGCTCGTTCGCGGTCCAAACTCTGGCCGTGACGGTGGGTAGATATCCAGACAGGTGGTGGAACTGCATTTGCATTTTTGCTTCAGTGTGACGTCACATAGTTTCCTTGTTCAGAACACGGTAGGGGAGCTCACATTAACGTTCAAAAACCTCAGAAAGTGAAAATTTCATGCCATGGGACCTTTAAACCTTCCAAACTCCTCTGTGCAGTGTAGGTGCAGTGTTCTGAGGAGTGTTGTGATAAGTGGCTCCATGTTGATCAAAGGCACTTCTCTTTTCTTTGCAGTAATAACAGAGGTGTGATGACAGTGTAATGTGAGCTCGCTGTTTTTAAATGTACACAGACCATGTACAGTACGTGAGCGAGTGGGCTCAGAGCTTAAATACATCGTGGGATTTTGTGGTAATGTTGTAAAACCAATGTCAGAGTTACACAATGGTGGGTCTTGTGTACTAGAACATCTAATCTTCACTCAGATCAGATGTTATAGTACAGTATGTTTTAAAGGTGAGCCTAGTATGTTTCTATACCGGTGGATTTGGTAACACTTCGAAATATGTAGTGGTGAAGGAATTGTGTTTCTCAAGTAAGAGTACAGAGACTGGAGCAAAAATACTAAAGTAAAAGTATCACATGGCAAAATATACTTAAGTAAAAGTGTTATAGTACCTGTTTAAAAGAGTCAGAAGTCAAAAGTAAAAGTATTTCACTTAGATTCTGACGTCTTGTAAGGCTTCAAATGTAGTGATTTTGATACAAATTTGTGCTGAATTTTGTTTTTTGTTTCTTTTGTTTCGTTTTGTTTTCTAGCAGTTTTTATTTGAATATTTTGGTTTGCTCAATCTATGAACTTGATCAAAATGAATGTTATCATACAATGATAAAAGAAGAAATTCAATTTGTCAACTGGACAAAGTTTGTTTAGTCGAAAACGTTTCGCCGCTCATCCGAGAGGCTTCGTCAGCTCTGGTTAGAGTGCTGGTAAGACACTTGCTTATATCTCGGTGTAGGGAGGAGCTAACTAGCTAACTAGATCAAACAAACAAAAGATACAATAGGGCTAGCCAGGTCAGGGCCAGAGGTGTGAAAAACAGTCATTGTAGGGATGAATAGGTATGCTAATCTAGACGCCAGAGAAACAAAAGACAGAAACCAATAGGTGAGATAGTTTCAGAAAGTAGTTAGCTAGTTAGCTCCTCCCTGCAGCGAGATATAAGCAGTGTCTTACCAGCACTCTAACCAGAACTGACGAAGCCTCTCGGATGAGCGGCGAAACGTTTTCGACCAAACAAACTTTGTCCAGTTGACAAATTGAATTTCTTCTTTTATCATGGATTCTACCTGGACGACTGAGGGACTCTTCACGTTATCATACAATGATAAAAAGTACTTTTTCACTCCTGTTCAAAAATGTAGTGGAATAGAAAGTACATCGTCTCTCAAATGTAGTGAAGTAAAAGTAAAAAAAAAAAAAAGTATCCATTTTAAAATATATTAAAGTACAGAAATTTACACTGAATTACATAACTTTACTACTTTTACTGGAAATAACTGATAATAACAATGTATTCATGTGTGGATTAAGACCAGAGGTGGGTAGAGTAGTACTCAAGTTACAATGTTACAGCAATAAAAAAAATACTTACGTAATATTAATAAGGGTAAAAGTATACTGTTAGAAAAGTATTCTGAACACTGTGCCCAAGTTTCTGTGTTTCGAACGCTAGTATTTATACCATCTGCAGGTATCAATATTTATAATTAACAAAATCATTTATTATTTTGTTATTTTATGTTTCTATTGATTTTCCTAAAATGATGAATGGGAAAACCACTGTTGTTTTGCTTCTTTCCCAGGGCTGAGAGCTTGGCTGGATTCTTACAATTACAATTTATAACACAAGTTCCATTTTCATGCACGTTTGATTTGAACATAATTAAACATGTAAATGAATAAAATACTTTGAGTATATTTAACAGTTACTTACTACATACTAAAAACACATTTAGTTTAATGCGATTTAGTGTTTTGGTAAAATCACTAAAAATAACGGGATATGTAGAAAAAACGTGCTTTATTTCAATTAAAAATGAACAAAAGCATTACAACAAAATGTCCATCTTTCAAGTTCCACAGTATTTAGCTGTTTATTGAAATGACTCTTAAAACACAGAAAATTTAATTAATAAAATACAACTTTTTTATTGCTAACAGTTACTATTTTAAAGCACTGAAAGTTCTGTTCTCCTTCAGGTTCTTTCGTTGACTGTTTTGTGGCAAAGTGACGCCTGATATTATTCTTTAAAAAACGCTACAGTCTCTTGGCATATCAGGCATACAGCAGCTGATAAGTATTTTGTGAAAAAATATTTACTTGAAAAAAAATACGACTATTTGTTAAACACTCGACATTCTCTGTCCACTTTTCTTTTCTTAGCTCCGCTCGTCTTTACAGGAGGCTGAGGGGTTAAAGAGTAAAGCACAAACGTGAAGCACAAACGCCGCACCTCAACAAAGGTCAGTGTATGTAGTGCGTCAGCTATTGGAAAACGCCAGAATTGCAGGGAAATTAAAACATTAAAACATTAAAACATTAAAGGTCCCATGGCATGAAATTTTCACTTTCTGAGGTTTTTGAACGTTAATGTGAGCTCCCCTACCCTGTTTAGCCCCCCCCGGTTAAAAGTTGCGAAATGTCTAAACTGAGCATTTGCGATCCTTTTCTGCGTTACAAAAAAATCGGAGCTCAAACGGGCGATTTTGAACAAGGCACCTGATTGACATCAGATCGAAAAAAGAAATGCAAATGCAGTTCCACCCCCGTCTGTCTGTACTCAGCGTCTCTGTAAATCACGCCCAGAGAGTTTGGACTGCGAATGCGCTAGGCAATGCGAAATGTGTTTTTTTATTTGCCTGGAGGCACGTCCGAGTGTTTCTAGGCTCGGAAGTCCTTTATCTGAGCCTCTGGACCTTTGAACAGCAGTGGTTTAATTTTATTTTCTGTGGAAATGTGTTTATTTTTCAATGGAACGCTTCAAATCTCTCCCCCCGTGCAAAAACACGGAAATGGATCAGCTGAGAGCTCTGAGGGAGAGCGGAGAGTTTGGCCACGCCCCCACCCTCTACTATAGGCCATCTCTTTTCTCCTCATTTGCATTCAAGCAACAACTCCCATAATGGCCTGTTCTGAGGGAGAAAAATTCCTCTTTCTCATGTTGATTTTGAAGAAGGATTCATTTACAGTATTAGGGAACCATTAAGGAGCCATATAAAAGCATCAAGAAGTACCATGTCATGGGATCTTTAACAATGTTTATTAATATAATTTCTTCACGTTTGGCGGGCCGGATTAAAAAGCTTAACGGGCCGCATATGGCCCCCGGGCCGTAGTTTGCCCATGCCTGGCCTAGTATCAGTTGACATTGGCTTTACTATTTGCTGATACCCAAAGGAAAAAAAATTCCCTAGCATCAGTTGAGATCAGGTATCGGCAAATAGTAAAGCCAAAGTACACACATGTTGTTTAACCCTTGTTGTAGTTCACACATACACATACATATCCACTGAGTAAACCCTTTAAACCTGTGTTCATTCATTCATTCATTCATTATAGATCACAGTCTATGTTGTGTGTGTTCTCCACCGTGGGACAGGCCGCTGTGTCCTGGCTCATGTCCCAGTCGGAGGCACCGTGGAGCGGGCCCAACAGCCTGTATGGATCTGCTCAAATATTGATCACTGGAGCCACTAGTGACCTGTGGGACTGTGGTGGCTGAGAGAGAAAGAGGAGAAAGAGGACGACTCAAAATATGCGTGCATGTATAACTATATAAACCAGGGGTGTCAAACATGCAGCCCGGGGGCCAGATCCGGCCCTCTGAGACCTTTAATCTGGCCCTCCACTGATTTTCTATTTTTTAATTTAATTTAAATATTGGCAATTTTCTGTGCCGATTTTCAGGCACAAATGAAGACTCGCCTCTTTCCAAACGCTCTTAAAGGACCATCGTTTTGACTGTCGACCGTGACACCCTCATCAGCAAAATGTCAAAAATGAGAAAAGTGGACGCCGAGTGCAGGATTTTCCAAGAAAAATTGACTAATTCCTATTTGTTCTCGGAGGAGAATGGGAAACCTGTACGCTCGGTGTGTTTGCAACAAGTGGCGGTGCTCAAGGAATATAATCTTAAACGCCACTACGAGACACGGCATTTCGAACAAAACAAGAACCTGAACGGAGAATTGAGAAGACAGAAGATAAACGAATTATTGCTGAGACTGAAGAAACAGCAGTCTGTAATAGATTTGTGTTTCTCTGGACAAATATTTGGACTTATTGTTATTTTTGGGGTATATAGTGTATACCATGAGTTTTCTGATCCGGCCCCTTTGAGAACAGAGTCGGTCGGATATGGCCCCTGGCCCAGAGTGAGTTTGACACCCCTGATATAAACAAAATAAAACAAAACTTCCAAGACATTTTTTTAAAGGTGCAATACTAAGCAAAATTTAAAAAGGGCCCAATTACATTATCGTCTGCTCAATGTTATAATGTTGTCACCTCCCCAAAAACATACCTGGAGTTGTGTTTTCTCTTTTGAATAACTTTATTATTATGATACTATGATGTCATGAAGTGGTAGTTTTCAAGGTAATAGCTACCCTTTACCTTTTGTTCAGTACAGACGGGCAATTCCAGGGTTGATATCATCCAAATGTTTCTAGTGAAGGTGTGTGGAGTTTAAAAACACAGTGGAGCACTTAGTTTGGTACTGTCACCTTCTTGTATCCTTGGAGTTATGTTACATTTAATGCCATACTGTGGAAAATTCCAGGCAAAGCAAGCGCATCTCCGTGAAAAGTTACATAGTGTGGCACCTTTTTACTGCATGAATCTGTGCAAAGTCCCTGGTGGAATTGACAGAAATGTGTTCAGTTCTTACTCACAGTCTTTTCAGGGAGATGAGGCCGCTTTTAAACCACAGAAGAAAAAGCAGACGAAACAGAGCAGCACCTGAGTATTGACCTGCTGCTGTGCTCTGCGTCCTGGACTGTCCCCGAGGATGGAGCCGGGCAACTCGTGGTATCTGGGTCAATAAAACCACAAAACTGTAGGCTAGCTCTCTCATCTTTCACTAACACACCACAGAGTAGCTTTACAGACAACAGCAGATATGCATTTTGACATTTTATTTTATGGATTGGTGAGGAGTTAAAGTTAAAGTTGTACCATGTAACTTTTGAACCATGACATTTTTGTAGGTGAAGTTTATGTAAATGGTCACATCTTTTCCACCCTCAAGGCCAAGGGTTTTGTAACAAAAAACAAGATGGAAAAAGATATAAATAAAGTGATAATTTAATGAGCATGAATATAAAAGGTAAATAAACAAAAGTGGCCTAAAATACTGTATGTACACAAAATAACCTAAACTAAGAAACAAAATAACAGGATTTAACATACTGTATAAAGAGTTTCGTGTCGAAAACGGGTCACGTAGGCCTACAGTGAGTTTAGTTGCGAGTGACAACTAAAAAGACACAAAACAGAATCAAACTAAACTAGTGTCTCACACGCACAAAGTTAGACTGAGGCTACGTTTATACGGCGACGATCAAAACAGAAGACGCAAAAGTGGCGTCTCGTCTTCAATTTTTTATCCACATTTAGATGAGCGTTCTCAACAGGAAATGTTTGTTTATACGAAGACGCAAAAGTGGGCGAATTATAATGTCAGAGCTCCCTTTTTCAGGACACCGACAGGGGCTCTCATTACGGTTGTTTCGCCCTCGATGTAGGGTCGGAGCTCTTCGCTTAAAGGCAAATTAACGTTTTTTTTACAATCTGAGCCTTCTTTCGGCAATAAAACAAGTAGTTTTACTCACCCATAGCATTTTTCTGTCAATTGGAGCAGTATCGCAGAACTTATGTTGAGCCGTTCTGTTCTACTAATGATCCCGTATCCGTTAACATGGTGCTGTATCATATGCTCGGGGCATTACTTTGCGGTGTCCAAATAACACAAACTTTAGCACTTTTCAAATCATAGAAGCCCGACGTCTTAATGTAAGATTTCGTTTGAAGCAAAAGTGGCCTGTAATCCGAGATTTAGCCATAGTTTCGAGTAGATGAGGACGCCAGTGCGCATGTGCGGACTGTGCTCTCAGCTCCCGGGACCCAAACATGAAACGCAAAGCTGAAAACTATGGATAAATCTCGGATTACTGGCCACTTTTGCTTCAAACGAAATCTTACATTAAGACATCGGGCTTCTATGATTTGAAAAGTGCTAAAGTTTGTGTTATTTGGAGACCGCAAAGTAATGCCCCGAATACAAATGCTAACGGATACGCTACAACATAACTTTCTTCAAACAGCTCCAAATGGCACGAACGTGATATGGGTGAGTCAAACGACTTGTTTTATTACCGAAAGAAGGCTCAGATTGTAAAATAATGTTACTTTTCCTTTAATGCAACAAGAGCTTGTTTAGTCACTGAAGTTTTCCACCTAAGCACTGTCATCAACTAATCCATTCTCAAAATTGTCCCACCACTGACTGGTTCTGCCCGGTCTTGTCCAAACTCGCCTCTGTCGCCTGCGACGTATTGTTATTGTTTTTACCCGTTTGGCGCATCCAGTGTGACGTCAGGTGTATGCGGCGTGAGCATGTTTTGCGCTTCTTGCCATTTAGAGGGAAACACGACCCGGGCCGTCTTCAGAACTCCACACTCTGGAAGGAGTCTTCAGATTTTGTCATTTTCAATCGCATTCGTCTTCGTCTAAACGGCCCCTAACAACACCAATGAGATGCAGACACAAAATGGCATGCGACTGGCCTAGTGTAGACATGCCCCACCAATCAGGGACCAGAATGCAGCAGCCAATCAGCGGCAAGGCTCCCACAGCACAAATCAAATCAGGGACAGCAAAGAAATGAAAACTGGAGGCCTGAGGTCGTAACACATTCACACACCAGTGTATGCAGACTCTGGGGCGAGGTGGTTTAAGAGTCTTACCCAAAGACACAACAGCAGCATTTATCTGTGGATTCGAACCATCGACGTTCAGATCAGCAGACAAATGCTCTAACAACTGAGCTACTGTATATACCTCATTTTTATACATACTCCCTCAAAGTGCTGGAGACAAGCATGGTCAAATAGTAAAATAAATAGTAATCAAAAGTAGTTCTACACATAAAATAAAATAGAATACTTGAAATGTAAAAATATTTGCATTTAGATCTATGTAGAAACATGTAGCTGCCTGACAAAAGTATTAGGACGATTGTGTATTTCTGAACTTTCATAATGATAACAAGACTTATTGGTAATGACAACAAATCAATTTATTGATATATTAAAGCAAATTTCATCATGTGTAAAGGCATATTATTGCAAAATGTAACAATATCAAGTTAAATAGCTTTTTCATCAAAATAACCACCTTTGGCCTTAATCACAGCTTTACAAATTCGAGGTATTCTGTCCAACAATTTTTCAACATATCCATCCTCTATAGTTTTCCACTCATCCTGAAGACATTTCCACAGGTGTTTAACGTTAGTCAGATTCCTGGAGCGCACTTTAATATCCAAATAATCCCACACTTTTTGGATGGGTGACAGGTCAGGAGACTGGGGCGGTGATGTCATAACCTGCAGTTGATGACGCTGTTCACACGTCTCCAAATGACCCTGACACAGTTTGGACGAGTGCTTTGGGTCATTATCTTGTTGGAACCAGAAGTTTCGTCCAGAGTTCAGAAATACACAATCGTCCTAATACTTTTGTCAGGCAGTGTAAAAGCCAGTGCAAAAGGTGGGGGTTCCACCAGCTGCTTATGAGTCTGCCTGGAATGTTCCACAGTATGACATTAAACTCATCCATCTCCATCCATCCATCCTCTTACGCTTTTCCATTTCTGGGTCACGGGGGCAGCAGTCCAAGCAGATCTACCACCCAGAACACAATGCGCCAGCCCCCATGGATCCCACAGGAGTGTCTGCAAACACTGGGGGCGAGGTGGGTTAAGTGTCTTGCCCAAGGACACAATGGCAGCACTCATCTGTGAGAGGTGGGATCACACACGGCCAACCCGTCGAGAGCCCGTCAGATATGAACTGCCAACCCTTGGATCAATAGTCAAATGTTCTACCAACTGAGCTACTGCCGCCTTCATCCATCCATCTCGCGTTATTCAGTTACAGTTGTTTTTATTCTTACAGTAAAAGGGTTGCCACTCCACTGATCTGATCTGTAACTTGGCCTTAACCACACTTCAGAACATTCTACATTAAGACGGATACATTTTATGTATCCATGCAGTGGACGATTATAGATTATAGCCAAAGTCAGTTTTGTGGAGATGCAATCCTACTTACAGTAAGGACTATGTTTTTCTCTGCTTTTCTACATTTTTCAGTGCAATAAAAACAATATATCTGTTATTTTTTATTTTTGTGTGTGATGTTGACAGTGATTCTGGACAGCTATGCCATCACCAGTGAGCTTGCCCTTGATACTGTTCTATTTTTGTTGCATAACGTTCAGCTGAAATGGAAAAAGTCAATCAATAAAATATAGATAATCCGTCCTTAATCCAAAATTTAAAAACACATTTTTGGCACAACACCTCTCTTTCTGTGGATTAATTACCCCAGACTTTGAAAACTTCAAGCTCCTCTGCCCAGGCTCACCGTTCCAGATGCCAGATTTGGAGGGCTGCCACAGACTCCCTCCGTGTCGACAGGGCATCAGGTGGTTTTGACTCATCCTCTGCCCAACCTGAACCTCCAGCCGCTCATCTGTGGGCTGCACGTGTCAGGGGCTGTTCCAGGAGCCCAAACCTTTTGGATCCAAGCAGAACATTTCTACCAAAAATGTAGAATTTGGATTTGCCACAACCATGTCAAAAAATAAGAAATAAATGAGAAATAATAATGGAGGAATTCACTCATTACACAAATCCAGATAGTAAGAAAATGTTGCAATAGGCGTGGATTAGTCTGTAAAAAAAATAATAATTGCAATTTCAAAAAGAAATTCAGTGCTCGTGGAAAACTGTCTGAAATTTAATCATCATGTGCTTTGCCCATGGACACAACATGAGCATGCAGTAGTTTCAAAGCTAGCGGTCACTTTTAATTAATTAAAATGATGACTACCCAATTATTTGTATATGCAGATGACTTTTTAATATCTATGACACATTAGCATTGGCGTTAGCATTGAGACTCAAACATCTCTCTTTCTAAACACAGACGTTTTCTCAAGTGTTCATTTTACTTGTGTACTTCTTAAAGGAGAATTAACGTTTTTTTTTTTTAACAATCTGAGCCTTATTTCGGTAATAAAACAAGTTGTTTTACTCACCCATAGCACTTTGGTGTCATATGGAGCACTTCCAGAGATGTTTTAGATTAGCGATTAGCGATTAGCGATTAGCGTTCTCGGGGCATAGAGCATGTAATGCCCTGAGCAGTCTCCAAATAACACAAACTTTAGCACTTTTCAAATCATAGAAGCTCAATGTCTTAGTCTACACTTTCGTTTGAGTCAAAAGTGGCCTGTAATCCGAGATTTATCCATAATTTACAGCTTTGCGTTTCATGTTTGGGTCCCGAGAGCTGAGAGCAAAATAAACTGTGACTCCGCACATGCGCACTGGCGTCCTCATCTACTCGAAACTATGGATAAATCTCGGATTACAGGCCACTTTTGACTCAAACGAAAGCGTAGACTAAGACATTGAGCTTCTATGATTTGAAAAGTGCTAAAGTTTGTGTTATTTGGAGACCGCTCGGGGCATATATTACATGCTCTATGCCCCGAGAATGCTAATCGCTAATTGCTAATCTAAAACATCTCTGGAAGTGCTCCATATTACACCAAAGTGCTATGGGTGAGTAAAACAACTTGTTTTATTACCGAAATAATCTCAGATTGTATAAAACGTTAATTCTCCTTTAACAAGCTGTCAGTGACATCCACCCACTGCTCTGTTCACTGCTTTATCTTTAAATATTGATTCATTTTAGCACAACTCTGCAAAAACCCCATAAATATAAAACTGGACAGGAAGTAGCGGCGCTAACAGTGTGGTTGCCGGGCGCTATTGTGCACAGAGCCCTGACTTTTAGGCCATTAGCCAATAACCAATGTTAGTATGCACTACAGACATTTTATTTATATATTGTTTGTTTTTTTGGGCAAGATTCTTTTTTTTTTTTTTTTTCATTTTCTTTGTTTTTCTCCGCTGTGTCAAAACAGCCCCAGTACCAGGCCTACATGTGTCTCTTTGTGTCCGGACGTGACCAGCGCACCAGACTGCCACACAGGCTGCAGATGCACATGGGTGACACAGGGCGCTACCCCCCTCACGGCCCCCTCTTTGCCCCGGGCCCCCTCCTCTCCTCACCATCTGGAGCCAGCCTCTCATCCCTCTGCTCTGTGGTTCGCCGCCGTGGCCATAAGACAGCCATCTCCACAGGTCCCGCTCACACCTCCTCCTCTGCCCGCTCACGGCCTCCTCTGAGCGGTGAGCCACGGGTGAGTCTACACATGGCGGTCAGTGGTTACGAGGCATAGTAGGATTTCCACCCACTAGCATGCGTACAATGGGATGACTCAAAGAACATGCTGAATAATACCACATGGAGATAGTAGAACCCGCACTATGTAACCTTTCTGGTAATTGCTTTGCCTAGAATGTTCCACATTATGGCATTAAACAAAGACCGTGCAAGAGGATGGTTAAGGAGTGAGCTGAGGAGCAAGCTATGGGCATTTGAGATGCTAGAGGCTTTTATATCCTATACCAGGGGTCTTCAACGTTTTTCAGGCCAGGGACCCCCAAACAGATGGCGAACTGGGCCAGGGACCCCCTTCTATATATACGGCATAGAATTGTGTTTTATATTAAATTGAGCTTAGTGTCATGTATAAACATTGCTACTGTTATGGTACATCCAATACAAGGAAATAATACACAGGTTAATACTGTATTTTCCACTATAAAATATAAAATGATATTATTTTAAAGTGAAATCAAAAGATTTCGTGACCCCCCTGCAGTACCTCCGTGACCCCTGTTGAAGACCTCTGTTATATACCATTTTACACCAAATACTCCAGAGACCTTCTAGAGGAAACACTTTGTGGGGAAACACCAGAGCGGACTAAGAGCAGCATCCTGACAGCTTCATCCACCAAGCTGTCAGGATGCTGAACTCTCCCCCTGCCCTGCCCTCCCTCCCCCAGTGACACTGCTGCTCAAATGACACCGACACTGCTGCTTAAATGACACTTAAATGACACTAACACTGCTGCTTAAAGGGATCGTGTGTTTTTTTTATTTTTTTATGTTAATCTGTAGGGGTTTCCTTCTAAAAGTTCCGTGTGTTGACACCGGCTTACCTCTGACACTCTCAGCTGATCCCGGTTCGGCTCGCTTTCTGGAGCCCACGTAAGTAGGTCCGGTAACTTCCCTGGAACATGAAATAAAGCTCGTTTATCTTCTCAAAACAAAACATTTGTTAGAAAGGTGATATATTTGCGTCCAAAACAGTTGTCCACGAAACATCCAGCAGCGTATTTCGCATTTGCGTATTGTCTCTCTCCACTCGTATCACTACGCCCATGTTAACTCTATCAGGCTGTTCACCTTCAGCGGATGTCTACGCCGAAGTTTACAAGTGAACAGGCCGATAGAGTTAACATGGGCGTAGTGATACGAGTGGAGAGAGACAATACGCAAATGCGAAATACGCTGCTGGATGTTTCGTGGACAACTGTTTCAAATGCAAATATATCACCTTTCTAACAAATGTTTTGTTTTGAGAAGAAAAACAAGCTTTATTTCATGTTCCAGAGATGTTTTAGTCATTGTGTTTATTGTCTTGTTTATCAGATGTTTTATGTTCACTGTGGGCCTAGGGAGCGCTGCAATTTCAAATCCTGTGTGTGCAACCTGTACATATGTTTTTTGACAATAAAGCTGAACTTTGAACTTTGAAGATCGAGGCCTGACCTGTTGCGTTCACACACTGCTGATGCTGTAGGACACAGAGAATGGACACTTTTGAATCTTCCACAGGATCTGCTGACCCTCCCTGACCAGTCCTCCTGTTAAACTGCACTGAAACCTTTGTCTGAGACACAAAGGCCACTGAGAAACACAGTGTAAACTTGAATTTCCCTCAGGATGTGAGTGGGCTTGCCTCTCCGACTTTCACATTTGCCCAGGTTTAATACCAGTTTAGTCCTGGTTAAATCCTGGTTAAATCCATGTCTAGTCCAGATTCTTTTTAAGATTTAGTCCAATTTTTTTCTCTCTGTCTCTCAGTTTAAAGGTTCTATATTATGCTAAATTGACTTTTGTTAGCTTTTAGCCATGGTATCATATTGCTAACACATACCAAAACATACCTGAAGTTGTGTTTTGTTTCATTCATAATCCTGTAATATTAGTCTCTCTGTGTTTTCAAAACTCAAAATGCTCTGCTCCACCATGTGATGTCATGAAGTTGTATTTTTCAAGTTAACAGCTCCTTTTACATTTAGGCTATGTTCACACTGCAGCCTGAAATGACCCAAATCCGATTTTTTCGCCTCTATCTGATCTGTATCTGATCTTCTAATGACAGATCCGATTTTTTCAAATACAGTCCAGGCCACTTGGATATGTGGTCCTTAATCCGATACATATCCGATCTTTTGGCATGCGACTTCAGTCTGAACGGCCAGGTCGCATTCATCCGACCCGGGAGTGTTTCCTCCAGCGAGAGTGGTACAAGTAAATGTACACAAAACGATCTTCTCATCATGCGAAAATAGTATATAAACTCCGTATCAGTGAAGCGGCGAAGCACGTAGTAATCCCACCACTCTTGGCTGCGACTCCGCACCCACACATTCATTTCTACGGACGTTGCTGCCACTGCCTCACAAACCGCCGTGGCCAAAAACCTCTTCCTTCTCTTTCTCCGTCTCCTCCTTAAAACAAATAAGCTGTACATGTTCTGGCTCCGGTACGAAAGCAACTTTAGGCGACTTCCGTAAACATTGAGCACATTTGCTGCATGTGACGTCATCGTGTCCTCCAATGCCAATGACACTTTTGGGCGTTTAACATTCACACTGGAGATCACATACAAATCGCATTTAATCAAAAATGTGTACGGCCTCGCAAACAAATGGGATTTCACAAAAAAAATTGGAATTGAGCATGAAGCCCTGCAGTTTGAACGTAGTCTTTGTTCAGTAGAGACTGGAAGTTCCAAGGCTGAATTTATCCAAATAATTCTGTTGAACGTGTATGGCACAGTGGAGCACTCCTGTTCACATACTAGAACTAGCCTAAATCTGCAGGGTTTGTGTCTTAAACATGTGTAAATGAAACAAAACACAACTTCAGGTCTGTTTGTGATAAGGAAAACATTCAGAAATTAGAGTAATATGGGCTCTTAATGTGAATGCAACAATAGCATACAAACTTGGCGATATTAGTAATTTTCTAACCCAACAACAAAAGCTTGACATGTACACAACAATGGCCTTAAAAAATCCAAAACTGCAAGTCACAGAACACAACAAGAGACTTTGCAAGGTCTTGCTCTTTTGACCGACTGTCAGTTTGGAGACAAAGAAGAATGCTGTTATAATCCGGCAACCAGCTACTTTGTCTTGTCTGCTCCCTTCAAACTGTAGTTGAGAAACAGATGCGTTGCCGCGGACGACTGACAACATCATGTAGAAAGACTCATCAGTCTCCTGTCAATCAATGTTAGCCGTTAGCAAAGCTTCTCCTGCCAGTTGACGGATGGCATTAGCGCTACGTATGGCCTTCAGCATGGCCATCAATACTTCATAATAGACAAGGAAATATATTTTATCCAGTTCTTCGTTCCATTAAAGGGCTATTTCCTGATCTGTTTTCTGTCCGATGTTAATGTTTCCTCATCACACGCAGACCTGGGGTTGTGTTTTGTTTCATTCACACATGTTTAACACACAAACCCTGCAGATTTAGACAGAGTTCTTCTCAAACTCCATACACCTTCACTAGAATCATGTATAAAATTAAAGCCCTAGAATTACCCATCTCTTGTGAACTAAAGGTAACTTGAAAACTGCTGCTTCATGAGACCACAAAGTGGAACAGAGCATTTTCAGCTTTGGAGATGTGGAATCAAACAAGTGTGTGAATCAAACAAAACACAACCCCAGCTATGTTTTGATGAGATAATAACATTATAACAAGACAACAGTCAATTCTGCATAATAAAGGACCTTTAAAGGAGAATTAACGTTTTTTACAATCTGAGCTTTATTTCGGTAATAAAACAAGTTGTTTTACTCACCCATAGCACTTTGGTGTCATATGGAGCACTTCCAGAGATGTTTTAGATTTGCGATCTCCATAATGTGAGTTCTCGGGGCACATGTTTGCTGTCTCCAAATAACACAAACTTTAGCACTTTTCAAATCATAGAAGCTCGATGTCTTAGTCTACACTTTCGTTTGTGTCAAAAGTGGCCTGTAATCCGAGATTTATCCTAATTTACAGCTTTGCGTTTCATGTTTGGGTCCCGGGAGCTGAGAGCGAAATAAGATGTGACTCCGCACATGCGCACTGTCCTCCTCATCTACTCGAAACTATGGATAAATCTCGGATTACAGGCCACTTTTGACTCAAACGAAAGTGTAGACTAAGACATTGAGCTTCTATGATTTGAAAAGTGCTAAAGTTTGTGTTATTTGGAGACCGCAAACATGTGCCCCGAGAACTCACATTACGGAGATCGCAAATCTAAAACATCTCTGGAAGTGCTCCATATGACACCAAAGTGCTATGGGTGAGTAAAACAACTTGTTTTATTACCGAAATAAGGCTCAGATTGTAAAAAACATTAATTCTCCTTTAACTCATACGATATGGTTACTTGGTCCTGTTAGTTCTGGTCTAGGATGGATTTAGTGATGTTTAAAGGGATAGTTTTTTTTTTTTATGTGAATCTGTATGGCGTCCCCTTCAGCAGTGTTGTGCATTAACACTGACTTATCATTGACAGTGTTCTGTGAGCCGAGTTTTTGCCCGGTTCTGGTGCTGACGAAAGTAGGTCTGGCAAGTTAGCCAGTTAATAAAGCTTGTTTTTCTTCTCAAAACAATATTTGTCCAAAAAGTGATATATTTGCATGTAGCATATAGTTGCCCATGAAAAAGTCAGAAGTCATAATCGCTTGGTGCTATTCTCTCTCGAGTCGTATCACTGCGCGCCTATTATTATTATTAGCCTGTTCACTTGTACAAGTGAACAGGCTAAAAAACAAGCTTTATTAACTGTCCTGGCTAACTTGCCGGACCTACTTTCGTCAGCACCAGAACTGGGCAGAACTCGGCTCACAGGACACTGCCAGGGATAAGTCAGTGTTAATGCACGACACTGCTGAAGGGGATGCCATACAGATTCACGTCAAAAAACCCAAACTATCCCTTTAGTTTCAAATTAATTTCAGATCTGGCAACAACTGACCATAGACTGTATAAACAAGCAGACTAAGGAAGTGTGACGTTATTTATATGGCATAAAATGAGTTGAGGCTAGCAGTTATAGCAGATAATCTGCAACCAGGGCCCATTTTTGGAAACCAGAGAGCCAATCAGTTAGGAGGGTGTTGAAGGTAATGCCTATTTCTGCACTTCAAACCTGTTGCTAACGGGGAAAGAAGGCACCTCATTTGTCTGTTCTTAATGTTCATACGTTGATTTACGAACAAAATAGTGAAATAAAAACACCAGGATCACGTAGAGCAAGTTGATATGAACATTTAAGGACCAAAATGAAGAGTCTGGCAGCAACAGTTATGATGAGAGGGGAGACCATTTTTCAAAAAAAATCAATTGGAACCAGAGCTTGAGCAACCACTTTGTGCCCATGCTCACTTCCTATTTGGAACGCAGTGGCTGGTTAGATATGTCCATCTATACAGTCTATCCAACGCCCATAACTAGACTGCATTCACACTTGTTCTGGTTTGGTCCTAGTTTAGTCCTAATGTAGACTTGGTTTGGTCCTGTTAGTCCTGCTCAAGTCTTGGTCTAGTCCAGAATGAGTTTGACGAATGACATTTCGACGGACATTAACGCTACATATGGTTTTTAACATGACAGTCAATACTTACACAGGCAAATATCATTTTTCAAGTTCTTCATTCCATTAACTCATACGATGCGGTTATTTGTTATTTGTGGTTGGCGTCCATTTTGACATGAACAATGCATCAACCTAGGCCATAATATTAGCACTTCTAGATCACATCTTTTACGTCGGCAGCTTGTCAGGTTCGATGAGTTCTGAAAGTATGCACTAAGCAGGGGTGACATCTGTAAGGAGTTAACGCGGCGGTCTTGTGGGTTTACAGAAAATGGCTGCCGTTTGAAAACATGTCTTTGAAACCTGATCCTTGTAAGCTAGTATATACTGTCCACTTATATGAGATGAGAAGCGCTTTGGTTAAAAGGTTTGACTCATTGAGCTAATTTAAAGGTGTTTTCTTGCTGGTTGGTGATAATGATAAGAATATATGTTTCTAAGGAACCAGAAACCTCACTCTAGTGATGTACAAAACCAGGGATTTTTGTTTCAGTAATACTATGGGAAGAATCACAATATCAATCTGGATACTGATACCAATAAGTTTTGAATTCAAACGCATCATCTTTGTTACAAAGAGTTTCACCTTGGCATACAGAGGTCATTATCTTTTAACAACATCATTTCGATTAAAAGGTCGTTTTCACACCAGGAAAGTCCGATACAGTGGTACCTCACCTTACGAATGACCCAACAAACGAAAATGTCAAGTTACGAAACGCCTTCACGTCAAATTTTGGTCTCTAAATACGAATGAAATTTCAAGTTACGAAACGCGAAATCTCCAATCCAATCCAACTTTATTTATAAAGCACTTTAAAAACAACAAATCTCAAAAATTAAATTAATGCGCGCTCAGATGCACGCCCCGAAACGTAAATACACTTTATCAACACACATGGGGTTAGGTTCCAGAGGTGGCCCGTGGTGGGAGAGGTCCACGAGGTAGGACAACTTTGTATTTGGCAATTGTTCTACATGTTTTAGGGCTGTAAATGCCTCACCACACACATTCTACGCTTTTCTCAGACTGGAGTTGGGCTTTTCTAGCATTTCTCTCTCGTTTAAACACTCGAACTTTCATAGATTTTCCATGGAATGGGACACGGCTCAATATAGCGCCGAACGCGCAAGGGGAGCGGAGACACAACAACACATGATCAGTGGTAAAACTCACCTGTCTCACGACGGTCTAAACCCCGCTCACGTTCCCTTAGTGAGTGAACAATCCAACGCTTGGTGAATTCTGCTTCACAATGATAGGAAGAGCTGACATCGAAGGATCAAAACGTCCATACGGCGCGAGGCCGCGCTACACCAGGGCTGCGGGATGGTGCCGTGGTGATGGTGCTGTGAGCTGTGAGCCGCCCGCGCGGCTCGGCCCGCCCGCGCGGCTCACAGCTCACAGTGTCAGCCCCCCAGCTCTGGAAGTCACATAGAACCAGAGCCCACCCCAAGCGAGACCCCGCGGTCTTTCCCGCCGATAGAGCACCTTTCTCGGCCCCGCGGGGCTGGCAAAGAGCGCAGACACGAGCACCGCGCTCCTCCAACGGCACTGCCATGTTATAATAATAACAGGTCCAATCCAGGTTTAGTTCTGGCCAGACCTGGTTTATTCCACGTTCTTTTAGTCCTGGTCTAGTCTCTTAGCCCGCCAGGAACACAACGTTACACTATAAAAAAAAAATGTTACACTATTAAAAAAAAAGTTACACTATAAAAAAAAGTTACACTATAAAAAAAAAAAAAAACTTGGAACGGATCAGGCTTTTTCCATTGAAATAGCTACTCAACTTACGAATTTTTCACGTTACGAAACTACTTCTGGAACAAATTAATTTCGTAAGGTGAGGTACCACTGTAGTTCACTTGCTTTGGTCTGGACCAAATTTTTTTTTTTTTTTTTTCTATTTTGGTGTGGTTCGCTTTCACACTGCAGTTTTTTCCTCAAGTGAACCAACATCTATAAACAAAACCACATGTGCTGAGGTCGTTCAGCCATTGGACAGAAATGAGCCGTGTCCAAACGCCGTGTCCAAACCCGGAAGGAGGAGAATAATGGTGTTACGTGCTGTTTTCAATCTAGCCTTAGTGATATGGTTTGCTCAGTTTCTACAGTTTGCACAAATGTTTGAGCAGCATCGTGTGGTTTACACTATTTTACAATCAATGTCCAAACGACGAAGACACAGGACAAGAAGACTACGGAGGACAGCGCTCATGTGCACATCAAGTTGTGACTCTTGCTCTTCACGCAAAACTTAAGTAAGCCTCGTAAGTTTCGTTTCGTTTCGTTTCGTCAGCCTCGGTTTCCCATAATGCTCGACATACGACAGGAGCTCGTTAAAGGGATATGCCACCCCTAGGTCAAATTTGGGCATCTCCCCACAGTCCAGAGACTAAAATAAGTGGTGGAAAGCGTTTTCCTGCTCACCCAGCCATTGTCCGAGTCTGTCAGCACTGACTGCCGCGGTATCTGCAGCTACTCCGCGTTAGACTGGAGTCTAACGTCGCCAGAGAAAGATTTTGGCCAAAATGACCAAGGCAAGCTCTCTGTGTTGATTTGCACATTTTTTTTGCACTCGATATGAATGCACACTATACAGAAAGTAATTGGGAAACGGATCGAGCAAATTAATTCCTTTTGGCCGAAATCTTTCTCTGGCGACGTTAGACTCCAGTCTAACGCAAAGTAGCTGCAGATACCGCGGCGGTCAGTGCTGACACACCTGGACAATGGCTGGGTCACCAGAAAAACGCTTTCCACCACTTATTTTAGTCTCTGGACTGTGGGGAGATGCCCAAGTTTGACCTGGGGGTGGCATATATTTAAGTACAAAAAGCCAACTTGTGTCGGATCGAGTCCGGTCTGCATTTGCACCTCAAACGAACCGCACCAGGGTTTGAATGGAACCGTGCCGAGACCGACCTTTTTAGGTGGTCTCGGTTAGCTTGTTTGCTCCGGATCGAGATTTTTGGTTTTTATTCACACCAGAACAAAATGTCCGAATCAAAGGAGCAAACGAACTCTGGTTCGATTTAAACGAACCAAACAAGGCAGGTGTGAAAACGACCTAAAAATATGTGCAAATAAACTAAAATATCAGCAATATATTTTAAAAATGGACTCAAATTTATTTGGAGAGAAAAAAATTGCTATTTATTATCAAGGTACAGGGGGTACGGGAGTTCGCCATCTGCTTTTCTTGATGGAGATGTTAGTTCTTTACCTAAAATGTCACGCAGTATGGCATTAAATTATTTTATTCACAGCATTCTGATGTATGTGTCTTCACAGCTCAACATTACCTTGAAAAAATACCATTTGTGGAACATTTCACGCAATGTAATAACATTTCCTCACGGAGTCGAGCGGTATTCCCCCCACCAGAAAAGTTACAGAGTGCACCTTTAACTTATCTATATGTTGAGTGACTCTAGACTTCCTCATCATTCCCAATCACAAACCTCCTTGATCTTTGAAAGTAAAAGAATCATATTTCAAAGCACCCACTTGTATTTTCTGGAGTTGTTTAAGAAGAAAGAAGACAGAATAAATAGACATAAATCTGTAAGGCAAAAGAATCCATGTTTTCCTCTTCCGACCTGGAGATCCGCCATTTCTCTTGCTCTTCAAAGACTGCGAGCGTGCCTTACATCACGTTTTGAAGACTGCAGCCCCACTTACCGGATCCGTCCTAAACACTTCCAGAGCGCCCTGTCTGCTCCTGTCACTGGCTTAATCAAAACCTGTTGGCTATTCTCCGTTTGACAGTTTGCTAAATTATTTTTCTTTGAGATTCTGTTCCAGTTTTCTCCAGGCAGGTGTTTGACAGGCCTTTAGGGTGCTGTCAAAACACGCCAACTTCACCAATTCCCTTCTTTTTTGTGAAAGGTTGAATAAAGACAGTTTAGTAATTTGCCAGTCAAGTGCTGCTGAAGTGAAGTGACCCTCTTCTGTGGTGAACCCAAACATAACCAATTCTGACTACTGTGTGTAATGGAAGTAGCTTAGGGAACAATATTAGCGAGATTTGCCCAGCACCTCTCAAGATATTATTACTATAAGATATACTATTAACTATTGGTATTTTAAATCCCCACCACAGCAGCAGGAACATCACATCCTCGTCATTCTCTTTATTTGACGTTGCATTATTCATTCACTCCACGCCTCATGATGGTAAACTGTTCTTGTCAGTCACATCTGCCCTGCTGTAGACTGAAGGAAATGAGGCTGCCAGTCTGCACCATCGACCTGTCCGACCAACTCACACACCACATTCATACTGTATACAGTGGTACCTCACCTCACGAAATTAATTCATTCCAGAAGTGGTTTCGTAACGTGAATTTTTCATAAGTTGAGTAGCTATTTCAATGGAAAAGGCCTGATCCGTTCCAAGGGTTTTTTTTTTATAGTGTAACTTTTTTTTTTTTATAGTGTAACATTGGTTCTGCATCCTGATTGGCTAAGAGACTAGACAGGACTAAACGTGGACTAAACTAGGTCTAAACTAAACCAGGTCTAAACCTGGACTGGACCTGGACTAACCCAGAACTGGACCAGGATTAAACTACCACGTGCCGCTCTTTACTGGTTTCGTGCGGCTGGTTTGTGGCTCGGGCTCCAGAGGACGCGGTCCGGGCGCCGCAGTTCTATGTCGTGCTCACAGACCCGGTGCCGGTCGTGCAGACCAGGACTTGCCGTGCTCCTCGCGCGGTGCGTGCTCCTCGCCGCGCGGTGTGTTCATGTCTCCGCGCTGCTTCCGGAGTCGTGTCTCCTCCCACGCTTCACTATTTAATACATTTTGTTGAAAATCTTGCGTGTTCGGCGCTAGAGCTAAGAGGCCGAGAAAGGTGCTTTTTGAGCGGGGATAACAGCGGGGCGTGCATCTGAGCGCGCATTATTCGAATTTTTGAGATTTCGCGTTTCGTAACTTGAATTTTCTTTCGTATCTAGAGACCAAAATTTAACGTGAGGGCATTTCGTAACTTGGATTTTTCGTATATAGGGTCTTTCGTAAGGTGAGGTACCACTGTATAAGCAGTGTTAGTCAGATTACTGCTTCTAAAACTAATCTAATCTAAGATAAAAGGAGAAATTCAATTTGTCAACTGCACAAAGTTTGTTTGGTTGAAGACGTTTCGCCGCTCATCCGAGAGGCTTCGTCAGTTCTGGTTCTCATGCTGGTTAGACCCTGTTTATATCTAGCTGTAGGGAGGAGCTCCTACACTGAAATAGCTCTGAAACTATCTCCACTAATCTGTTTCTTTTGTTTTTCGAATTTCTCTGGCGTCTAGTATTAGCATATCTATTCAGCCCTAGGAGGAGCTCACTACACTGAAATAGCTCTGAAACTATCTCAACTAATCTGTTTCTTTTGTTTTTCATTTTGTTTTTGTTTTTTGTCCAGTTGACAAATTGAATTTCTCCTTTTATCATGGATTCTACCTGGACGACTGAGGGACTCTTCACGTAATCTAATCTAAGTAATTGGATTGTTGATTACCATAAATTACTTTGAAAAAAGGGAAACATACAGCTCAGGACACAACGTATAAAAAGCAAGAATTCCTCATTCTAAGGACACGTTCTCTTACAGAGCCTAATATCAAACAGACATAATGTGCACACATGGGCACAATATGTTCACATCTGATCTGCCTCTGACTCCACAAGAGGACATCCGTACTGCTTAGACTTACACGTTATTGATCCACAAGGGAAATGACTTGGACACAGTAGCTCACACATCACAATATATTATAACAAAGAGCAAAAAATATATAAAAATGGTAATAAACTTCTAAATAAGCAGCATTAAAAAATAGCAAGAGACTGAACATAAATTATATGAATGTATACTGTATGTACAAGTTAAAAAATAATTGTAATATAAATAGAGAGTATCACAGTTATATAGAAGAGGTTGTAAGGAAACAGTGCAAAGATGATCTGATGATTGACAGAAAGATAGTTTTATTTGTTACATAAAGGTGAGTTGTTGTGCTGTTTTACCACACAGTTCTAATGGAGAACATCAGGGAAAAAGTCACTAAAATGACTGTAATAATTAAAGTAACTGTAATCTAATGACACATTTTTCAATAAGTAGTTAAATTAGTGAGTTACTAAAAAAGTCTGACAAATCCGACAGTAACAGAGTCTAAGGTCATTTCATCACTGTCTTCTGCAAAACGAGTTCTGCTGGAACATCTCTTATTGTACGTGTATCATTCTATGTGCTTTTCCTTACCTTATGGTATCTGCTTTTTCTACCATTGCTGGTACTAGTATTCAGGTCCTGTATCCGTAACTATATGGTTATTAGAATCCAAGTAAAAAAGAAAGAAGTGTACATAACAGATAAGAATTACCATGGGAAAATGGAAGTGATTTTCCTTTCTTTACATATGTTATTATGTATAGATGTAATGGGGGTGGGGTTAAATAAGTTTTCTTCCCCCCACTCCTTCTTGGACATTACAATTTTGATTGTTCTTTTGTATATTTGTACCTTTTTCATTTGACTTTGATATTGTACATCTTCAGAATCTTGAAAAATAAAAAATAAACCAAGAAAAAAAAAATCCACTAATCTGGAATGACTTACTGCCCAACACTATATATAAAGACGTGTCTTGTCCAAGGACACAACAACAGCATGTACTGGCTGCAGCTGGGATGAAACGCCACTGAGTTGTTGGATCGATGGTTTATCTACTAAGGCCCAGAAATATGATGTATAATATACATTATGTGCACATAATTGTTTTTACTGCATGTAGGCCCTGAAATCTAATACCACACATAACCATAATCTCAGGTTAGATCTGTGGAGAGGTTATCCTTCTCACAGTAGGAATACATGTTGTTCATGTTTGTGTATTTTTTTGTGCAAAGACAACTATGCAGACAAGCAGGTAGCAGACTCCCATCCAGAAAAGTTCCTTAGTACACATTTAAAGGAAAAGTAACGTTTTTTACAATTTGAGCCTTATTTCGGTAATAAAACAAGTTGTTTTACTCACCCATATCACTTTGGTGTCATATGGAGCATTTCCGGAGATGTTTTAGATTAGCGTTAGGCTAACGCCGTTAGCCTAGCGCGACTTATAGCCATAGCTCGGGGCATTCCCCGAGCATGTAATATGCCCCGTGCGGGCTCCAAATAACACAAACTTTAGCACTTTTCAAATCATAGAAGCTCGATGTCTTTAGTCTATGATTTCGTGTGGTCAAAAGTGGCCTGTAATCCGAGATTTAGCCATAGTTTCGAGTAGATGAGGACCCCAGTGCGCATGCGCGGAGTGTGCTCTCAGCTCCCGGGACCCAAACATGGAACGCAAAGCTGTAAACTATGGATAAATCTCGGAATACAGGCCACTTTTGATTCAAACGAAATCGTAGAGTAAGACATTGAGCTTTTATGATTTGAAAAGTGCTAAAGTTTGTGTTATTTGGAGCCCGCACGGGGCATATTACATGCTCGGGGAATATATTATATGCCCCGAGCTATGGCTATAAGTCGCGCTAGGCTAACGGCGTTAGCCTAATGCTAATCTAAAACATCTCCAGAAATGCTTCATAAGACACCAAAGTGATATGGGTGAGTAAAACAACTTGTTTTATTACCGAAATAAGGCTCAAATTGTAAAAAACGTTACTTTTCCTTTAAGTATGTTTGAAATAACATTAAAGTACTTCTGAGCTGTGCTAAAAGTAAACCACAGAGTGTGAGCATGCACCATCCCCTCCTCTACCCCACCCCTGTCTATTTTTACTTGTTCTCCTCGTGTACCTCAGCACAGTCTGCAGATAAAGAGAGTAACACAGTACGCAGCCGCACACTACACAGCGATAAATGTCACAGCTCTCCCAGGCCTCCCACAGATAAAGCCGGAACAGATGAAAGCTCCCAAGAAAATAAAACACACGGATGGCTATTTGTTGTGCTCGATAGCATCAGAGTGGAGAGGACAATAGAGATGCACAGGGAGCGCTGCTATGGCTAACACGCTACAAATGTGTTAGTGCGCAGGAATGAGACACTGCCAGCATCATTCAGCAGACTACAACTGGGATTTGGACAAGTCTGGAGCTGATTTAGTGTACAGTCAAGATGTTTGTAAGACTCGCAAACACTAGATACACAACCTCTGGACTAGATCAACTGATGATGCTGCAACATCACCATTCACTACACACGACAGTTCCACTCTGTCTCCTGTTTTACTGAGTACTGTTGTTTCTTCAAGTCACAGTCGAAGTCACAGTCTTCGACAAGTCAAAGTCTTCTCAAACTACATTTTGGATTTGACACTTTTAACGCTTTCATCTCATTTATGTACTCCTGTATTATTATTATTTAGGTTTTTCGTCATTCAGAATAGACAAACCATCTCATTGGGAAGAATCTGATTTTTTTTTTTTAAGTGTAAAACTGTATTGCCATTGTGAACAGACACTAGGAATCTTAACCTGGGAAATCCCAGGCTGCTTTCGTTCGTTCCGATCTGAAAGACAGCCTGGCAACTATGGCAAGCGAGCTCTCCTGATTCTGGGAGCCAATCAGAGAGCGGGGAGGGGTGGAAAGACGGTGACGCGTACTACGTGACAAACGGAAGCTTGTAGTTTGAACTGACAACTGACATGATTGGCTATAGGCTACGTATACGCCAAATGATAAATGATACGAAATGACATTCGTAACGCCCAATAAACAGCCTTTGGCGATCGTAAACCACACCTCCGCTACGAGATATTTTGAAGGTGGCTCACAGACCATATATCACTTGTGGTATGGTCAGGTGTAAACCAGGCAATAGGAATCTTCTCTGGCGACACAAAACAATGAATGACATGTTTAAAGTGACAGTTACCGGGTGTTCATGAGTCCAGCGGCAGGGGGGAAGAAACTGTTCTTGTGGCCGGAGGTTCACCTTCTGCCCGAGGGGAGTGGCTCAAATAGTGTCCAGGGTGAGGAAGGTCAACCTGCTCGACCCAATGTCCTGGAGACGTACAGGTTAGGTCAGATTTTGTCCCCGTGGGGAATTTCTCCTCTGCATTTGATCCATCCTTCAAGGCCTCTGGGGCATCTGCAGATCTTGAGCTAGTTTTGCCAGGTCTACTTTGGTTGGACGATTATATCTATTGTGCATGTTTGGACTGATGGGGGAAACCAGAGCACCCACAGGAAACCCACCCAGACACGGGGAGAAACATGCAAACTCCTCACAGCAAGGGAGTTGAGCCTGGAAGCCTCTTGCTAGTCAAGAAGGTGTGAGCCACTCCATCACGTCACAGGTCCTGCAGAGATGATCATCTCAATGTGCTGCAGTCTGAAGGTGAAAGTCTTCAGCTCAAAACCACTTATGTCTTGCATTTGTGTAGCTCAATGAGACCATAAACGTATTTGTAGTAAGATGCTAACGTTCACCATAATTCACTCACACACTACTGTCATACAAGGCGGATGAAGTTTCCAGAAAGTCGGTAACCTACCACTTACAAAATAAACTTTCTGAATGTTTCTTAACCTCCTGAGACCCGCCCATTCATTTGTGTCCTCTGTAGTGGACATCTTTTAAGTTTTGAGATAGACTCTAGTTTGTGGCTGCACTATGATAAAAAAAAATAATAAATAATAATAATAATAATAATAATAAAATAAATTAATGCATGAATTAATAATAAATAAATTATTAATAATAATAATAATAATAATAATAATAATAATAATAATAATAATAATAATAATAATAATAATAAATGAATAAAATAAAAAAAAAATAAATTAAATACATAAATAAGTAAATAATAAATAATACAGACAAATAAAACATAAAAAAATAATACATAAAAATAAATAAATTAATTAATAATAATAATAAATCAAAATATATAAATAAAATACATAAATAAGTAGGGCCTAAATAAATAAATAATACATAAAAAAATAAAAATAAATAAATAAGAAATTAAAAGAGAGTCTAAAAACATTTTGAGGCGACTGTAGAACCGACCGAAAAAATTTTTTTGTTCGGTTGTTAACTTCACGTGGATTTAACACTATTACAGTCCATTACAGAGGACATGTTACGACATTATGAAAAAATAAAATAAAATAACAAAATGTAAATGCTAAGGTGTTTATTTACCTCCAAATAGAAAATTTAAATAATAATAATAATAATTTAGATACACTTTTTTTCTTCGGGTCCCAGGAGGTTAATCTTGAAAAAAAAAAAAAAGAGAACTCCTTGGAAAACCTCTCATAACAGGTGGTCACATCCAGCTCTCCAGTTCCCTGAGTAATGAGTCTGTTAATAAAGCCTCTTAACACCACATCTCATGGAAACAAACAAAATGTGCTGGATTTCCACAGTTGAACCGAGCCCCATGAATCAAAATGACGGAGCCTCCACCCTGAAGCGGCCCCGCTGAGCAGTTTATTTACACAGGGTTAGCATAGCATATTACACGGGTTGGACAGGGAGAATGGGCGGTCATTTGCGAGAGGGCCAAGCTGTTATCTTATCTTGATTTGTGCGCTCGTGTCTGGACAAATTATTAAACCGAGTCTTAATTAAAAGTGAGGAGCAAGGAGTGCATACAGATCGCAGGTGCAAGTTACACAGTTGCTAACATTTAAGTCTTTTGTAAGGAACATCCATAAAAGTCAAGTGCTGTCCTTTATTTAAACTCTGCTGTAAAACATGGACAAGTGTAATAAAAGAGTGTAATAAAAGATTAGCTGTAGTGTAGTCGTTTAGTTAGCTTTGACATAGTTTGTGTTAGCCTAGCGGATGGTGTAGTCTTTTGTGGATGTTTTGATGTTAAAGGACAATTAACGTCTTTTACAATCTGAGCCTTATTTCGGTAATAAAATAAGTTGTTTTACTCACCCATAGCACTTTGGTGTCATATGGAGCACTTCCAGAGATGTTTTAGATTAGCGATTAGCTATTAGCGTTCTTGGGGCATAGAGCATGTAAGACCGAGCGGTCTCCAAATAACACAAACTTTAGCACTTTTCAAATCATAGAAGCTCAATGTCTTAGTCTACGCTTTCGTTTGAGTCAAAAGTGGCCTGTAATCCGAGATTTATCCATAATTTACAGCTTTGCATTTCATGTTTGGGTCCCGAGAGCTGAGAGTGAAATAAACTGTGACTCCGCACATGCGCACTGGCGTCCTCATCTACTCGAAACTATGGATAAATCTCAGATTACAGGCGGGGGGGCTAAACAGGGTAGGGGAGCTCACATTAACGTTCAAAAACCTCAGAAAGTGAAAATTTCATGCCATGGGACCTTTAAATATTGTCAGATTTTCACATGTAAGACATCATTGGAAAGAAGAAGAAGTGACTTTATTGATCTCACACTGGAGAAATTCTTCTCTGCATTTAACCCATCCTGTTATTATTAGGAGCAGATTACTGCGCCCGGGGACCATCTCCATGATCTTCTTGCTTCAGCTTGGTCAGGACCTAAGCTGGAGGATTTTACCTGGAGCATGTTTTGGGTTGGTGGGGGAAACCGGAGTGCCTGGAGGAAACCCACCCAGACACGGGGAGAACATGTAAACTCCCCACAGAAAGGCCCAGGCGACCCGGGGATCGAACCCAGACCATGCATGCAAACTCCACACAGAACACACACAGAAAGGCCTGGGCGACCCGGGGATCGAACCTGGAACCTTCTTGCTGTGAAGCAAGAGCGCTACCCACTCAGCCACCGTGCCGCCAAGCTTAGAACCTGTACTTTCAGAATCTGTGAATAACTCAAAACGCCTCCACGACGACTTGGTATTGGTTTTCCTGTGGTTGGACACATTTTCATGTTTTTCTAATTATCACTTGGTTTGGCATTTGATTTTGGGGACAAAAAAGAAGAACAGAAGAAAAATACAGTGGTACATGTACAACCAGGAAGTAACAGATCACCAAAAAACAAACTCAAAAGAAAGAAAAAAGCAAGACCAGATTTAATAATTTTTTAACTGCCTAACCAAGTTCTAAACTAAACTCAAACATGCATATCATCGTGGTGGGAGGTAGGAGGCCTTCATGGTAAGAACCTGGGTTTCAGTAGGTCATATTTTGAAGACTTTTCACCATTCAAGTGAAATATTTAGTTTTATGTTGCTAATTGCTATGACAACAGCCTAAATTTTGGTATTTATTGTGGTAGTCTGAAGGCTGCTCTGACCAATACTTTACCAACATCATCACTGAAGCCGTGCATTTGCTAATGTCCATCATGAAAATGTCGGAACCGCAGACGCAATTCTCGACAGATTTGACCATTTCCAGAAGAGAAACTGCTCCGTGAACACTGAACTGTCACCACCAAACTGTAGGTTCCGTAGAAAGGGGCCCGTTGTCACATCTGGGGCCGTATATGGTTATGAATGCGGTCATTGTGCAAACCTCTGACCCCTGGTATGCCACAGAATCCATCTCGCAAAACAAATACAAAGTGACGGATTCATTCACATGTTCTGTAGACTCCCCCTCACACGCACATGTCCGAGCTCCAGCTGTGGACTCCGGGCCTCCTCCTGTCTATATTTCAACAAGATACTGAGCTGTAAGACAATGACAGACTAATAACTCACATGGATATCAGATTATTTGTAGATGTGAACGTGGACAGATGGAACTTGCTAAAGCTTGCATGTTTGGGTTGAAAAGTCAGTGGTGAAAAGTTTATTAATGGAAGAGTCCACTGCTTCAGAGTGTATAGAAGTACAAGTCATGTTTTAGTTGTTTTTCAGTAGCTGTGTTGATATATACACTAAGATTCAATTATTATATAGTATTTTAAAGGTTCTATATTACGCAGATTGACTCTTGTGAGCTTTAAGTCATGTTATAATACTGTTACCTCATCAAAAACAGACCTGAGGCTGCGTTTTGTTTCATTCACATATGTGACCCGCCATGAGAAAACCCAAGCAGGCATTTGTGAAACCGAGATAATCGTGTTTAAAGTTTTATTTTTGTTTCATTTTTGTTTTGTTTCTTTCAAAATTTGTGATTTTTGTTTTTTTTTGCAGAATGTGCTAGTAGAAATCATGAAGAAGCCACTCTATGTTTCAGATAACAGCATTAGTTGCGTTAAAAACATACATTTTGTATTTCACATTGGCTTGTTTTTCGGAAAGAAATGGGGTGTGCATAAATCACCATAATTACCAGTCATGTTCCAAGTAGCGCTGTTGTGTTTTAGCCTGTTCAGCTGTGAGCAGCTCATGAATATGCACGCTTCATTTCAAGAGAAGAAGAACAGGGAAAATGGACTGTAAATACTACTTTGACGGGACAGAGGACACGTTCGGGACACGTCCGTTTCTTCGGAGCTCATGTACAGAGTGCGGTCGGAGAATTTAGCTGCAGAAAGACTGTGGATATATGCGATGCGCACATACATGTGGAGATATGCGAATTATCAGACAACACGGCAAACTAGTTACATCGGAGGAGCCCACGTTCTCTTTCTTATGGGGTGAGTCATATTATCATATTATTTCTGCATCAAAGGGAGATATTAGGTGAAAGCAGGGTATGTGTGTGTACAGGACTAAAACAGGACTAAACCAGGACTAAACCAGGACTAAACCTGGAAAGATTAAAATAAATAAATAAATAAATAAATAAATAAATAAGGTATGTGTGTATGCCCAGAGTGTGTGTGTGTGTGTGTGTGTGTGCGTGCGTGTGTGCGTGTGTGTGTGTGTGCAGTGTCCTATACTATTTTGTATTGTATTAAATTGACAATACAGGTGATTTTGTCTTAACATTATCCTGTGAATTATTGAATTATTGAATGATTATATGGACTTTTTGTTATAAAAGCATTTCCACAAGTACCTTCTAATTCTGACCAACACCATACCACAGTGACCAATGGGGGAGATCTTAGCTTAATGTCATGCAAATAAGCTCTAAAGCCTGGAGTTAGAGAATCTTTAGAGAAGCTTTTCTCAGCTCGTTCTCAGATGTGCTGCTTTCAAATGGCCACAAATTCTTCATATGTTCCATGTGTGAGGCATCGTTGGAAAGCCGGGCACATATGTTTGAGTAATGCTGGTGTATTAGTCAGACTGCATCTCCAAAGACCAAAATGCTGTGTTCCACCTTGTGATGTCATGAAGTGGTGGTTTTCAAGTTAACAGTTACCTTTTAGCTTTTGTTTAGTAGAGATCGGCAATTCCTGGTCTGAAATTATCGAAATGATTCTAGATGAAGGTATATGGAGTTTAAAAACATAGTGGAGCACATTAAGTGATTTGAACATTGGTAAATATTAAAGAAATTCTCCTCTCCTGTCCTCTCTCCTGTCCTCTCTCTCTTCTTTCCTTTCTCTTTTCAGGTGTGTGAATACTGTCACAATCCTTTGGCTCTGCTCTACTCCTCTTCTCTCTCTCCTCTCCCCTCCCCTCTCTTCTCTCTCTTCTCCCCTCTCTCCTCTATCTCCTCTCTCTCTTCTCCCCCTCTTTTCTCTCTCTTCTCCCCTCTCTCCTCTCTCTCTCTCTCTCTCCTCTCTCCTCTATCTCCTCTCTCTCTTCTGCCCCTCTTTTCTCTCTCTTCTCCCCTCTCTTCTCTCTCTCCTCTCTCTCTTCTCCCCTCTCTTCTCTCTCTCCTGTCTCTCTTCTCCCCTGTCTTCTCTCTCTCCTCTCTTTCTCCTCCCCCTCTTTTCTCTCTCTTCTCCCCTCTCTTCTCTCTCTCCTCTCTCTCTTCTCCCCTTTTTCTCTCTCTTCTCCCCTCTCTTCTCTCTCTCTTCTGCCCCTCTTTCTCTCTCTCCTCTCTCTTCTCCCCTCTCTCCTCTATCTCCTCTCTCTTCTGCCCCTCTTTCTCTCTCTCTTCTCCCCTCTTCTCTCTCTCTCCTCTCTCTCTTCTCCCCTCTCTTCTCTCTCTCTTCTCCCCTGTCTTCTCTCTCTCCCTCTATCTCCTCTCTCCCTTCTCCCCCTCTTTCTCTCTCTCTTCTCCCCCACTTTTCTCTCTCTTCTCCCCCCTCTTCTCTCTCTCTTCTCCCCTCTCTCCTCTATCTTCTCTCTCTCCTCTGCCCCTCTTTTCTCTCTCTTCTCCCCTCTCTTCTCTCTCTCTTCTCCCCTGTCTTCTCTCTCTCTTCTGCCCTGTCTTTTCTCTCTCCTGTATCTCCTCTCTCTCTTCTCCCCCTCATTTCCCTCTCTTCTCCCCTCTCTTCTCTCTCTTCTCCCCCTCTTTTCTCTCTTTTCTCCCCTCTCTCTTGTATCTCCTCTCTCTCTTCTCCCCCTCTTTTCCTCTCTCTTCGGGTATATGTCTCCTCTCCTCTTCCTTGTCCGCTTCACTGAGGAGTTACCTTGTTCTCTCTCTCTGCACACAGCCGCGGGGTACAGCTCTGTGTATAAGTGCTTTTGAAAGAGAGAACAACTTTGTGAACTCCACTGTCTAAAGTTCGGCTTTGATGATGAGGAAAGTTTTTTTTTTTTATAAACTAGAAGCCATGAGCGAGGTGCAGGCTGAATGAGCAAACAGCTGTGTCTGTGCAGTAACAGAAAAGTGCTGTATTTTGGAGGTAGTCGTAGTAAACTAAAACTGAAGAAGGTCTGTGGAGGCTGATGGTTCTTTACCCACAGAAGAGATGTGCATGTGTAGTTTAAGACACGAGAAAAACAAACAATCCACAGTTTCACACAATCCAACAATTCCTTGTGTTCATTCCCTCTTAAAGGAGAATTAACTTTTTTTTAACCATCTGAGGCTTATTTCGGTAATAAAACAAGTTGTTTTACTCACCCATAGCACTTTGGTGTCATATGGAGCACTTCCAGAGATGTTTTAGATTAGCGATAGCCGTAGCGGGGGTTCTCGGGGCATGTAATATATGCTATATGATTTATCCTAATTTACAGCTTTGCGTTTCATGTTTGGGTCCCGAGAGCTGAGAGCAAAATAAACTGTGACTCCGCACATGCGCACTGGCCTCCTCATCTACTCGAAACTATGGATAAATCTCGGATTAGAGGCCACTTTTGACTCAAACGAAAGTGTAGACTAAGACATCGAGCTTCTATGATTTGAAAAGTGCTAAAGTTTGTGTTATTTGGAGACCGCAAACATGTGCCCCGAGAACTCACATTACGGCTATCGCTAATCTAAAACATCTCTGGAAGTGCTCCATATGACACCAAAGTGCTATGGGTTTTATTACCGAAAGAAGGCTCAGATTGTAAAAAAAAAAACGTTAATTCTCCTTTAAGTACTCAAGAACTCAAAGTATTTGTGTTTGTGTGTGTTAAACATGTGTAAATGAAACAAAACACAACTCCAGGTCTGTTTGTGATGAGGAAACAACATTTTAAAAGATCAGAAATGGCGTAATATGGGCCCCTTAAAATGAACATCTTTCCCATCCACAAACACATAACGCATTCTTCAAAAACACATTTGTGTTTCTTAAAGGTCAATAGCGGCTTGTACAAGTATGTTGTAATTGCCATGTTTGTTTTGGTTTGCTTGGGTGCTTTGCCTAAAACCACAAACCCCTGTGATTGGTCCGATGGGACAATCCACAGGAGGATTCCAACTCCAAACCGACGGTGGGAAAGGGACCAAAAGACTTTAAACTCACAAATATTACAAGAATTTGAAATTAGGACCAAAGAAGATTATGGCATGTTACCATCATATCATATCACCCCCACACCACCACCACCACCACACAAGTCAGGTTTATCGAGTTACTGTGTACAGTTTTGTATCATGTTGTATATTTACAGGGAATTGTCATGTGGGAGCATGGTTGACGTAGGCTTGTGAGCGGAGCATTGGACAGAATCTTTGAATAGTGCCTGGAAGAAATCACGAGATTACTCAAACATACATGGATGACATCTACAGCTTCTTCAGGCAGGTTTTTGATGAGAGAACAATGTTATAACATGGTGCAAAGCCTAAAAAATAATACATTTTCTTTCAGTACCAACATAAAAAAAAACCTGTTGGGAGCAGTGATTGGTCTCTAGATCTTATTCGAGGTAACTAGCGGTAGGATTAGCACAAAGTAAATCAAAGTTCTTTACAGAATAAAAAATATATTAAAGGAGAATTAACGTTTTTTACAATCTGAGCCTTATTTCGGTAATAAAACAAGTTGTTTTACTCACCCATAGCACTTTGGTGTCATATGGAGCACTTCCAGAGATGTTTTAGATTAGCGATAGCCGTAATGTGAGTTCTCGGGGCATGTAATATATGCCCTGTGCGGTCTCCAAATAACACAAACTTTAGCACTTTTCAAATCATAGAAGCTCAATGTCTTAGTCTACACTTTTGTTTGAGTCAAAAGTGGCCTGTAATCCGAGATTTATCCATAATTTACAGCTTTGCGTTTCATGTTTGGGTCCCGGGAGCTGAGAGTGAAATAAGCTGTGACTCTGCACATGCGCACTGGCCTCCTCATCTACTCGAAACTATGGATAAATCTCGGATTACAGGCCACTTTTGACTCAAATGAAAGTGTAGACTAAGACATTGAGCTTCTATGATTTGAAAAGTGCTAAAGTTTGTGTTATTTGGAGACTGCAAACATGTGCCCCGAGAACTCACATTACGGAGATCGCAAATCTAAAACATCTCTGGAAGTGCTCCATATGACACCAAAGTGCTATGGGTGAGTAAAACAACTTGTTTTATTACCGAAATAAGGCTCAGATTGTAAAAAACTTTAATTCTCCTTTAAAATCATGATACAAAATCATCAATTAAAAAGGGAGAGAGAGAGAGAGAGAGAGAGAGAGAGAGAGACATTAAATGAGAGAGAGGAGTGCAGAATGAAAACCTTTCAGTCATCTGCAGTTAAACAGAAGTGTTTTGAGCCTGGATAAACAGAGTCAAAGTAGAGGCCTGTCTCACATGTTCAAGGTCCCATGGCATAAAATTTTCACTTTCTGAGGTTTTTGAACGTTAATGTGAGCTCCGCTACCCTGTTTAGCCCCCCACCCCATGGTTAAAAGTTGTGAAATGTCTAAACTGAGCATTTGCGATCCTTTTCTGTGTTAGAAAAAATCGGAGCTCAAACGGGCGATTTTGAACAAGGCACCTTATTGACGTCAGATCGAAAAAAGAAATGCAAATGCAGTTCCACCCCCGTCTGTCTGTACTCAGCGTCTCTGTAAATCACGCCCAGAGAGTTTGGACTGTGAATGCGCTAGGCAATGCGAAATGCGTTTTTTTTTTTATTTGCCTGGAGGCACGTCCGAGTGTTTCTAGGCTCGGAAGTCCTTTATCTGAGCCTCTGGACCTTTGAACAGCAGTGGTTTAATTTTATTTTATGTGGAAATGTGTTTATTTTTCAATGGAACGCTTCAAATCTCTCCCCCCGTGCAAAAACACAGAAATGGATGAGCTGAGAACTGAGAGCGAGAGCGGAGAGTTTGGCCACGCCCCCACCCTCTACTATAGGCCAGCTCTTTTCTCCTCATTTGCATTCAAGCAACAACGACCATTATGGAGTGTTGAGAGAGAGAAAAATTACTCTTTCTCATCTTATCTCTGTTTCTCATGCACTGAGTGTTGATTTTGAAGAAGGATTCATTTACAGTATTAGGGAACCATTAAGGAGCCATATAAAAGCATCAAGAAGTACCATGTCATGGGATCTTTCATGAAGACTGTTCTAAGTTTTAGCTGCATGAATCTGAAACTCTGACTCCTTGTGTTTAGTCCTGACTCTGGACACCAGCAGGGGCCGATCCCTGAGCTCCTCAGAGTGCAGACACTTCCTGTGGCACTAACATGTCAGAGATGTACTTTGGTGCTCGGCCATGGAGAGACTTGTACACAAGCAGAGCCGCTTTAAAGTCTCTGAGACGCAGGGGGCAGTGCAGGGACCTGAGCACAGGACGCATGTGCTTGTACTTCCTGGTTTGAGTCAGAAGAAGAAGAAGACACGCTTTATCCATCCCCATAGGGAAATTATTTCCCATCCTTCAGGAGCAGTGGGCAGCTTGTTTTTCAGGCGCCCGGGACCCATCTCCATGATCTTATTGCTCGGCTTGGTCAGGACCTAAGCTGGAGGATTTTACCTGGAGCATGTTTTGAGTTGGTGGTGGAAACCGGAGTGCCCGGAGGAAACCCACCCAGACACTGGGAGAACATGCAAACTCCACACAGAAAGGCTCGGGCGACCTGGGGATCGAACCCAGACCATGCATGCAAACTCCACACAGAACACACACAGAAAGGCCTGGGCGACCCGGGGATCGAACTCGGAACCTTCTTGCATGAGCGCTAGCCACTCAGCCACCGTACCGCTCAGCGACCTGAGCTGCAGCGTTCTGGATCTGTGGAGAGGCGAACCCATTCACAGTCAGAATGCCTGTTTTTAGACATTTCTGAGTCATACAACCACTATAAGGTAGAGTTGTTTAATGTCATATTGTGGAACATTCTTGGCAGAGGAATGACATAGAAACAAGCATTTGTTTGACCCCCAACCAAAAAGTTACACAGTGCACTTTTAAAACGCTTCCAAAAATACTAAAATGCAACCCAAACCCTATCCTCTGCGGGAACAATGTTAATTTCCTTGATTTTCAAATCCAAACTTTAATCCACCCTTTTTTTTTTTTTTTTTTTTGCATATGCTAAACAAAACAACACAGAACAATACTTTTTATTACGCCCGCTGCCTGTCTCCCCAGTTAATTCCTTGATTTAAAAGCGTTATTGGGCATGAGCGAGTTCCCGTCATCGCGAGCTCTCCACGACGTCGCTAATTATTCCTCATCATATCCAGCAGGTAGTAATTAGTCCTTTGTTAGGCACTATCATGATGTTGGTACAATAGACAGGCTCTCAGGATCGAATTGTTCTCGGCGGCGGTGAAGAGGTAAAGGAGATTATGTATTGTAATAGGTGCAAATTAAAATGAAACAACGCAAGCGGAGAATTCTGTGTGTTCAGCGGAGTGTTTTTGACTGCAGATGGCGGTGATCAAAACAGCGCAGCTAAGATGTACTCATGGGAATTCAGTATGTTTGAAAATGAGAGTAGGGGACGATATTACGCTTTGGGTGTGGTAGTGTTTGAGGTGAAGGCTCAAACGTTGGTTCATATTTGACACAGGCAGGACAAGTTGCAAGTTCCAAGGCACTTTCTTATATATTTAAAATGTCTTTATTGAATTTGGCATGCCTTAATAGAAATAAGCCCATCCACAAACACATAACATGCTTCCCTTTGCTCTTCTTCAAAATAAATTTGTATTTCTTAAAGGTCAGTAGCAGCGTGTATAAGTGTTGTAATGTTGTAATTGCCATGTTTGTTTTGGTTTGCTTGGGTGCTTTTCCTAAAACCACAAACCCCTGTGATTGGTCCGATGGGACAATCCACAGGAGGATTCTGGTGGGAGAGGGACCAGAAGACTTTGAACTCACTAGTGTTACAGGACCAAAGAAGCTTATGGGAGGTTAACATCATATCATCTCTGCATTGTTCTTTTTTTTTTTTTTTTTTTTTTTTTTTTTGAGGCTCTGCAAAAAATATTTTTTACTGAATTTCCTTAAAGAGGAGGAATTTGACTAACCTGGGAAATCCCAGGCTGCTTTCGTTCGTTCCGATCTGAAAGACAGCCTGACAACGAGGCTAAGCGAGCTCTCCTGATTTTGGGAGCCAATCAGAGAGCGGGGAGGGGTGGCAAGACGGTGACGCGTACTACGTGACAAACGGAAACTTGTAGTTTGAACTGACAACTGACATGATTGGCTATGGGCTACGTATACGCCAAATGATAGACATTCATTCATTCATTCATTTTCTTCCGCTTTTCCATTTCTGGGTCGCGGGGGCAGCAGTCCAAGCAGTGTTCTGCTGCCCAGAACACAATGCACCAGCCCCCATGAATCCTTCCGCGGGTGGTGGGTCCACAGGAGGACGGCACACGTCACAACGGGCCTTGATGTATCTTCTGCCATGGGGGCACCAGTGTCTACAGACACTGGGGGCGAGGTGGGGTTAAGTGTCTTGCCCAAGGACACAACACCAGCGCTCATCTGTGGGAGCTGAGATCACATGCGGTCAACCCGTTAAGAGCGGGATTCGAACAGCCAACCCCTGGATCACGACGCATATGCTCTACCAACTGAGCATATGCCCAATAAACGTAACACCCAATAAACGGCCGTTGGCGATCGTAAACCACACCTCCACAACGAGATATTTAGTAGGTGCTCCCAGACCATATCTCACTTGTGATATGGTCTGGTGTAAACCAGGCAAGACTTCTATGGGGTATAAACTGCTAACACATCACATATATCAGCACGTGACCTTTTCTTGTTCTGAAAATGCTATATTCGCCAAAAACAAAGAAGAGACTCATTTTGCTTCTAGCTCTAAGGTCGTTTTCACACCTGCCTTGTTTGGTTCGTTTAAATCGAACCAGAGTTCATTTGCTCTTTTGATTCGGACCTTTTGTTCTGGTGTGAATAAAAACCAAAAATCTCGATCCGGAGTAAACAAACGAACCGAGACCACCTAAAAAGCTCGGTCTCGGCACGGTTCCATTCAAACTCTGGTGCGGTTCGTTTGAGGTGAGAATGCAGACTGGACTCGATCCGACACAAATTGGCTTTTTGTACTTAACGAGCTCCCGTCGTATGTCGAGCATTATGGGAAACCGAGGCTGACGAAACTAAACTAAACGAAACGAAACTTATGAGTCTTACTTACGTTTTGCATGAAGAGCAAGAGTCAGAACTTGATGCACACGAGTTCTGTCCTCCGTAGTCGTCTTGCCCTGTGTCTTCGTCGTTTGGACATTGATTGTAAAATAGTGTAAACCTCACGATGCTGCTCAAACATTTGTGCGAACTGTAAAAACTGAGCAAACCATATCGCTAAGGCTAGATTGAAAACAGCATGTAACACCATGATTCTCCTCCTTCCGGGTTTGGACACCGACAGGGCTCATTTCTGTCCAATGTCTGAGCGACCTCAGAACACATGGTTTTGTTTATAGATGTTAGTTCGCTTGGGGAAAAACTGCAATGTGAAAGCGAACCGCACCAAAACAAAAATGTTTTTAAAAAATTTGGTCCGGACCAAAGCAAGTGAACTATCGGACTTTCCTGGTGTGAAAACGACCTAAGTCACTCTCCCTTCGGAGCGCTATCACAACACAATCAACGTGCATCCTGCTGATGGAACTACTGCACATTGCATCAGGTTTGTGAAGTTGTAGTGTCCAGTTTTGTATCATGTTTTTTATATTTATGGAGAATGGGTGATGTAATTGATTGTTGACTGTAAATGGTGCCATTTTGAGGACTTTTAACATCCTATCCAAACATATTACAGTACCAATGGCTTATGAATAGTTTGCGTTCACATAGAACTTGACAAAATTTCACCAACAATTATTTGTGCTGACAGGGAGGTTGCGGTTCACTATGTAACTTTTCCAGTGAATAGTCCACCACCTGCTTGTCTCCATGGAGATGTTGTTGCTGGAATGTTCAAACTAACAAAATCTTCACTGACACAACCAGCTAATGCAAGTTACAGGTCAGATCTGTGGAGAGGCCATCCAGCAACATGATGGATGAGTGGCTAACACTAACGCCACACAGCAAAAAAGTTCCAGATTTATATCACGGGCCAGACTGGGTCTTTTTGTGTGGGGTTTGCATGTTCTCCCTGTGTCTGGGTGGGTTTCATCTGGGCACTCCGGTTTCTACATCAACCCAAAACATGCACAACAGGTGAAATCCTTCAGCTAAAGTAGTCCTGACCAAGACTAGATCAAGATCTGGAGGTGGGTCCCTGGGCGAGATACTGTGGTGCTCACTGGTCCTGAAAGGTTGTCCCAGGGGCGTTGTTGAGGGATGGGTCAAATGCAGAGGAGAAATTTCCACATGGCAGCAATGAATAGAATATACAGTGGAAAATTCCAGGAATGTCATCACCATCCACATAAACCTCAACTGCATGCTTGCATTTCACATCATAACATTTGCACTTTCAAGTTGCTATATCCCTGAAAATTCTACTTATACCAAATATTCAACGGAAATCACATTTTTTTTTACCCTATTTTTATAATCCTAAAGTGCTCTTGACTGCACCAAAACACCAAAACAAATCAATAGAGCCCTTTGTTCATATAAAACAACACAAAGAGTGATTACAGTTTAAGCATGTGACTGGAGAGAGCTCAGAGAGACGCACTGATTTCTGAAGAGGCCCTCCACTCTGTCTCTCAGACGATTACAGTTACACAAACAGGAAAGACAACCACACAGGCCTTCAGATCATGTTATTGTCCTTTAGGTCTGTTTTCCTTGTATGCTACACCCACTATACATTTACAAGCACGCCAGGAGAACCAGATAACCGGCTTAGGCCATTTTAAATTTATTTATTAAAATGCAGAGAAGCTGGGAACTACGACTGAGGTGCCGTGAATTGAATCTCAAAGATCTCAATAAGTCAACTGATACATACTTCAGGGCTCTCAAGTCTCACACATTGAGAGTGTGACACACGCAATTCGACGTGTTCACACGCTCACACGCCACACATGGCATTTCTCACGCTGATTTTTTTTTTTTTTTTTTTGTGCCCAGAAAATCGGTCTGTGTGGCTCAGTTTATGCAGGCGCCGCGCCCTTTTCAGCCAATCAGAAAATAGATTGTTCTGTTGTTGGGCAGACTGTAGAGTGTGCAGGCCGTAGAGTGTAAGCGAGTGTCTAAGCGCACACTGCACTGTCAGTGATAAGGACAGCGACTGAACACGAGGAACGACAAAACAGTGATGATAAAACAAACTGAGAACCATCAGGTAATAACTTCATTTATATAACTCTCAGTTGCTTTCCGCTCCTCGGAAACTACGCACTCTCACACACGACCCTGCTCAAAACTTGAGAGCCCTGCATACTTTGATACCTGCTGGATGTAACAGAGCGGTACAGTTTTCATTGTAGGTGCAGACTAGGAGAGGCATTGAACTGCATGAGGTAAGAAACAGACCATAAAATATTAAACATGTGTTTGAACTTATTTATACGGCGACGGTCAAAACAGAAGATGCAAAAGTGGCGCCTCGTCTTCAATTTTTTGTCCGCGTTTAGACGAGCGTTCTCAACAGGAAATGTTTGTTTATACGAAGACGCAAAAGTGGACGCAAAAGCCAGCGAAGGGAAAAAACAAACAAACATCACAACAGCGTCAAGTTACATTTCTAACCACGACTGTACCGGAAAAGAGAAAGGTAAAACTTCAAAATAAAATGTTCTAGTTGCGTTTTAAATAAGTTGTTAAGTTTCGCTCCAAACATTTCAGTGACTTGTATTTTTGTTGACATGTTTTTGAATATTGTACTGAAAATAGTGACATTACAGGAGGATTACAGTGAATTAGAAAATATAAAATCACATTGGGTTTTACATTTGAAGTGCCTCATGCGGAAGTCGCTTGTCTTGGCGTCTGTGTGGCTGTGAGAGTGTGAGAAAGACTTGTACGGGAAGAAGAGAAAAGACCGTAGACGTGTGTGGGTGCCATTTATACAATTGTTGAAATGACTCTTGTATTGCCGCATCTATGTGACGTAAACGCGTACGCGACGTGAGCACATCTGACCAGTTTTGTGTCTTGGGCAGTTTACACGGAAACGCTACAGCGGAGCGGATTTCACTTTTCCACTCTGGAGGGTGGTTTCAGATTTTTGCGTTTTTAGGCCCCAAAAACGCCATCACCGTGTAAACGAAAGGCACGTCCATATATATATAATATAATATTTTGTCGTTTTTACCCGTAAGCGTTCTCGTGTAAACAGGCCCTTATTAAGATGTGTGTAGAATCCCTCCAGGTAGAATCCATGGCAAAAGGAGAAATTCAATTTGTCAACTGGACACAAGTTTATTTGGTCAAAATTTGACCAAATAAACTTTTGTCCAGTTGACAAATTTAATTTCTCCTTTTGCCATGTGTTTGAACGTTTACTCATTTCGGATCAGCAGCAATGAAAAAATACAGTCTCTCCACTGACCATATGTTTCTTTGTTTTGGTCCATTACGTTAAAGTGAAAGTGAAACTTACCAAAGCTTCAATATACACTCAACAAAAATATAAACGCAACACTTTTGTTTTTGCTCCCATTTTTCCTGAGATGGACCCAAAGATCCAAAATTCACTCCAGATACACAACACTACCATTTCTCTCAAACATTGTTCACAAATCTGTCCAAATGTGTGACAGCGAGCACCTCTGCCCCGCCGAGACAATCCACCCCACCTCACAGGTGCGCCACATCAAGATGCCGATCCGACATCATGACCAGTGCACAGGTGCGCCCCAGACTGCCCACAATAAAAGGCCACCCCGAAATGTGCATTTTTTTGGCTTTATTGGGGGTGTGGGGACTCAGAACCAGTCAGTATCTGGTGTGACCACCATTTGTCTCATGCAGTGCAACACATCTTCTTCACATAGAGTTTATCAGATTGTCAATTGTGGCCTGTGGAATGTTGGTCCACTCCTCTTCAAAGGCTGTTATGGACGAAGAACACAGGTGCATTTTATTGATGGCATTTTGAATGCACAGAGATACCGTGATGAGATCCTGAGGCCCATTGTTGTGCCATACATCCATGAACATCACCTCATGTTTCAGCAAGATAATGCACGGCCCCATGTTGCAAGGATCTGTACACAATTCTTGGAAGCTGAAAATGTCCCAGTTCTTGCATGACCAGCATACTCACCAGACATGTCACCCACTGAGCATGTTTGGGATGTGCTTGACCGGCGTCTACGACAGCGTGTACCAGCTCCCACTAATATCCAGCAACTTCACACAGACATTGAAGAGGATTGGACCAACATTCCACAGGCCACAATTGACAATCTGATAAACTCTATGTGAAGAAGATGTGTTGCACTGCATGAGGCAAATGGTGGTCACACCAGATACTGACTGGTTCTGAGTTCCCAGACCCCCAATAAAGCAAAAAAAATGCACATTTCGGGGTGGCCTTTTATTGTGGGCAGTCTGGGGCGCACCTGTGCACTGGTCATGATGTCGGATCGGCATCTTGATGTGGCGCACCTGTGAGGTGGGGTGGATTGTCTCGGCGGGGCAGAGGTGCTCGCTGTCACACATTTGGACAGATTTGTGAACAATGTTTGAGAGAAATGGTAGTGTTGTGTATCTGGAGTGAATTTTGGATCTTTGGGTCCATCTCAGGAAAAATGGGAGCAAAAACAAAAGTGTTGCGTTTATATTTTTGTTGAGTATATTTGTGCTGTGGAGAGTGAATAATTTGTGAGTACCACAGTTTGTAGCATGTCTTAAAATTGAATTATTTAAAACGTTTGGACACACCCCCTCATACAGTGTTGTTCTTCTTTACGTTTACTTCTACATGTCCTTGGCCTTCTCTCAATGAGCTTTAGAATAAATGTGTGGTGTGCCATGTCAGGATCAAGGAGTGCTCATTGTCAAAAGAGTGAAAACACCAAGGGGTGGCCACTTTTCAAAATTTTAAATGTAAAGTCCTCTTCTCTCTTTTGTTCCTCCTAGTCTTCTCTCTCTTCTCGCTCACCTTCCTTTTTTTTAAGATTTCCTCCCTCTTTTTCTCTCCTCCATTCCAATCTCTCTGCTTAGGTCTTACCCCCTTCCTCTCATTCCTCTCCCTCTCTCCTCTCTTCTCCTTGTCTCAGTAGGTGTAGGTGTCGCTCTCTCTCCTCTCTCCCTCGTCTCTCTCCTCCTCTCGTCCCAGAGTGTGTGAGGGTGTAGGTTTCTCTTCTTTCCTCCTTTCTCTCTTCCTTTTGTTGAGTGTGTGAGGGTGTAGGTCTCTCTCTCTTTCTTCTCCTCTTCTCTCCTCTCCTCCTCTTGTTGAGGGTGTGAGGGTGTAGGTCTCTCTCTTTCTTCTCCTCCTCTCTCCTCTCCTCCTCTTTCTCCTCCTCTTGTTGAGTGTGTGAGGGTGTAGGTCTCTCTCTCTTTATTCTCCTCCTCTCTCCTCTCCTCCTCTTGTTCAGTGTGTGAGGGTGTAGGTCTCTCTCTCTTTCTTCTCCTCTTCTCTCGTCTCCTCCTCTTGTTGAGGGTGTGAGGGTGTAGGTCTCTCTCTCGTTCTTCTCCTCCTCTCTCCTCTCCTCCTCTTTCTCCTCCTCTTGTTGAGGGTGTGAGGGTGTAGGTCTCTCTCTCTTTCTTCTCCTCTTCTCTCTTCTCCTCCTCTTGTTGAGGGTGTGAGGGTGTAGGTCTCTCTCTCTTTATTCTCCTCCTCTCTCCTCTCCTCCTCTTGTTGAGTGTGTGAGGGTGTAGGTCTCTCTCTCTTTCTTCTCCTCCTCTCTCCTCTCCTCCTCTTGTTGAGTGTGTGAGGGTGTAGGTCTCTCTCTCTCTTTATTCTCCTCCTCTCTCCTCTCCTCCTCTTGTTGAGTGTGTGAGGGTGTAGGTCTCTCTCTCTCTTTATTCTCCTCCTCTCTCCTCTCTCCTCTCCTCCTCTTTCTCCTCCTCTTGTTGAGTGTGTGAGGGTGGAGGTCTCTCTCTCTTCCTCCCTCCTCTCTTCTCTCCTCTTGTTGAGCGTGTGAGGGTGGAGGTCTCTCTCTCCTCTCCTCTCTCCTCTCCTCCTCTTATTTAGGCTACGTCCACACGACAACGCTCCTGGATTTTTTTTAATGCGGGTTGAAAAAAATGCGCGTCCACACACGTGTTGGATCAGTAAATATTCGCGTCCAGAGGAACATGGAGCGCTGAGTGAAAACGATGTAATACATATTGTAAAGATCCAGCCTCGGATCTTCACTGTTCCCCAGAAAGTTCAGCCGGACACGAAGGATCAGGGTTGTTCTCTGTTTATTTTAGCGGAGGATACCACGGAACTTACAGAGCTGACACACACTGCTGTACTCTTGTAAAATAATAATAATAATAAGATATAAAACGACTCCAGCTCGGAGTAGCCGCGTACTTGCACACTCGCGCCAGGAGAGCAGGCGGAAGGAAGCAGACAGAGCGCGAGGGGCCCACCCTGACGTCATCATAGGGCGATCATTACAAACCCCCCCACTTAAGATGAGGGCTGTCCTCAGACCTCAACAAAAAGGAAACATAACAGCGTGTGTACACATGCCACTGAGTATGTTAACCCCTAAAAAAAAAAATATATATATATATATATAAAGAAATACAAGACATCAGTGCATACATGACAGATCTGTCTGCTCCATGAGTCTATAGCCCAACACTTTCAAATTTGACCGACCCGTTTTATTTATTTTTTTCTTATATCAACACCCTTTGAACTCAGCAAGCTTGAGGAACGGAAAATAAGAACATATGAAAATGTGAAAAATGTCAACGTGACAGTAAAACCACTAGTGCACCGAAACACCAATAGGAGAAAACAAAAACCTGACCTATGGTCAAGCTTAGCCATCCGGTTAAAAACGTGTAAACCGTACTGAATTGCAGACTCTAATAACTTTAAATGTGTCTGGGGCGGAGAAAGTAAGAATGTGACCCAGTGTAAATAGGTGGTGGTGCGCATGCTAACTCATAAGTATGTAAGTGTTCCGGTCCCTGAGCACGGCCTGTGGAGGACGGGAACGCATCTCCCTGAGCGGTAAGCGGAGGTGTGAAGTGAGGCGGACCAAACTGTAACGGGGCCATGGGCGTGGGATGTATGAGAGGGCATGAGTGTGTTTCTGCCAAAGATGGTTGTAGATTTGTGTGGGAAGATGTGCCTGTATGTCTAGGGCGAAGGAAGTATGTGTGTGTTTGAATTGGCCGTAGACATGGACTTTGACTATTAGTGTGGAGGATGGAGGAGGCCATTATGGGCGGGATTACAGGCCCTTCCGACGAAGGCAATGGTGTTGCGTCTACGAAGTGGGCCTGAGGCTCTGATTCCCCGAACATGTCAAATCCATACTCCTCCTGGTCCTCAGTGCCCCCTCTCTCTCGTTCTTCAGTTTCTCCCAACTGTTGTGGCAGGTTTTCCAAAGTCCCGTCCTCACCATCCCAAGCAAAAAAAGGAAGCAGGTTGCAGACATGGTGAACTCCACCCTCAGCCCCATCTGCTACCTTAGTGAGTTTGTAGTTTAGGTCTGACATCACTTCTGCAATCCTGTAGGGGCCTTTGTAGACAGGGGCAAGCTTGGCTGAAAACCCTGCTGAGGCATCCGATCTAGGGTGGGCCTTTAGTTTCACCAGTTCACCGACTCGGAATGAGACCCCCCTGCGTTTCTTATCATAGTGTTTTTTCTGAGTCACATGACTGCTGGCCAAAGATTGTCTCACATGTTCATATGCCTCCTGCAATGCTGAGGTGAGCTCCATCTTGTAGTCATTGACAGAATCAGCCATGTAGTCTGGGTTGGGAGATATCCACAAGTCAAGGGGTGTGTTCAAGTCCCTGCCATACAAGAGGTACGCCGGAGTGTCTCCTGTACTCTGGTGTGGAGCAGTCCTTAACGCAAAAGAGATCAGAGGTAAGTGTAGGTCCCAGTCTCTGTGTTTCTGTCCCACATAGGCTCGGATTGCCGTTTTGATTGTACGGTTTACACGCTCTGTCTGATTAGACTGTGGGTGGTACGCTGTGGTCAGTCTGTGGTCTGACCCCAGAGCCGAGACAAAATCACTCACAAACTGAACTCCTCTGTCTGAGACCAGGTGTGTGGGGGCCCCATGCCTTGCAAACACTTCTGAGATGAACTTGCGTGCAGCAACTACAGCCGTAGCCTCTCTGACAGGACAGATAAGATAAGATAAGATAAGACTTTATTGATCTCACACAGGAGAAATTTACTCGCCACAGATCTCCACCCACTTGGTGAAATAGTCAACAAAGACAAGGACATACTCATTTCCTCTGCAGGACCTGGGGAGGGGACCCATAAAATCCACACCTGCAAACTCCCATGGGTAAGTAGCCACCACTGGTTTCAGGTAGCCTCCAGGTTTTTGGGTGGTTGGCTTTGACAGTTGGCAAGTTACACAGGACAGCACATATTTCTTCACCTCCCCCCGCATACCTGGCCAGTACACCCGCCTCTGTAAACGTCCCAGAGTCTTGGTTACCCCCAGATGGCCTGCCATGGGATGGTCATGGAAGTATTTGAGCAAGGTGCCCCGCATAGCCTCTGGTGCATAAAAACGCAAGCCCTTGTCCGGATGCAGCTGGCAGGAGGTCCTCTTGTCCCTATAGTAGACCATATCATCTCGGACACAAAAATCTGATGAGTCTACACAGGAGCCATTCTCTAGGTTGGCATAAAGTGCTGCAATGACCCGGTCTGACTGTTGAAGCTGTTGCAGCCCTTTCTTGTCCTCTAGTAGCAGTGGTGGCTGACGCCTGGGATTGAGAGAGGCAACTGTAGCAGAGGGGGGTAATAGATCCACTGACTCACTGGCATCACTTGTTGGATTTCGTGACAGGGCATCTGGCACTAAGTTGGCTGAACCAGGTCTGTGTATGACCTCAAAGTCAAAATCTTGTAGCCTTAAACACCAACGTGCTAGCCGGCCAGAGGGGGTGGGTCTTGTCATCAACCACCGCAGGCTATTGTGGTCTGTCACTACTGTGACGCTGGAGCCTTCAATGTAGGGCCGAAAATGTTCCAGGGCCCAGATCACCCCCAAGCATTCCTTCTCTGAAGTGGAGTAAGGGCGCTCCGCTTTGTGCAGGGTACGGCTAGCAAAGGCAATAGCCCTCTCATGGCCATCTCCACCTGTTTGGGTAAGTGCAGCCCCAAGCCCCACATCACAAGCATCGGTATGAACCGTAAAAGCTTTGCTGAAGTCAGGTAGTGCTAGGACAGGCGCACTGGTGAGCTTTTGTTTTAAGTGATCAAATGACTCCTGGCACTCAGTGGACCACACAAAGGGGGTATCTTCTCTCATGAGGGCTACCATTGGCTCTGCAATACGGGCATACCCAGAGATGAACCTACGGTAGTAGCTTGTCATTCCAAGGAACTGGCGCACATTTTTGACTGTCTTGGGTGTGGGAAATTCGTTGATTGCTGCCACTTTACTCTCATCAGGGCCAATTCCTTCTGGTGTCACCAGGTAACCGAGGTACAGCAACTTCTGGGTGCAGAAGTGGCATTTGGCCAGCTTCAAGGAAAGCCCAGCGTCTGCCAGCCGCCTTAACACTTTGCCGAGGTCAGCCAAATGCTGGTCAAAAGTTGGGGATGCCACCACAATGTCGTCGAGGTATACCATGCAACAGTTATGGGTGAGGCCTGCCAGAACAGTGTTCATTAATCTTTGAAAAGTTGCCGGAGCATTTGACAATCCGAAAGGCATCACTTTAAACTGATAAAGCCCTTTGTGGGACACAAAGGCAGTCTTGGTTCTTGAGTCTGGTGCAACTGCAACTTGCCAGTAACCCCGTGTGAGGTCCAGTGTAGAGATGTATCTACCACGGGCCAGAAAATCCAAAGAGTCATCCACCCTTGGGAGTGGGTATGAGTCTTTGACTGTAGTTTTGTTAACTTTTCTGAAATCAATGCAAAATCTTGGATCTGTACCCGGTCTTTCAACTATCACGATAGGGGACGCCCAGGGCCCCGACGCAGGCTCAATAATCCCCTCATCCAGCATTTTTTCAATCTGATCTTCGATGATCTTTCTTTTCGCAGGTGAGGCACGATAAGGGGGGAGACACACTGGTTTTGCAGTTCCTGTGTCTATTGTGTGTTCCACCAAAGAGGTACGTCCAAGCTTTCCCTCAAACAGATGTGAGAAGTCATTCAACAAGTCTGCTAACTTTTCTTTGTCAGCAGTAGGTAAGGCTGCTTGCTCCACCACGGGGCCAAGATTAGTGTTGTCACTCTTAAAAGTAAGACAGGCTACGTGCCCTTCTAACTCCTCGAACTCTTCCAAAAGCACGTCTGATGCTGAAGCAGCATTGTCACCCACTCTGACACTTCCTGTTGCCGGGTGAATATGAACATCTGCCTGGATCATGAAATCAGTCCCCAAAAGAATGGGACATGATAGGTCTGGGATTACGGCAAAACGATGAGTGAACAGGTGTCCCAGCAACTCAACCGGCAGCCACACCAAACCCGACGGGTCACATTGTTTTGAGTCAGCTAACTCGAGGGGAGAGAATGTCCATGGGAGAACAACATCCCCTGTCAGGCCACATTTCTCAAGCGTGGAGGGGTGGACTGCTGAAATGGATGCTCCAGTATCAAGGGTGGCTTTTAGCGACACCTGGTTAACTATCACTATGGATGTCAGTGGAGTACTCTTTGACCTCCTTGGGCCGGCCCGCACCATACTGACAGTGTGAGAGCCCTCTGTTGGTCGTGCCCTTGTCCTTGGTTCTGATTCCTCCTTACTGTCACCTGCTCTCTGAAACTTTTTTGGCCGTGCCCCCATGTTACCCCTTGGATGCGCAAAAGAACTTGGATTTTTGGGGGTCTCCTGAGTAAGCTCAGAGGTCCTTTCCACATGAGAAACACTACTGCCAGCTTGCTTAGTTTTCTTACAGCTATCACAATTGCGAGTGGTGACCCCAGGCGTCAGACACTTAAAGCAGTGCAAGTCCCGACGCAGAGGGGCAGCAGCGGCTCTGCTAAAAGAAATGGGCCCCAGAGCAGCATGTAGCTTGTGTGCAGTGAGAAGTAGCTCAGTCAACGTCGTAGGTGCAGCAGCATGAAGGGCTAGTCGAAACTGATCAGACACATGTCGGCTGATTATTTCAATCTGTTCCTGTTCAGAGGGTGGCTGTTTCAGTCGTTTGAACTCAGTCACTAGGTGAGCAACAAAAGTGGGGAGTGATTCATTGGGAGCCTGAACCCTGTCTAAAATTGTCCTCCAGATTTTTTCTTCATTGTCAATAGGCAGGAACGCCAGACGAAAAAGATCTGAAAAATGACTCCAAGACTCAAGGTGGGGCTGCATGGCACAATACCACTTTCGGGGCTCGTTTTCAAAAAGCCTAGTTAATTCACGGAAAAACTGAGCATCAGACAAGTGAAGTGACGACTTGTATAAGGAGACTGACTGTAGCCATTCTTCTGGGTCAATAAATTTGCCCCCATCAAACTTTGATGGGACAAGGCCAGGAAGATCGAGAGTCAGATTGGCCATAGGAGTAGTCGGGGCTAGTGTGGGGTCTGTGTGCCGTGGGGTGTTTTGTGTGACGTGTCTTAATGGGTGATCAGAAGAGTGGTCAGTATGGATGTCACGACTAGGGAGTGAATGAATAGCAGGAGTTGAGGCAAAGATAGGGCGGGCCGCGGTCGACTGTTCGGGTGAGCGCTGTGAGTGCTGAGTTGCCTGACTCTCTAACTGCTGCAGAAGACTGTGCTGCAAATCAATAGACCTACTAAATGCTTGAGTCAATGAATCTACCTGTTGCTGCAATCGCTCTACTTGGGCAGACAGGTGCTGCACTCTGAAGGACTCACCCATGTCAGAGGTGTTAAACCCACCCCCATCGTCATCACCCCCACACAAAAACGTCTCTTTACGCCTAGCCATCACCACAGATAAAGGAAAAACACAAGAAAAAGCATCACACAAAATAATAGGAATCACATATATACATGTAAATGAATATACACCTGACCAAACCCTTTCAATTAACCATTGTAGGAAAGAAAGTAGAAGAAACCAATAATTATCAGTGCACCACCACTAGATAGATAGAACTACCAGCACAAGCAGTGTAAAAAACAGTTCTGTCACTGGGCTCTTATTCCTTTTGTTTTAGTCTGCTCACATGTCAATTGAACCAGTGACAATATGACCTCGGTGTATAGGCACTTAGCTCTCGCCTCCGTAGTGTGTTGTTCCAAAGTCCAGACGCCGCGCCACCTCTTCTCAGTCCTAGTGCAGCGGCAAGAGCTGGCAGTGATGCGTCTACCAATCCGGAGTCACTTTTGACGCCCCGCGCTATTGCACAGGAAGGTCCCTGACGTACAGTCTCCGTCCCCGCACAAATATTGTCCTCGCAAACACGAAATCGGTCTTCAGTCACTCACAGAAGGAAAAGCATATCCAAACCACGTCCCGGAAGTCATTAAGTCCAATGATAGCACAAAAACAATAATCCGATGTGTTGGCGTCACTTATCCATGTGTGAGAAACACGGGGGAGCAGCACGCCTGCCCGCGAGTTCAATGTTTATGTATTAGCTTCTCACTGACTTGCTAACAACGCTAGCAAGCATGTTCCCGTCCCGTATGGCTTCCAGCATAAAGTTCGTCAAGAAACTCTCACCGCGGAAGAAAAATCCAAAAACAGAATAAACAATCCAACGTATCTGGCCATCGACTGTCAAACTTTCAAATCCGAGGATATAATTCAATCACAGTTCGGGCGCCATTTGTAAAGATCCAGCCTCGGATCTTCACTGTTCCCCAGAAAGTTCAGCCGGACACGAAGGATCAGGGTTGTTCTCTGTTTATTTTAGCGGAGGATACCACGGAACTTACAGAGCTGACACACACTGCTGTACTCTTGTAAAATAATAATAATAATAAGATATAAAACGACTCCAGCTCGGAGTAGCCGCGTACTTGCACACTCGCGCCAGGAGAGCAGGCGGAAGGAAGCAGACAGAGCGCGAGGGGCCCACCCTGACGTCATCATAGGGCGATCATTACAATATGCCACACCGATATGTGGCGCTCTAAACAGGAAACAGCCAGAGCCACCGGAAACGCAGCACTACAGAGAGCGCATGCGCATAATGTCCTTTCTCTTTTGTAAACAAGCAAACACGTGTATATTAGGGACGTCAACAAATGCAAAATGATTTCGTCCCCCTGCTCCACCAACGTAGCAGTGACATCCTCCAGTAATGTGAAGATCATTTGTTGACGGTCCCTAACATAGACTAGCCACAGAACGAAGGAGCTTCGTGAGCAGTTTTTGCCTATAAATCAATAGTTAGTATTACTTGCTATCGTTTTATTAGATAGACATTAACAAGTAGAACTCTCGTTAACCTTGGTCGCGTCATTTACGCAAAATGCTCTGGACATCCAGAAATTTGCTTTCCATTCATCATCCATGACAACGCCAGTGACCCTCAAGTTGTCCCTCTGTCCCTTACCTTCTGGTCACGTGATGATGACGGCATCACAACGTCATCGTTTTCCCAAAAGTGGCGTGTTGCCCACCCACACGACAACGCGACCTCCAGCGTTCTCAGACTTCTCCACTCTGGAACCCCTTTTTAAAAAACACCGTTTACACCCCCCAAAACGCCGGCGCCGTGTGGACGACAGGCCCAAACGAACACAAACTTCCCCGTTTCCACTAAAAAACGTTGTCGTGAGGACAGGGCCTAAGTGTGTGAGGGTGTAGGTCTCTTTCTCTCCTCCTCTTATTAAAGGTCCCATGGCATGAAATTTTCACTTTCTGAGGTTTTTGAACGTTAATGTGAGCTCCCCTACCCTGTTTAGCCCCCCCATGGCTAAAAGTTGCGAAATGTCTAAACTGAGCATTTGCGATCCTTTTCTGCGTTACAAAAAATCAGAGCTCAAACGGGCGATTTTGAACAAGGCACCTTATTGACGTCAGATCGAAAAAAGAAATGCAAATGCAGTTCCACCCCCATCTGTCTGTACTCAGCGTCTCTGTAAATCACGCCCAGAGAGTTTGGACTGCGAATGCGCTAGGCACTGCGAAATGCGTTTTTTTATTTGCCTGGAGGCACGTCCGAGTGTTTCTAGGCTCGGAAGTCCTTTATCTGAGCCTCTGGACCTTTGAACAGCAGTGGTTTAATTTTATTTTCTGTGGAAATGTGTTTATTTTTCAATGGAACGCTTCTCATCTCTCCCTCCATGCAAAAACACGGAAGTGGGTCAGAGCACACAGGCACAGCTGAAAAGGAAAGAGCGGAGAGTTTGGCCACGCCCCCACCCCCTACTATAGGCCATCTCTGTCCTCCTCATTTGCATTCAAGCAACAACGCCCATAATGGAGTGTTCCAGAGTGACATTTATGACTCTTTCTCATCTTATCTCTGTTTCTCATGCACTGAGTGTTGATTTTGAAGAAGGATTCATTTACAGTATTAGGGAACCATTAAGGAGCCATATAAAAGCATCAAGAAGTACCATGTCATGGGATCTTTAAGTGAGTGAGGGTGCAGGTCTCTCTCTTGCCTCTCCCCCTCTCTCCTCTCCTCCTCTTGTTGAGTGTGTGAGGGTGTAGGTCTCTCTCCTCTCCCCCTCTCTCCACTCCTCCTCTTGTGGAGTGTGTGAGGGTGTAGGTCTCTCTCCTCTCCCCCTCTCTCCACTCCTCCTCTTGTGGAGTGTGTGAGGGTGTAGGTCTCTCTCCTCTCCCCCTCTCTCCACTCCTCCTCTTGTGGAGTGTGTGAGGGTGTAGGTCTCTCTCCTCTCCCCCTCTCTCCACTCCTCCTCTTGTGGAGTGTGTGAGGGTGTAGGTCTCTCTCTCTCTTCCTCTCTCCTCTCCTCCTCTTGTGGAGTGTGTGAGGGTGTAAGTCTCTCTCCTCTCTCCTCTCCTCCTCTTGTGGAGTGTGTGAGGGTGTAAGTCTCTCTCCTCTCCCCCTCTCTCCTCTCCTCCTCTTGTTGAGGGTGTAGGTCTTTCTCTCTCTTCCTCTCTCCTCTCCTCCTC